>CM075856.1:33736239-34268739 GCA_037975125.1 Latrodectus hesperus | reverse complement strand
AAGTTCTTCATAAACGGATATAGCATCTCTAACACCACGCCTTACTTTTGAGCTCCTGTCAAAATTCGGATCATTTTCAATGAATTGATCCATTATTTCAGTTATGGTAGACAAACTCCTTTTTACAAACGCCATCGAAAGTTCTTTTTGCTCTTCTTCTGAATCACTGCTGTCAACATTTTTGTTTTCTTCTTGTTCAGTTAATTCCTTGAGCTCATCATTAGAAAGACTAGCCGCTGCTTCTTGAATTATTTCTTCGACATCTTCCACATTTACCCTTTCAAAACCGGTTTGCTTCGTTAATTTCACTATCTCTTCCACTATTTCATCCACATCGAGAGAGTGTCCAACGTCATCGCTCTTACTTAAATCCGGCCAAATATTCTTCCATACTCCTTTCAAAGATCTTTCTGTTACCTCATTCCAAGAAAGGCCTATGTTTTCTACAGCATCCACGATGTTGTAGTTTTTCCAAAATTCTCTTATGGACTGGTTCTCTTGTCCATCTGTTTTTCAAACATTTGCTTAAAGGTTCGCCGCAAGTAATAAGCCTTAAAATTTCATATAACGCCTTGGTCCATTGGTTGAATAAAGGCAGTTGTGTTAGGCGGCAAGAAAACCACTTCGACTGGAATGCGTGTTGTTAAGTCTGATAAATTTGTTGGGTGGCTTGGAGCATTATCAATTAACAGAAGTACTTTTTGTTAAAGTTTTTTAATTTCGCAATAACGTTTAACAGACGGGCAGAAATGTTCAGTGTACCAATCCTGGAAAATTTTCGCAGCTATCCATGATTTTTTATAAGACTCCCAAATTACAAGTAAAGTTGATTTAGATATGCCTTTCATCGCTCTTGGGTTTTTGGAATGGTAAATTAGTAATGGTTTTAATTTAAAATCTCCGCTTGCGTTAACACCTAATAGAAGGGTTAAGCGATCTTTTGCAGCTTTAAATCCTGGTGCCCGTTTCTCTTCACGGGATAGAAATATTCGTTTCGGCATTCTTTTCCGAAACAAGCCTGTTTCATCAACATTAAAAACCAACTCTGGAGGATAGTTTCCTTCTTCAATTATTTTTTAATATCGCAGGAAATTCAGCCACCGCTTTTGTATCACCACTTGCTGCTTCTCCTGTAATCTTTATGTTGTGAAGGTTATTTCGATGTTTAAATCTATTAAAACATCCTCGACTAGCAACGAAAGTTTCACTTGTGTCAATTGTCTCAGCCTGAATGTAATTAAAAATTCTTCTAGCTTTTTCCATTATGATAGATTGGCTAAATGCCATTTTGCGGTCAATTTCGTCGTCAATCCATATAGACAGTTGTTTTCCCATTTACTCTATGATATTATTTCTAGAACGGGCAATTCTAGTTGCAGAGCTTGACGTAGTTGTAGTTGCCGATGACAGTATTTTTTCTTTATTCTTCATGATGGTCCTCATTGTTGAAATGGCAAATTCAATGCAGCACTAATTAGAGTTTGACGTTCACCAGAATCAAATCTTCTAATCACTTCCATTTTAGTTTTGAGTGAAATACTTTTTCTGGTTGCTTTCTTTTCTTTTTCATTATCACCAATAATAAAAACTAAAGAGCAAAATATTTGACACTGTAATATAGTATTAAATATGTAAATTAATACCTACTTACAATAATGTCAACACATGTTTCCAATATTAAAAATATGTCTGCACAATACCGCACCAAACAAGAAACTCAAGTACACTCTTTCGGATATGTATTTGAAACCTATCGCTGCATAATATTTCGGGGAATCCCCGTATGCTGCGAGTGATTTCGGGAAATCCCCGGGTTGAAATAAAGAAGTGCTAAACCGAAACAGCGCTAAACGAAACAGCGTTAAGCGGGGTCTTACTGTATATATATATACATATATATATATATATATATATATATATATATATATATATATATATATATATATATATATATATATATATATATATATATATATATATATGTGTGTATGTATGTATGTCTTTTATTTTTATTCATCATTTAGTATAAAAATTCATCATGCATTGTATTTTGTTTTTGTTTTATTTGCGTATTTGTGTTAAAATTCGCCCGTGATCTCAATTAATTTCAAATGCGCGAGTAAATTTTACCACTGCATCTAATTCAAATATTTGCTTGTGGCTTTAGGAATCAATATCTTTTTGAAAAAAATATTTTTTTATGTATTCGAAGTGATGATGAATTTAGGAATCGGTCTTAATTTTATAAAAAGAAATTAATAAACAGCATTTCAAAAATAAATAAATAAAATATTTTTATCTGGAATGATTTTATGCATATTTTCAAATCTAATTATGTTTCTTCTTTAATTTAAATAAATATTTTAAATTGAATACTTTTTAATCTTAGTAATATATGTGGCGTTGAATAACTAATATTTTTAATTGCATTGCCTAAAAAATGTGTTTACTTCTCTTAATTTATTATTTGAAAAAAATATATTTAAATTAATTTAATTAATTAAATTTTAGTATATTTTATATTTAAATTGAAATCTAGTAAATTTTTGCTTTTTACTGTATATAAATGTTTACTTAAATACTCTAAGCAAGGTTGGAGAAAATATGCAGATAAAAGTAATATACAAGCGATAAATACTTATACTTCAAACGTATTAATTAAAGTTCTTTGCATATTTTCATGCTTATTCCTTTTTGCATGACTATAAAGGCAAAATATATTTCATATTCTATGTTTTTACATTTAAAATTTATCATTCAGAATATTTTAATTAATTTAATGTTAATATTTAAATAAATTTTTGGAGTTGTATCAGCTTAAAGATAAAAAATTTATATAATAATATACCGCATTTAATTTGAATTTGTAAAATCCACTTTATAAGTATGCACAACGTTCAGAATTTAGATAATATTAAATTTTAATTGTAACTTGCTATTTTAGAGAAGCATATTAGATACATCTGAAAGCTTTCCAATTTATTTTAACTCAGTTTTACATGCTTATATTTGTTTATATATTGGTCTCTCTCTGTCTATATATATATATATATATATATATATATATATATATATATATATATATATATATATATATATATATATATATATATATATATATATATATATATATATATATATATATATATATATATATATATATATGTAGAATTTTAATTATTTAATATTTTAAATAATTTTCATAATTAAAAGAAATATTATATTTTAAATGTAATATAAGTAAATAAAAAATCTACAGGACAAGTACATAACTTAAGCAAGCATTTTTAGTTTGTAGTTAGAATATTTAAGTATGCTATTTCTAAAAATCTTATTTCAATCATCAGATTAAATAAATTTTAATAAATAAAATATTCATTTAAAAATTTATAGTCAAAACAACAATTTTATATATGTTTCTATAAACTTTACTGTACACTTGATGGAAATTTTTATAATGTACTATTTTTTTAAATGTTCACTATAAGTTAAATTATAGTGCAAGTAAGTATAGGTATAATTCAATAAATAATTTATAAAACAGACAATGCATAAATTGAAAAACAAACGTTTAAATTATAGTTCAACCCGAACACACAACAGAATATGTATATTAAGTTATCCGAATTCAATTTTGCAAATTTTAACATTAGGGTAATATCAAGGATAATATTTAGCAACCAGGAATCTAAAACACTTCATGTGTCTATACCATCGAGCAGATTCACTTAGAGAAGAGTGTCAAACTGACAATCTGATTCTAGATTCCAGAGCGAATGCGTAATTGCCAACTTCATTCATGAAATTAGCTTCATCTATTTATGCAGAGGAATTCCAGGACTTTAATTAGATCTTTAATGGCAAAGTAATTCATTTTCTGTCGTAATGAAAGATTTCGCACTCAACTATATTTTAGTAGCTTCACCTCAATTAAAAATAAACAAATTATTTCTAATTTCAAAGAAGGATACACAGAAACTTCAAAACTTTAATTATTCTAACAAATTAACATAATAAAAGTTTCCTTTCGATTTTGAATTCCGAAATGATTAGAAACTACTCTTTGGACTTTAAAATTTAAAAAGGTATGTAAATTCGTTATTTTAAATCATGATAATGAATTTATAAGAATAAGGAATGGAAAACAAATTGTAGGAATTTCAAATTTTTAGCCGGAATTAATGTATAAGGATTTATAAATTCAGATATACACATATATATATACGTATATATATATATATATATATATATATATATATATATATATATATATATATATATATATATATATATATATATATATAATAGTACATTTTTATAATCAATTATTAAATGGAAAATGATAATCAAATACTAGATGTAAAATAAAACTATGAAATTACCAAATATAGTAAACAGATGAGAAAATGTTCAATATATATTTTAAAATTTCAAATAAAATAGAATAAAGTTAAATGGAACAAAAATGGAGCGAAGTACCAACATGGCCAGCTTCATCTCAGGGGGTGTTGACCTTATTGGCACAAAGTATAGCTTTTCTGCACTGGCCCAAGACATAGTTATAAAGAAGCTAGTACACCCCAAAGTCACACGAGAAAGTTCAAACCAAAATATCAAACCAGAATAAAAGAAGTAAAAGTCAAGCTAAAATATACAAGCCAAAATACAATGTTGCCAAAATACATTTAATTTATAGTAATCAGAATTAAAATTAAATGCAGATGCTAATCTATTTCCAAATACAAACCTGCAAGAACCTTACCAAACACTACATGTAATCAAAATAAATACATAAATTTAACAACTAAGTGTAAACACTATTGGCATTCCAAACTTCTTATAAGACCTTCAGGGCGTGGGTGACCCTTCTGTAGTATGTAACCAAGCCTTACTTCACTCTTATAAGCAATGATCTACTAGCCAATTAGTGTTTAATGACTTCAACATCACAATACAGTGTTACTTCAATTCGCGTGACCTGATATTTGTGATTTGTAGTTTCTTTTCTTAAAAACGTCATTTAGCAAGAACGCTTTAAACTGTATGACATCAGAATGTGTAAATTGGCAATATGATAAAAAAAATATTTTTAAATAAAAATACGAAGTACAACGCAACGCGTGTGTATGTGTGCTGTATGTAAGTACTAGAAATTATATATATATATATATATATACATATATATATATATATATATATATATATATATATATATATATATATATATATATATATATATATATATATATATATATATGGATTGTACATAGGAAAAGAGGCAAAATATCAAGCATTTTCTATATACTGGATTACCTTAAAAATACAATAGCTTCTAAAAATGAATTTCTCACGATTAAGAAAATGTACAAGAAGAAACACCCACAAGATTCTTTTTAGTTAGAAACTCTCTTTTTTACTTCAAAACTTCAAATATATAAAAAGACGATGAAAAAAGTATTGAAAATCGTTATAGGCAGTCTGCCAGGGTGTGTATACCTTTTTTAAAGATCTTTCTTTTATCTGGACAGATATTACAAAAGTTATTTTTTGTGACTCGACGTGTACTTATTGTAATCTTTAGAAGTTTTATCATTTCATTATTTATTTTATTCGATATTTCTTTATTAATATAGTTGAAAGAACTTATAGTTGAATCATCAGGAAAAGAATCCTCGTCAATACACAAATATAATGACAAATGTTAGCAATATATATACGAAACAATAGAAACTCTTAATTTAATATCAGTTAAATTTGAATAGAGCCTTTTTATATGTAACTCCAAACAACTGAATATGCAAATAGTTTAATAATAAACATAATTTTCTATCTTTGTATGCAGTACAATTATTTTAGTAGGTTTGAGATTAATATTATAAGAGCGTGTAGTTCTTTCAGAAGTTATTGCAAAGGCCTTGCCATATAATAAGTAAATAAAGTAATATAATAAAAAATTTAACGGAATCCGACAAGTATTATATTAAAATATGTCAATGGATGTACCTGATCAATTGTATGAAATAGTAGCACATGCAATTTAGAGAATAAAGGACAATACCCTTTTGGTAGCTAAAAAGAATTATTGCAACAAATAGATTTTCAAAAATAATGTATGTAGTGTTTCAAATGAAAATAAGGATTGTTTATGCTAATTTAATTAAAAAACATTAAGCAGTTTAACATTTGTTACAATATTGTAATATGTCATTCAAAATTTAAACACACATTATATTTAAAATTTTAACGTAATTTTAGAAAATAGTATATTATAAATATTGTTATAGCGCTAAAAATACTATATGGTTTAAGTTCTGAATGAATAATGCAATATATATATATATATATATATATATATATATATATATATATATATATATATATATATATATATATATATATATATATATATATATATATATATATATATATATATATATATATATAATAGTTTATTAAATTCATAGTGTGTTCAAGATGATAGCTTGTGTAAAAGGGGGAGCAAGAGTGAATACTCCTTAATACAGGACATTTAATTCCTATACAACAATGATGGCTTCGTACCATCTCCATTTCACCTGATTGTCAACAGTTCTTGAAATAAGAGCACCTGTTCCTCAATCAAAATATGTTTCAGTTGTTGGGTGTTCCAAAAAGTATGTAATTGTGCCACAAATTTTCTCAATAAAGAATACTACACATATGCTATAACAATTAGGACAGGGAAATACGCTAGCCAAATGACTGAATTTATATATTGTCTTAAAAGAAGCCACTGAACAGCAGGAGTCTAGTTTGGTAGTTTGGGTGTTCCTTTTTATCCATCAAAAAAGCTTACACCATTAGCACTTCGGAACAAGCATACATTGATGAGGTTCACTTCCTTATAGAAGCGATCTACTGTTATCCAGCATGTATAACAGTGTTACTACTGTTATACAGCATGATAACAGTAGCTGTGCCGAAAACTTTGAGCTCAGTCCGATTGTTCACCATACTACTGTCCTTGACGTCAAATCTAGAATCACCATAAAATTATAAGCCCCCCGGTTTCTTCCGTCATATTATTTTCAAGAATACGTATCCTTAAGACTTTTTAAATACACCAGTAGTGAGAACTGCTTGTGGCGCTAAAGTGACTGTCATCATAAAAGAGGAACGGCCACCAGAAGTAAACTCTTGTACCACTTTGAATTGTGGCGTACTGATGGCCATTTTTCAAATGGATGCAGCGTTCAAGACTTTAGGTGAATAGACCACCTTTGTTAAGGCGTTTGGTTATTTTAAACGGTGACACTTGCGTCTCCATAATTGTATGCATTTGCTGAGAAATGAAGTAAACTGACTTATTTCAGGTAAATTTAATATGCAAGGTGATATACTGATCATCCACAACAGTTGTTTTTAAGTAACTGGACATATTTCTAACA
The DNA here is from genome assembly GCA_037975125.1 of Latrodectus hesperus. Classification (NCBI taxonomy): domain Eukaryota; kingdom Metazoa; phylum Arthropoda; class Arachnida; order Araneae; family Theridiidae; genus Latrodectus; species Latrodectus hesperus. Next base: position 34,261,312 of record CM075856.1, on the reverse strand, counting down.
TTTGTATCTGTGCTTTGAAATGCTTTCTAACATCTTAAAAACATTTCATTCATTTTGAAATCTTCAGTAAAAAACAGAAATCCCAGTTACTATCTTTTCTATCGTGCTTCTACACGTGTAATTGTCCATGCAATTTATCATAGCAACTTTTTTTTATGAAAGAACGACCTTTCACTTGAAGTGAATGTCATTAACTGTTCTTTCCTTCTTTTTTTATATTATTCTTGAAATGCTTACTATGACCGCTTACATTTTGCTTACGATCATATCACTTGTGACCTTTTGTTTTGACATTTGCATACACATTTTTTACTAAATAACCACGTGTTCATCTTACTGATAACAACAGCCTTTAATGCATTCTCATAAATATTTACATAAAATTTACAATGTTGCATAAGTTTTGTACAGCAATGTACGCGCATATAGAAAGAGACAGCAAGTTTTGATGGTATAAGAGAAACGAAACGCAATTTAATAGGAGTATGATTTCTAACTACCGCATATATCTTAGAAACATATTTTTGATGCTTCATGTTTCTGTAAAATTGTTGATTGAAATGTCCATTATGTCTAGAAGAATGTCTGAAGATCAGCTTAATAATTTAATTAGTGCTTAATGTTAAGACTAAATTAATGTTAAGCTATCAAGTGCTAGACTTAGTTAAGACTGTTTGAAGGTCAGCTTAAAATTTTAATCATGCTTGCTTCTTTCATAAGCGTTTTATTCTAGGTCGTGATTTAAATGATATAGTTAGCTTAACTCTAAAAGCAATGCAGTTGTTAATATTTCTTATATCATGATGTATATCTTAGTCAGTTGCTGCAGCTAAATAATTATTGCATTATTTGTATGATTTAATAGAATTTGCAGAGTGTATAAATAATTAACTTCCTAAAATGTTCATATGAAATTCTGAATTTAAAAACATAAACACCCATTAATAATAATACAAAATCTGAAACCCTACCATAAAAACACTGCCAAAAACAATGCCAAATACGTATTTCACTATAGATGAACTGAACAGTTGGGTTGATGTAATTGGTTAAATGGCACATGGTGTACATACTTTATATCCGTGATGACTCCTTCAATTTAAAAAAAGTGTGTAATGTAATCTGACACCCTATAAACAATTTTCAGATGATCTAGTGTAAAGTTTTATGATTTCAATAATCATGTGTCTTAAGTCTTCCTTGGATATAAGAATACTTGCAATATTCTCAGCAACACACTCATGGGTATTGAAGACATGTAGTTTCTCCCTTAAATTATTGGACTGAATTTGAAGTTTCTACTGTTTGCTGAAACTCATATTGAGGCTTTTCAGTTCTCGCATAATCGCACACTACCCGACGACATCATCAAATGTTAAATATCTTTATATTTTCCTTTTATTAAGTTCAATTATTCTGAGATTAAAAGGAATAAAAATTAATTTAATTAAAAATAAATACTATGTTAAACGAATTCTTAAAATACTGATGATGATTTATAAAAATATTTGAATTAATTATATGTCACGAAATATTCATATCTATGGGTCTTACGCAATATTTTTAAGTAATTGTAACAATGTAATTGTTTTCAACGTCAAATACTAGTTCCCACGCTAATTTTCTTTTGGAATAAAACAATAATTTCTTATGACAGTCTCAAGTAATATCAATATTTTAGAAAATAAGAAATTTCAGGAGAAATGAAAATCTATATAGTTATAAAATTAAATGTGTTTGTTTAAAATTTTATTTGTTAAGAATTTGCCTTTAATATTTATCCAATACAAAATATGGGATTTTATACTTAGGGAAAATTCTTGAATAATTTATTACATATTTTAATTATTATGTCTATATTTAATTCTGAAATTCAATAATATATATTCTTTCATATTTTATTTCTAGAAATGAATGCAATTATCTAAAGTTTAATATCACTTTCTTATAAGTTTTCGAAAAATCATGTATTAATGAAGGTATTACCTTATAGTAATTCTGAGAATATTGATTTTCCAGTGAAACTTTATGTTACCATAAAACATTTTTAAATCACTTTTTTATATTATTTTTAAAAAAAATTATATGGAAAATTAGAAAAAAATGAAAAATAACGTTAAATTACGTATACAATAACTATGTTAATACACTTCATGTATTAGAGTGAAAATAAAAAAAAACTATGTTAAACACTAGTTTCATTGTAAATTATGCATGTATATTTTGCTAAAATTTAATATGACGATGTGCACCTAATTCATTTCATTTAATAAAAATGACATATATTTAGAAAGACATAAATAAAGTTATTCAAATGATATAAATTTCTAAAGTTAGGATAAATTCTATAGTACGGATTATAATGTGAAATGTATTTTATAAATAATATGTATTAACATTTGTCATAAAATATTTTGGGAATTGCTATATCATTTTATCAATTTTGTAAAACATTGGCCATAAAAGTTTTGATTAAAAAATTAAAGATTAATTCTTCCAGTTTCTTTTCTGACAATTGCAGAATGTTGCTTCCTATTATATATGTATATAATAGGAAGTTCCTATTATCTCTCTCTCTATATATATAATATATAATATATATATATATATATATATATATATATATATATATATATATATATATATATATATATATATATATATATATATATATAATAAAAAGCAACATTTAAAATTAGCAAGGTGAGCAAGGTTTCTGAGTACTATATAATTAACGAAATGATACTAAATATAATTAACCAAATAAAGAACTTAGAAGAAAGCAATCATATTTATTCATTATACTCTTTAGTGTAATAAATTTTTATAACCATTAGGAAAAAAATAACAAAGTACGTAAATTCCAATACAAATTTTTACTCGTAAGTCATCTATAAGTAAAGTAAAAATATTTTTCTTTTTAAATTTTAAAACTATTTTATAATACTATTTTTATGCAATCATCATTCAATTAATATACCGAAATATAAATAAATAAAGTATGCTTTGGCTTATAAAAAATATAATCAAATTAGACTATACACAATTAGAGTCTTACATTTAATTTTTAATTACGTTAAAAGTCATTCATCAAATTTTATTTTGGGGAAGAATTTTTAATTAATATCTGCTATACGATAAACAATATAATCTAATATTTAAAATTAAAAAGTTATTTTAATCAATTCTTAAACACTAATGTAAGATATTACAATAAACAACAATAACTACTTTTAATAATGTGTTCTAAATAAAATTAATTTTAATAGTATATCCTTTTCACTTTCCAATTAACTGTGGGAAACTTATTCACCTTAAAACTATGATTGTTTTGAGAAACATTCGATAGCTGCTTTATAGTTGCAATCATTGTACAACTATGCAATTTACTGTTAAAAAGATAAAATAAATTAAAAAAGAACTGAAAAAACTAATGATATAATTTTTAAGAAATGAAGCACTTATTTAACACGCTATTGAAAAAAACTAATGTATAGTGCATATTTTGCGTATTTTGACATTATTTTAAGATTTTAAACACAGTTTTATATTTTGAAAATATAAAATAGTGTTAACTTCTTATGAACATCATATGAAGTAAAAATAACTATGTTTTACCAAATAGGCTATTATGTAAGAAATTAATGTAAAGTATCTTTTTCAAATAGCGCATTTAAATGACATTTTTAATCAATTGCATGAAACTCTATCTCATAATCTACATATAATATCCAAGAAATATTTTTGACTAGTAATATAAATGTGTCTACATAATTCTGTTTTTAATAGGAATGAAATATTTTATAAGCATAAAGCAGAAAATTGAGCTACATAATAATTAAGTATTTAAATATGGGATTATATTATTTAACTAAAATTAATGAAGTCACAATAAATAGCGAATTTATAAATTTCTTTTGTAATTTCAAGTAAAAGTAAGTATACTGATTGCAAAGACGATTTACTATTTTGTATTATTTTAATCGAAAATAACTTATTGACACTTGGTATTTAATATTTAATTAACAATATTTAACAAATAAATAAATTTTTGATTGAAAAATTCTTATTTTAATAAAATAATTTATAATGGATGACATTCTGCAATAGAAATCTTAATATTTTTACTGTGTAAAGAGCAGTAAAGTTAATTGCTTATCATAAAAAAATTGAAATAACAAAACAAATTTTAAGAAATTTAATTAAAATTTTTATTAAAATGATAGATTAATTACCTTTCGCAAACGATTTGCTTTTACGGAGCGCATGCACTCTCAATCATCATATAGTTGCTAATTGAATAGTGCCAAAAAATTTCCATTGTTTTAGTCACTAACAACAAGAAATCATTGTATTACTCATTAAAAATATCAAATTACTTGGAATGATGGATTTATAAATAATCCTCACAAGTACGATTAAGCAATAAGTACCAATTTATCAGAAATTAAACTATTGTCATTCAAAGTTCTGTATGGGATAATAAGATGTAACTGAAACTCACATATATTAATTTGTAATCTGTAGTATAAACTAATACACTCTATAATAATATTAATATCTACATAAGCTTATTCTAAACCTCCGATAGGACAATTATTGATACAATCTTCAGAAATAAGACTTTTCTAAAAAAGTAATAATTTCAATAGCCTCATTCAAGTTAATTGTTAAATAAAACATTCAAAATATATTTTAATGATGATTTAAAAAGCCAGTGGTGCTATTACTTTGATGACGCAAGCGTTGTCATATCGTTCATTGATGTTTTGCAATGGGATTACAACTTTATTGAATGCGATTGATATGATTAAGCAATTCGTTAATTTATTATAGATAGGATTTTGTTTTTGTTAAATTTTATTTGGTGAATTCATATTCAAGGTATCTATTTGGCACTTTAGAACCTTAAATAATGTAATCTAACTATATTATAGTATATTACATAATTTTTGTCTTCAGTGGAAATAATTTAGGATTCAATCATTTAATACACCAAATATTTATTTTCCACAATATGTTTAAATACAATATATGAATGAGAAAAGTACTACCTAATTATTTTTCTATGTATGAAATAGAATTTTCTACGTAATATACTAACTCCGAGATCGAAGAAAGAAGTTCTCCGAGCGATCATATTCTGTCTTGTGTGGTAATTTTCTTAAACACTCAGTCTTTTGCAGAAGCATTCTTAACGAAAAACATTTATTCATTTTGAATAATTCCATTAATAAAAAATACATTATTTTCATTACACTATAAGACAACTGCTAATTTCTTGATTTTAGCATTAAAATATTTATGTTCATTTGAACTCAGATGAACATTTAGGCAGAATACATATACTTTGAAAAAGTACATCCATTTTCAGTTACGGAAATTATTAAGAAAAATAACAACTATACAAACTATTTAGACTTTGTTTGTATAGTATAATAATCAAACAATAATAAAATATTAAAAAAAAAACTATTTAGAGTTTGTTTGTATAGGATAATAATCAAAGAATAATAATGGATTAAAAAAGATAAAAACAAGTTCCTCTCATAAATCACTTATCACTAAATTTTAATGGAAGTGTTTTAAAATTTTTACTAGCGAATTTTAAAAAAACTAAGTAATTTGTCATATCATAAAGCATATACAAAGCATAAATTGTATGTAATTTAATTAATGTTTTTTTTTCATCTGTGTGCAAATTTGTGGAACAGAATTATGTAAGATGTTTTTTATTCTTATTGTAATCTGATAAAGAAAGTTAGATATTTTATTATAAATGCTGTAGTATAAAGAAGCAAAATTATGAAAATTGCAGCTGTAAGACTTACGCAGATGAACTGTTTTATTCAAGTCCTGTTTGATCATTGTGTGAAATAAAATGAGATAAAATTTTGTTTTGCAAAAATTTCTAATCGCAGTCAACAAAAGAAACTATAGCTTAACATTGTTTTCCGCTGCAGGTTATTATTGAATAAGAATATTCTCTATGAAGCCTGCATAATATAAAATAAAATATATATTAATGATTTAAAGCATTTGTAAGGACCTACTACCAACCGTTTCGTGACGTCAGGAAATATTTAAATGGGTATAGGCAGTACTTATTTTTTTTTTCTTTTTGGTTGTAAAAACAGCAAATATACTTTGCAATTGTATGTTTATGCTAACAATAATAATTTAGAATAAAATTCCTGTAGCTCAAGCATAGGAAAGTTTAAACCTTAACTTTTTTATTTCAAAAAGTGCTGTATTTTGAAAACAATTTAGAATTTTCATTATTGTGAAAATAATTATTATTAATAATTGTTTCTTTTAATATTTATCATTGACAGTTTTAAATGACTAATAACATTGTAGCTAACTTAACTGTTAATATCAGATTTTAACAGAATATGTTGTTATCCTTATCTCCCTATATCAAATTGTATTTAGATAAATGCACGATGCATTCCTTTTGTGGTAAGCAACAAAATGTGCATCGTCACAAAATACACATTTCCTTAAGGTAGAGTTCTCAATCAATCCGTATCAAATTTTAACAAAATGTAAATTCAGATTTATAAACATGCACATAAGTGGTTCTAAGTAAACTAATTTTTTTAATAAACTATTTTTATAAATAATTGCTTTGTCGGAATTAAAAAATTATAAAAACTATTGTCAAATCTTGTACATTTTTTATTTTATAAATAAAAGGCCTTTAAGAAACTTCAGCAATATATTTCCACCCAATATATATATATATATATATATATATATATATATATATATATATATATATATATATATATATATATATATATATATATATATATATATATATATATATATATATATATATAATTATGAATAACTCATTTCCATTAATTTTGGACAACATGATACTTAACACATGATAATGTTAATTTAGTAATCTTTAGATACGACAGCATGTATATCCCATTTTGATGAGAATTTACAATATATTAATGCATTTAGATTGTAAGATGATTTATTTCATATTTTATTAGATAGTTTTAATATTTTTCATTCTGTGGGTGGGAAAGATTATATCATTCCAAGAATATCTGAATAACTTAGCAAACCTACTTATTGTATGAATTTAAGATATGATTAACATAAAATATTTTGGTTTCATAGTAGCCGAGAATATTTGCTTCAAAATTGAGATCTGTATATCAATATCCTTAATATTAAATACAAATAATTGTATATGATTATAAATAAGTGTGTTTTTATGTGGTAATAAAATACTTAAATTTTGGTATTTTTCTTTCAATCGTTTTCGAAGTATTCAAGAATACTAAATTTATTCAATTTTCTTTCGAGTTGTGGCTTTGTGCGACAATTATTCATTTGTAATTAAGAAATTACACTTGCGTTTATAATCGTTGTTACATATTTAGCATAATATACTAAAAATTTAATTATCATTGTCATCCAAAGCAACAAAATTTTAAAAGTTAAACCTATTTTCTGATTTTTATTTTCAGGAGTTTATATTCGCTTACACGAGGTATTCAACCTTTTACCGTACAGGGAAATTAACATTTTCTTCAATTGTAAAAATATATTTATTTTTAATTGCTTAGAGCTTATAGTACTGTTTAAATATCATTTGCAATGTTTACATACAATAATTTATTTATAATTTATTAAAATTTAAAGTATTTCGTTTTCAGGTATTTTATTGTTGTTTAAAAAATACGTTTAAAGTGAATCAGTGATATTGTTATATGATAAAGTAAGATATTTCTTGGAACGGCTGAGCCTAATGACAGCATTGGCTTCTGAAGGTAAAGAGAAATAAATGCCAGAAAGAGAGTGGGGAAAATGTCTTGAAAACAAAAGAAAGGTAATGTGAAGAATGAAAAAATAAAGAACATGATGATCTGCGGCAACTTATGCTTAATGGGAGCTATGGCCTAGATAGCATGGATGAAAAACTCTGTTGGTCACAGTACACTTGATGTATATGTATGCCGAAACTGGAACTGAATTTCCCATTCTGTGGCTTGCACCTTATGTTCGTAAAGAAAACATTCAATAGAAAAAAAAAGAATATAAAGGGAAATATTAGGATTAGAGGATGTTCGCAAGTTACGAGATAAAATAGTAGATCCCAGACCACAGATCGTAGTAGAAACTGAAACGCTTCATATTCCTTTGTTTACAACACAAAAAAGGTGATATGCGGGAGAAGATGTAATACGAAAAAATAAGAATGGGAAGAAAATCCGTCAATACTATAAAAAGAACGAGATTCTACGTTCTTTGCAGAAGAGAAGGATTCTAAAGAAACGATGTTTTTCTTGGTGATCCATGAAAAATTCATAAGTTAGCAAATAGGAAATGAAGACCAGGCTTATGGCGGAGCAGTAAATTCTGCCTGGCTCATGCAAATTTTCAAAATACTGTCAGTTTTTATTTCGCTAAAAAATGCTGTGTCGCTTGCCTGAGTTAATAGGTCCTGTCAAACACATGCTTACATCATTTGTATAAACATCGATTAAGTTTGATCATAACGAAATTATTTGACTTTTCTCAATACGAAATGATGTTTATTTAAACTGAAGAAAAGAGAACTAGTATAAATAAATATTCTTCTACTCAAAGTATAAATTGACAGTGAAAATATATTTTTAATATATTTAATATTTTTAAGATATGTTTTCTGCTATAAATTATTTTATAAGTATTGAAAACATCATGTATATATATATATATATATATATATATATATATATATATATATATATATATATATATATATATAATTTTAATTAAAATAAATAATACTATGTAATTAAAGAATTGAAATGAAAGCTTTTACAAAAGTAATATGACATTTATTAAAAATGGAACATTTTTAAAGCAAATAGTTTAATGAATTATAAACGCGTAGTTTTTTTAATGTTGAATGTATTTATTTGAATAGGTTTGATTTTTCATTATGGAAAATAATATGAAATATACTGATGAATAATTTTAGCATGATTTAACATATTTCTCTGAAGAACTTATAAAATAATTCCAATAATATTAAAATCAAATATTGAAATCACGCTAAAAGTATCATAAACACCATAGATTATTTAGTAAAAAGAACAAAATCTTTCCAATGATCAATATATATATATATATATATATATATATATATATATATATATAAAGATTCATATATGAGTCCTCTTTTTTTTGCTAAACCTCTATTAACCATGGTTAGCGTACAGAACGGTATTCACACTCATATGGGAATAAAACCCATCCTCATAAATGAAGCTTTATATCATTCATGGTAACAAAAGAATAGGGAGTCTGAGTTCGATGATGTTCCATTCTTATTATTTCCGTTATCTTTGCTTCACCCCAAACGTGATTCTTTTCCTTTCCTTCACTCTTCATACCGTTCGCGCTACTGGTCAATGATTTCTGCCATTTCCAGAAATATTTACCACTAGAGAAAGCAAGGTGGGGTGTTGACGTATATTTTCTGTGATAATGTGTGGTAGGACGACATTTTTCACTTTTTTTTATTTCGTACCGTAGTATATACACATCAGTAATTCGAAGTAAAAGAGGTTACTTTCGTCCAAGAGAGATTTTTTGAAACGTTGGCCAGTCAATTTTGTTTTGATATATGAGATGTCTGGCTCAGGTGGAGAAAAATCTTTATTTCTTTGGTTGGATAACCATAGAATAAGAAGAGTATCTTTTACAAGACTAGGAAAAAATATCCTCTCTTTTGAAGCTTCTAAGTTTCCACTCTTATCAAAAAAATACTATCCCAATGTATTATGATATAAATCTAACATTATTATTATAAAAGACTTGGGAGAATAGCATGTGCAGTTCACTTTTAACAAGGCTAAAATTAAGATTTATTGTAATATTTAAAAAAAATCATAAAAAAGCGATTGGAATTTTTACCCCAACATATATGAATTTACCAATTATTTAAATATAGTTTAAATAAACTTATTTTTTAATGATTTTCATTCATTAAAATTTAAATAAACCAGATAGAAATAAAACATTTGTTAAATATATTAATAAAATATGAAGTTTCACTATCTAATTTTCTTAAAGTTTTTCAAAATGAAATATAAAAAAAATTTTTTATCACTGCATACCTTTATTTGTGTGACTTTTCATTTTCTGTATTTTACACTGTAAACATTTTTCTAATATTATACTTCATTATATTATACTTAAGCCGTGTAACAATTCATGATTGCAAAATCGACTTTTGTTTTAAGAAATTAAGAAACATACTTCTGGGAATATAGTGTATTGCTGTCAATAAATCACAATTAATGCATTTAAATAATAATTTGCAATGATAAATGCGAATCAGTTTGTTGTATTGTTTAAAATTAAGGTTTGTTTCATGAAATATTTAAAACTATATATGGGTTTCTTATGTTGTTTTTCTACTTGCATGCATTTATAATTAACTATACATATTTTTTAAAATTAACGCAAATGCTTCATCGATTCAAAACTATTCTCATTCACATAGATGAATTCCTTTAATTTTCTTCTTACTTATGACTTTATGCGGCAGTAGATTACATATTAAAATGGAAATAAGTATACTATTAAAAATGGAGTAAAATAAAAGGTGAAATGAACTTTAAATTGAGCTTGAGCGAAACAATAGGGTATAGAACTTCTACAAGTATTTTAAAATATATTTATAGCATCTTTCAAATATAATAACATTTAATAATGTTTAAAATTTTGAGAATTGAATGCATTCTAATTCTTATTGATAATTATCCAAATTCTAAAATAGTTGTATAAAAATACTATTTTCTATTTTCAAAAAAAATATTAATATAATGTATATACGATTTCAATCTGATAATGACTTAATACAACACCTTAGTGACCAAGAATGAAGATTAAAATGTGTGCCTAAGAAGAGTATCAAATTATGTTATCGAATTTAAAGGAATTAAAATTGTAGTTTATTTAATATGACGGATAAACGTTAAATAATATTTTAAAATTTTTATTAATTTGAAATATCCATATTTTTTTATGTATTTCATTTTACTTTACTAAGCATAGATTAAACGATTAGTTTAAATTTTTAATGGCCCTTCAAAATGAAACAAAAAACATTGGAAAAAATAAAACATATGATAGTAATTTGTTTGATTAAATATCGTGGATTACTAGATATACTATAATATATTTTACATATATAAAATTGGAAAAAAATATTAAGGAAGTTCTAGGAAACTGAAAAAAACAGCATATTCATTCCAGTACATACTGAAAATAGAAATAAAACATTATTATTATTATTTGAGCTGGTGACTTTGCCATTTAGAAAGATAATTAAAGTACCAATTATTATAAATACGCATCTGGTATTCTTTAAAATCATTTTAAAAATGATTAGAAATTGATTAGTAAAGACTAACAATTATTAAAACTTCCTTTCATTCTTTTGCCAAGTGGTTTCATTATTTATTTCAAAAGTCTATAAAAAGCAAATTTTCAATGTAAAACAAGTCATCCATTAAATCTTCTCTATTCAGTTTAAATAATAACTTTCTTCAATTGATTCATAATTTGAGAGCAAATCAGGTAACTGAAATAATAGACTTACGTTCATTTAAGAATAATAGTTTATATTTAAAATTTAAATTAAGACAGTCTAGTTGAAATAAATAAGCAAATTAACACATTTTAAGATCTATTATGATACTACTTATTTGCAGGCTAAAGAAATTATTTTCACTAACTAGTTTAAGGCACAGAAATATATATTTGCTTATAATTGTTAGTTCTACAAAACATAGTTGCTAAATTTTTATTTAGCATGCGGAGAATAATTTGGTTAACTGAAAGTGAATGGAAAGATATCCCTTTATTGCTGACAAATCCTTACGCTATAATGACCTTTTGTATCATTGAAAAAACTGAATTCCTAAGCATTCTTCTCTTTTTCAGCAGTCGCATTTTATTACAAAATGTGAATAGCACAAATCACTATATGCTCACTTGTTCTAACTTTCTTCATGCTCATGCTGCTATTCTTTCCTTATCGCAAATCAATATAGTCAGAAATAAACAATGATCTCTTCTTATGGCCTTTTATTTCCGGACAACCATGGAGCTGGAGCGATATGAAAAAAAAAATCATTTAAAAGGGGAAACTCGTAAATTAGTAGATAACAAACAAGGGGACACGCATATATAAAGGCAACATCCGCACTGACACTGCGATTGTGCAATGGGTGCTAACGTGAAAAACGGAAATCGATGGGACCGCGAACAATCGGGGGGAAATAATTTTCTTGGCAAGAATTTCTCCTGTTATCAAGGAAAGTGGAATGAGTCATAATAGAATTTGTTTCTGTTTACAAAGAAAGTGTGTCAATGCTTAGAAAATATTGGATAGTTAATCATAACAAAAGGTCATGCAGTCTCGATTGGTTTTTAATAAAACTTAAACTTTTGATTTTTCTTTTGATTTGGTTCAAAACTTAGAATGCTTAACAATATAGGTAATGGTCGAAAGAGATTATTGACTTGCCTAATTATATTAAAGAACTATTCAAATATTTATTTTCTTAACTTCCTTTCAGGTCATAGGAAGGACTTAAAAGTCTAATTTGCAGGAAGAATAAAATTTGATTATATCTATTATTAAATGAAAATTATGATGATAAATTCGAATGATAAATAACTGTGATGAATTCGATGGTAAGTGAATATGATGAAAATTTCAATGCAAAATGATTCTGTATACAATTTTTTAAAATAATTCGTTTTTAGTTTAATCATTTGTAATTTATATTTATACTGCTTAATTTAGATTTCGCAGAAATATACCCGAATTAAAGGAATGAAATTGGCATGTATATTGCACAAGACGATTGTTTTTACTGGCAACTAATTTACGAATTCATCAAGGCTATTGCTGATGAATTAAAAATTGTAAAATAGTCTTTTAAAGTTGAAAATGCTTAAAATAAAAAAATGATATGGTAAATTGATGTACATGTTAAAATATTAATAAACACATGCATACAAAATTAATCTGAGTAAAAATATAAATAGAAATCTGTTAATAAGTCAATAATCTAGTAACTACTTTCATATCATACTGGAATAATTGTCAAAATAGTTTTAGATGTTATATCCTCAACACAGTTAATAATGATTTGCAGAGCATAATGTAATGTTAAAACTGAACATAATGTAGACAATATATCTTTAAAAACTAAAATGTGATTTGGATAATATCTAAAAACACTTGATACTGGATTCTGTCTTAGAATTTGCAAATATATCTTAGATATCACTTTTTATATAAGAGTTAAGCAATTTTTATAATAAAACAATTTTATATACAAAAAATTAATGTTTTTTTTTGTTTTTAAGCTTTTAATCTACAAATATTGAGGATTTTATGAGCTAGCGACTAGTTTTTAACATGTTTCCATGAAAAAATAAATTTTTTTATCCATTTTAAAACTAAAATTTTGAAAATTCTTTTTACAACTTATTTTTATGAACTTTGAATTTGTTTTTATTTCTTGTCATACGTTTGTCAATGCCTTTATTTACTTTTGAATAACTTCGACTTCCATATCGTTAATTTTTGAATAACTGCAAGTAAATTAGTAGATATATTTACTTGAAGAATAGCAAAAACCTTTTTGAGTTTTGGATAACCAAAAACTTTACTGATATTTAAAACAGGAATGTTTTAGATAAATTATGCGAAATATTTTTCTCCTAATGAAACTTATAAATTATGCATCAATGTATAATAAATAACTTCAAGTTTAAATTTTGCAAAGAGTGTCCATGGCTTGGAATGTTATGAAATGTCATTTTAAGCGTTATTTGTTCGTCAAAATAGGTTTGGCAAATTGCAAAAGAGAAAATGTGTCCTTGTCATTTTGGCAATCCAGCTTCATTTAAGAAACTATTGTAACTGAGGAGAGCAAAAAAGCGAATACGGCGAATTAAATTAATGTGAATTATTGATCCTTAATCTTCGTTGTCAGAAGTTTCATTTTAAGGTTTTTGTATGTGAATCCAAATGTGAATTGTATGCAAGGTCTATCACATGAATGAATGATTAGGAGCATAATCAAGGTGAATGAAAAATAAATTTTATTTACCAAGCAAGAATGAAATTATGACAGTTCTTGACATCTTCAAAATAATCTGTTAAATGATTAATAACAATGTGATACTTTTTTAAGAAACACAAAGGTGAGATTTTTACCTACAACGTAAAATATAGAAAAAAAATATTTTAATAGGAGTGTTACTCAAATATTTTTCTTACATACTGCATATTAAATAATCTGAATAATACTTTTTATTTATAGAGACCAATTTTGTAAAAAAAAATATTTTATGATCAGATATACTTATTTTTTTAAATGCGAAGCATTGATTTTAAGAACTTTTTTACCATTTTTCACAATTTTGTAAAAACAACGTGTATTGTATTTATTAAAGTCTCAAAAATATTTATATCTAATAAAATTTTTTCAGTAGCAAAATATTTTAATTGAGAAAAAGAATTATTATTAAAACTGTAACTCTGTATACTTAATTTTTAAAAATATCACATTAAATACATGAAACAAAAATATAAGGTAATAATTAAATTGGGGAAAATTTATTATGAAAATACAAAACTACATTAATAATATAAAATAGATAACAAATTTATGTTAACATAAAATAAGTTCATCAATGTAAAAGAAATATTATTGAGTTTCTATAAGATCTTGTGTACTGATTAATAAACGCACATTCTAATCATTTTTGATTTCTGTATAAGTGTTACTAATTCAAAATGTATGACATTTAAATGTTTTTAAATTTGTAATCCATGTGAATAAATAAGTAAAATGATTGCAGGGAAGAAAGCAATATTTTATATAAGATAATGATTTGTATATTGTATAAACAGCAATACATTTGCATAATACATGGTTATACAGATCATGTTGAAAATGGAAAATAACAGTTAAATAAATATCTTGTACAATTACATATTTTGATAATAAACCATTCACTTAACTTTATGTGTGTACAGAAATTGGTGCATAACCATATGATTCTTCTAAAACAGCTAAAAGATTAAAGTAAAAATGCACAATAAAATTATATAATTTAAGAATAAATGTTGTTTTCACACAAATTTAAGTTCATAAAAAATCTTCATATTGTAACAAATATTTTCCTCAGTATTTTTTCAGATTTACTGCATAATTATAATAAAAAATATGGATGCTTTTAATTTTGGATAAAACTTGCCATTTTAATCCTGCGAATGCCTTTTCATGAGGTGTTTTTAAAAAAACTTAAATACTACTCGAGTATGGTTTATTTGCGATCAGAAAATAGCATTTTCAAATAAACACGAAATTAAAAAATTTCACAGTACAAAATTTATCTACGTTGATTAATACTTGTTTATTAAGACAATTTTTAAACTGTAAATATTTCTCAAATAAATCGAAATTTCAAAAATGAAATGGCATTCGCATTTTACAAATTCATGTTCGTTTATTCAAATATGAATTAATTGTGAATCAAAAAATAGTATAATGTCTCAAGGTAAGAAAATATAGACTGTGAATTATTGAATTAGTTGTAAAAATATTTACAGCACGTTTTCAAAAACTACTGAATAAAGATCAAAAATTTTCTAAAATTAGTATTTTTAACTTTACTAAAAGCACAAAATGCCTTATTAGAAATTCGTAAAAATATATATAAGTTTGTGTGAAATTCAGAAATATATGATAAGAACAATTGTATTTCGGCCCTCTAGTTCACAGAGAGTTGCGCAAATGAAACTGTACACTTGCTGATAGCTAATAGGCGGATAGAGTTACTAACCTTTAAACTAAATATATATATATATTCAACACATATTACAATATATACATATTCAACACAGTTACTGACCTAAATATATATATATATATATATATATATATATATATATATATATATATATATATATATATATATATATATATATATATATATATATATATATATATATATATTCAACACATGATTTGAAATATTTTTAACAATGTTCAGGGATATGTCTAGCCTCTATTCATAGAAAAATTAATAATTCTGTGTCCATTGTTTATATTCTGATCATGAAAAGAATATAAAAATTTCATAATAATTTACCATTTTATTATTTGATATTTTCAACTGATAGTATAGAGAAATATTATATACAAATTTTATATGTCTGATCCTTTTTTATTGGATTTCATTATGCACATTTGTTTTTGCCTTGCTTAACATTTTTCTTTCACAATTTACTATATTTACTAATAAAATATATTCCTACCTATAAGTCTAAATTTTGCAATTTCCTAAAATTTTTGCACTTTCATTACACTTGTATTTAATATATATATAAGAAGCTATTTTAATAGAAAAAAATCAAATGATAGTAAAAATAAATTGAAAAAAGTATTACATTTCCTTTTCTCTTTGTCATTTAACTGGATAATTGAATGTAAATGCCGTTGATTTTTATTTAAAAAAGCAAATTTTTAACGAATTCAAGCACATATTCATTTTTAAAAAACTAAAACCTATTTGAAATGTAGTTTTTAAAGACAGAATGATAAACTTTGTAATAATAGTAAAAAATATTCACATTATTATAAAGAAAGTAAGTTCGTAATAATTTCTTAAAAAAGCTTAATCTTAAAAGTTTACACTGATTTTTGAAATAAAATTTTTTAAAGATATTTTAATACCTAATGTTGAATGCTAGAATATTCTATATATAAATATTTTTAATTCTAGTACATATTAGAAACTTCCTTTGTTATTTTATAAATAATGATTCTGTATAAAATTTAATGATATATTCGTGGTTGAATCACTTTCTTCGACGAATTCCAGGCCCACTGGCATCTCCTATAATCATGCTCTTAATTATGCAAACAGAATCAGCACTTGAAAGAGTGCCTGTGCTAGAAAGCTCATATTTAATCATGTTTCATAATTGCGAGCCGTTAATGCGAATTAAAATAATTTTCGCATTACGGTTTAAGTTATGCGTGAACTTCTCTTAAACAAGGCGATGTAAACTTGGCAAAATTTTGCTTCTATTAATATGAAATAGAATACTACATTAATGATCTTTGGAGATATGCATTTGGCATAAAACTAACCGATTGATTTCTAGAATAGTTATAGTAAAATTTTTGTTGTGTTTATTGCATGTGTGTATGTAGGAAACTTTCATAGAACTGATAAGCAATACATATATTATATAATTTTTATTAAAATCATTCAAATGAAATTACATTATATATATAAATAAATAAATATATATATATATATATATATATATATATATATATATATATATATATATATATATATATATATATATATATATATATATATATATATATATATATATATATATATATATATATATATATATATATATATATATATATATATATATATATATATATATATATATATATATATATATATATATATATATATATATATATATATATATATATATATATATATATATATATATATATATATATATATATATATATATATATATATATTGGAGATTATATTTTATATTTTAGGAAAGAAAAATAGAAAATTAGACTTTAAATTTTTATTCAAGTATATTTAGAATCATAAAATTGTGGAAACTATATTTAAGTTTAGAGAATCATATTGGCATACAAACATGATTTTTAAACAAAATTGTATTTATATAACATTTATTTACTGCAGAGTATTTCCACAATTTTTTTCAAGTTATTATATAGAAGTTTATATGTTGGGAAAAAAATATGCACCTTTACTTTTATAACTGTATCAAAAATAAATTTAATAGTTTATAGAAATGATTTTAGCATATGTTTTCATTTTATTATTTAATATTTATATTATATTATTATTCGTGATTTAAGCATTTAAAAATTGCGTATATTTATCTTAGTACCTTGTCTAAAATTCAAATTCTATACATCAATTTATAAATAAAAAGAACTACTCAAACTAGCTAAATAACCTACTTTAGCACCGAACAGAAATGTATTCTAATATATTAAATATTTATCAATATATTTTTTATCATAAATATAAAACTTCAATTTTATTATTTAAAATTTCTTATTAACAAAATATTATGAAATTCCAGGTGTCGCTAATGTATATAACGCTTGTATCTATTCTTTAGAGTTATATATATATATATGTGTTTTTTTTTTACATTGAAATAAATGATAATAAATTTTCAAATTTTTCTCAGTATGTTAATTAGCAATTTTCTAGGATGTTTATCACAATTTAATTAACTTACAAAATATGGTAACCAGATAATTTTTATTTCAGAAACATTTTAATGACCACTCATAATTATTTTATTCCACAATAATAATGCTAGTACATATAAATTGTTAATATTTTCACTATTATTAAAAATTCTCCAACATGTATTTTTAATCTACCACTTTCATTGAGAGTACCATCAATCTATGATCTATAAGTTATACTTTAAGAACATATTTCAAAGAATATATTGTAAGTCCTTACTAAATTTGTGACATGGAAATTTAAAAATAAGCAATATAAAATAGATAATGAGACTATCTATAGTTGCTTAAAATTTTTTTGTATAACAAGAATCCAAAATATAGCCATAATTGTTTAAAGATTATGAAGTTTGTAAGATAAATCAATTATATATTTTAATCGTTTTATTTATATTCAATTGTGCTTAAAGTGACCATAAATAAGAAAGGTTTTTTTACATATAGTTACATTTATGGTTTTAAAGTCATTTTCCTTATTATTTGCAATGCAACTGCGTTAAAAAGCAAAACCTGTATAAAAAATTTAAACAAAATATTTATTCATTTCAGCAATAAACAATTCGATTGAAATTATACTTCTAAACTTCACTTTTATATGTTAAAAATTCAGATTCTTTTTTTTAGCATTATTAAAAACTAAAGCAACGAAACAATCATAATTTTCATCCTATCTTTCGAAATCTAAGGAATTAATTATGCATATATTCCTCAACAATGAAATTTTTCTTTAATATTCTGAATATATTACTATTAAAATAAATATATATTATTTGATTTCCAAAATACCTTCGACGTGAATATGATATTATTGTAAAATATGTTACTTAAATATACTTTTTCAACAATATATTTTTTTAAAAATGTATAAAAACTTTTAAATTATGTACTGTCTGTATGTAAGCATGTATAAAGTTATATTTAAAAGAAAATCATGTATATTACAACAATAATTTTTTAGTATTTAATATATTTTCATTGAAAAATGTTGATAAAATTCGTATAATTTTAAATAATTTTTGTAGAAAAAACGCTTAGTTAATTAGTTCGAAAATAAAATTTAATAAGAAAATATTTACATATTTTTTCTTATCTAGGAATCAATATTTTTTTGAAACAAGTAGCGCGAGATTAGACAGATAATTATCTTCATATTTTAAAAGTTTAAATGAATATTTTAAGTATATTAGCAAGTAAATATATATTAGGATACACAACAGGATGAGAAATAAATTGAAAAGAAAATTAATTAATTTTAACTCACATATGTTTCACCTTTAATTATGATGTACTTCTGTATACACAAAAAATAAATTTTAAACTAGAAGAATTTATTTTATGAAAAATATACAATGTGTAATGGGATATTCCAAGAAAGAATGATAAATATTTAATACCCTTGTAGAAATAAAATGATAAGACTTTATTTTTTGAAAAGGAATATTGAACAGTGTATTAAAGGTAATAAAGTATATATTTTTATATTCATTTTATAAATGTAAAATTCAAAGAGTAAATCTTGATATTTTAAAATTATAAAATATCAAGATTATAATGTTTATAATATTTAGATAAATACTTTTCTTTCATTATCATTTAAAAATGGATAAAATAATACAGTTAAAATTTTTACGATACATGTTTTATAAATGACTTAGAGATTGGTATATTTGTGTGGTTTTTATAAATCTCAATAAAGTATGTATAAATTGGATTGTTATGAATGATTTATGATTATGATAAATTATTTTATGATTATGAAAAATTTTCAGCAACATAGATTGAGTAGCCGTACAAGTTCCACTTTTTTGGCAGGCAAATTCTGAGATTTGGTTTAACCAGATGAAATGCTGATTTACACTGATTGGAATTATCTTAGAGATTAAAAAATTCCACAATGATGTATATGCTTTACAGCGTGAAGAAATGTTGACAGTCAGAAATCTCATTTTGAAGCCACCAACCAAGAATCCGTATACTGCATCAGACTCTATTTACAATGATCCAACTCTTGAAGAACATCTTTTCTGGTCATAATTTCTGGAACACTGCTAGGGGATCGCAGGTCCTCAACTATTTTGTTGGAGATGAGTAGCAATCCAGGGAACTGGATTTGAGTAGTTTGCTTAAAACTCTTTTCCTACAGCGTTTTGGAGTTTCTGATGACAAAGTGGAAAGGTTAGCTGAAATGGAAAACGGAATTATTGTAGTTGCTTGTTATATGTCATCGATTCAAGTAGTCGAAGAAGGAGACACGAAGCTGAAAACCGTTGGCATGGATATTTCTTTTCGCATGTCTTACCTAAAAACACACTATCGTTCTAGATCCCGTTGCCGCTCAGTGAGCAGAAATTCCAAGAACCATGAACAATCCTGATACCACCAACACGACCACCGAAACAACATACAAAGAAGTATATTAAACCATATTCCTAGTATTTAAACAAATTAGAATGGCCGTCACTCAAACCAACGGGGAATGCCAAAACGGAAATTATTTATTGTTAACTATTGTATCTTTCCGATAAGTTTACTTACATAATATATCATTGTTACCGAAGCCGTTGTCTCCGTAATTCTTCGTTAAGTGTCTTACATACACTGTCAGTCATTTTCTCTCCACTTATTCGCAGCAAATGGAACCGTCATTGCGACTTTCAACGAGTGACTGTTATCAATTGATCTTCGTGTACAATGAATGTTCTGGTGACCAATTATCATCCGTGAAGTCTAAAACAGATAATCGGATCAAATTTTTTACGCCACTATAGACTGAAAGTTTATATCTGTCAAGGATACCTAGCAGAATCTGCAACAAACTTTCAGTATCAATTAGTTATACAACAAAGAAATAGTTTTGCAGTTAAAGCATTTAATGACGACATAAAGTTTTATCATCTGTTTGCTTAATTTCCTACTCTTACTAAAGTTGTTTCAATCCAGAGGAAGTAGAGCAGGACGTTAAGCACACAGTCATAACAAAGGGAACCTCAATTTTTTCTAAGCCAAGGTGTTTGCCTCAGTACAAGCTTAAGGCAACCAAGGAAGAGTCCATGTATCTTATTAACACAAGAATTTGCAGGCCGTCAAGGAGGTGTCGAGCATCAGCACTTCACGTGCTGTCTAAAGATAATAGTGATCAGTGACTTTGCGGGGATTGTAGAAAGCTAAATTGTGTTACTTAACTAGATAGATATCCAGTTCCTCATATTCTGCAATGTTTGCCGATACTGGAGAAAAAGAAAATTTTTAAACTCTAGATTTGATAATTAAATATATATATATATATATATATATATATATATATATATATATATATATATATATATATATATATATATATATATATATATATATATATATATATATATATATATATATATATATATATATATATATACGTACTTGTACATGGACAATCGACTTTGTATAAATTGCTTATAAAAGATGGTATTCTATTTCTAATAAATAAATTTTTGTATTAACAAAAATAAAAAATTGTTTTATTTTTCCCGTTAAAAATTAATGTAGGCAAAATGTAAAGCATTTTTGGAGAAAAATGTTCATAAAATATTGACGAACAACAAAAAATATATTTGACACTGCAAATGTATTTCCAAATAAATTAAGTTATTAGATAGTGAAAAGTGGTAAATTTATTTTAAGTAACATTCTATGAAAAAAACTGTTAAAATATCTATTACCATAATTAAATTTTAAAAAGTGGATTTTCTAATTATTGAAATTTTAATAAGTAAAAGATTTTGCTACATACACGAAAGATTGCGTAAATAATTCCATTTTGATAAGAGAGTAAAAATTAATATAAAAATATTTTCTTTTAAATTCATGCAAAATATATTGTGCCATACATTTGCATATGGAATTGCACTTAGAAGAGCCCTGGTAAATTAGTTATTTCCTTTTTTCAATCTCTATTTTTCATACTTTAATAAAAAGTTTTAACTTGCAAAAACTTTTTATCAGTATATGTAATCAATTAAGCTAATTGAAGCCTAAAGAGGTAGTATTGCAGTTTAATATACTATATATTGTATTCACAAAATTTGTGTGTACAAAAGTAATTCTAATAGAAAACCGGCATATGTATTGAAACAAAGGCATTTTGTGAAAATTTAAATCCTTTAATGAATCAAATTAATATATATTTTTTGTTATTTTTATGTATTTTCATAAAATTATTACTTCAAAATTAATTTTATTAATTTATCAATAAAGAGAAACTTATTGATAATACAAGGCACTTATTTTTATATAAGTTTTACATTTTAACTGATTAATTTTAAAAAGTATTTCAATATTAATTTCAGATTATATTAAAGCATAAACTACTAATATACAAAATGTGACTAATAATTTTATAAAAATTAAAAAATAGATAGATTTGAAAAAATAAATACATTTATTAATCAAATATAATAGTTAAAGTTTCCTTTCATCAAACGTATTTTAAAACCTAACAAAGTAATTATTACAAGAAATTATAATGCAAGTAATTACAATTTGAGATTCATAGAGATATCAAAGACTACCAAATAATAATGCTTAACGAGTTCTGATTATTGAATAAGTAAATGAACAGTGAAATTAATAAGGCTATTGAAAACTGCCCACACATTATTTTTCTTTTTTTTTCTAAGTTAATAAAATTAGAGATGGTGCATATTATGCTTTATATTTCAAATACTTAACTATTAAATAATTTCAAATAATCAGAAGCTCTTATACAAAAAAGTTCAAATTTAAATATAAACGTAAGAATATATTTCAAGTATTTACCAGTATTCTTCAATTTTACTTACAAAATTTCTGAAAGGTTAAAAATATTTAAATAAAGAAGTAAATAATATTTTTGATGATTATTTTTCCTTTGTAAATAACAACACCTTAATGAGATGGTTGTTTTACATAAATATTATTTTTATAATGATGTATTTTTATGACGAGTCAAGTTATATTTTTCTCATTTTGTTAATTTTTTGATATTTTTTACAATATCACTCCATTTGATTTATAATAGATATTGTTGTAAATAATATAATGCAAGTAATCGCAAAGAAACACAAAGTCTATTATCGTCTGTAAAACTGTAGTCTTCTAAGACGTCCGCAATCGTCTGCTCTTACAAATCGCCTGCTGCGCTGCCTTCTGATTGGTGGTTGTGTTCAAGCCGTCCAAAACCTATAAATACACCATGTTCTGTTCTATTAGTTCAGTATGTGTATAATTTCTTTCTTTGTAACTTTTTCATTAAATATTCTTTTTGCGATTCATGGACTCTTGTTCGTTTAACGAATTTCAACAGCAGAGCGTGGTTTTCACTGTCATAAATTGAAAGCAGTTTCTAGTTTTAATTTATTGCTTGATAGAATTAATTTATCAATAAGCAATGGCTTCGCTGCATGGTTTGTATGGAGTAAATCCATTTGATGGGAAGAACTTTCCTGTTTGGCGGCGACGAGTGGAAGCTGTTTTGTCTGCGGAAGAACTGGAAACATACTTAGTTAAGGAGCCCGATGTGAATAAGGAAGCAGAAGTCGTTAAAGGAAAGAAAGCCTACGCATTACTCATGTCACTCTTAAGTGATCAAGTGCTCGTATCAATGAGTGGTGAAAATACGGCGAAAGAATTATGGGAGAAACTTCATGCTGTTTATGAAAGCAAAGGAGCGGTAAACCAAATACTTACCAGAAAACGTCTTGCTACATTTAAGAAAAACAGAGATGTTCCAATGCGCCAGCACATAGATGAAGTTTCAAAACTTGTCGCCGATTTACGAATGTCTGGAGCGGAGGTTAGTGATATTGATACTGTCGTCTATATTTTCATGTCTCTCCCTCCAGAATTCGAAAATGTTAAGGTTGCATTAGAGAATCAACCGAGTGAGAATTTATCGTTAGATTTTGTAACTCAGCGTTTGATAGACTCTGAAGCTCTTTTGAATGATTCGAGAAATAAAACAAGTATTCGTTTTATGAAACAAACTGTGGATACTGCGGCTTTTTCTACGAGAAAAGAACTCACATGTTTTCATTGTAAAAAGAAAGAACATACTGCTAAGTTCTGTAAAAAGAAAACGTGCTATAATTGTGGTCGTGTTGGTCATTTTAAAAAGGAATGTAAATTCAAATCTGAATCTAAAACTGATGAAAAATATTCTTCTGCTCTATCTTTTGCTGCTGGCAATTTCACATTCGGAAGTCCGAAAAAGTTCATTATTGATTCCGGGGCAACATCCCATATGTGCTCTCAGAAAGACTGGTTTTCATTCATCAAACCGTCATCAGGAACTATTCGATGTGCATCCCGCTCCACTGCACTGGAAGTGAAAGGTATTGGAAGTGTAAAAGGCAAAACATCTAATGGAATTAATATAACTTTAGAAAATGTCCTTTTTGTTCCTGAACTCAATGGAGAATTAATTTCTGTAAAGAATATTGAATTAGGTGGATATAGTGTTATCTTTAGAAATAAAAAAGTGTTCATCGAAAATGAGAAAGAAAACATTTGTTTGGGTTATCGTGATGATAGTGGACAATATATTTGTGATTTTGTTCCAAATTGTGAAATTTCCCTTACTGCGAAAGAAAATGACTTGGATTTATGGCATAGAAGACTTGGACATTCCTCTAATAAAACCTTAAAAGAACCTGGATTTCCCACCTTTGATAAATTTTGTGAAGTGTGTACTTTTTCCAAACAAAGTGCTTCTCCTATAGGAAAAGGTCCCAGACGAAGGGCATCCGAAACTATGACATTGATTCACACAGATGTTTGTGGCCCTATTGATCCGCCTATGGCTACAGGTGAGCGTTATTTTATGACAATAATTGATGATTATTCACGTTTTATGGAAGTTCGTTTGCTGAAAAGAAAAAGTGATGTGATGATGTGAATGAGTTAAGATGCTTTTTAAAAGCAAATCCTTCAGTACGGAAAATTAGGTGCGACAATGCAAAAGAATATGTTTGTGGTGAACTCATCAAATGTGCTACTAAATTTGGTGTTACAATAGATCCAGTTCCTCCGTACACTGCACCTTTAAATGGAGTTGCTGAGCGTGCCAATCGTACATTGTTAGAAAAAGGGCGAGCTTTAATATTTGAAGCAAAACTTAGCAAGAAATTTTGGGGATTTGCAATTTTAACTGCTGCATACCTAAGAAACAGAATTCCTAGTAGATCCATAGAAAACTGTACTCCTTATAAATTAAAATATGGTAAAGATTCCGATCTTCAAAACATTCGAGTATTTGGATGCGATGCATACGTGTTGGTTCCTCCTTCTCAAAGGAAGAAGTTAGATAAGAAGTCAAACAGAATGATATTTGTGGGATATTCGACTATGGGATATCGTTTAATGGATCCAGATTCAAAGAGAATAGTGATATCAAGGAACGTTGTATTTAACGAAGAAAGAAAAATGGATTTAGAAGATAAAAATATTCTGAATGTGGATTCCATTATTTCGGAAAATGAAGATGATGTTGAAGAAATTGGTGGTGAAGAAAATATTACTGAAACAATTACTACAGAAGAAATTTTGGAAAGACCACAAAGGCAAAAGAAACCACCAGTTAAATATCCTGAACCAGAAGTTTATGAAGCAATGGTAATTTTTGAAGATTCGTTGTCGTTTAAAGATTTATCTGCACTGCCAGAGGAAGAACAGAATCTTTGGAAGAAAGCAATGGATGAAGAAATGCAGTCCATGGAAAATAACGAAGTTTGGTGTCTTGAAGAATTACCACATGGGAAACGTGCAATTTCATGCAAATGGGTTCTACGCGAAAAACGAGATGGAAAATATAAGGCTCGACTTGTTGCTCGTGGTTTTATGCAAAGAGAAGGAGTGGATTATGATAAAACATTTTCACCAGTTATCAGTATTCCTGCATTACGTATAGTGTTTACTATTATTCTTCAAGAAAATTTAAAAGTTTATTCACTGGATGTTAAAACTGCATTTCTCAATGGTGAATTAAAAGAAATTATTTACATGGATCAACCAGAAGGATATGATGATAATAGTGGCAGGAAGTGCCGGTTAAAGAAAAGCTTATACGGACTTAAGCAGTCACCTCGTCAATGGTATGTAAAATTTTTAAATTTCATTATCAAATTAAACTTTAAACCATTAAATAGTGAACAATGCATTTTTATTCGTCAGTCAAAAGGTGAAAGAATACTAATGGCACTTTATGTGGACGATTTATTAATTGCGGGTACTGATGATAGTGAAATCAAAATTATAATTGGATTATTATCAAAAGAATTTGAAATGTCTAAATCTGGAACAGTTTCTGAATTTTTAGGAATTAAAATTACATTTACACCTGATGGACTGTATCTAGATCAAGAAACATATATTTTGAATTTATTAAACAAATTTAAAATGTTTGATGCTAAAATAGTCTCTACTCCCATGGAAGTAGGAGCAACAGCAGCTGATTTTGAGAAAGGAAGTGCTTTTTGTGGACCCTACCGAGAACTAATAGGATCTTTAATTTATTTAGCATATACATCTCGTCCAGATATCCTTTATGCTGTAAACTGTTTGAGTCAACTTCAAGAACACCCTACTGATAGTGCTTGGAGTGCATTGAAAAGAATCTTGAGATATCTGAAAGGTACTTCAACTTTAAAACTGGAATATAAAAAGTGTGTGGATAAAAATTCATGCTTAAATATCTACGCAGATGCTAACTGGGGTGCAAACCCAAATGACAGAAAATCCATTTCTGGTAACATAATTATGTTTAATAATTGTCCAATATCTTGGTCTTGTCGAAAACAAAATTGTATTGCTTTATCTTCTACAGAAGCAGAAATTATTGCCCTAAGTAAAGCCATTCAAGATGCATTGTGGTTGAAAAACATTATTTTGGAATTAACTGATATTAAAGAAATCATGATTTTTGAAGATAATCAATCTTGTATTAAGTGTGTAACAAATGAAAACAACAAAGGTCGATTAAAACATATAGACATTAAATTAAAATTTATTCAACATATCTTGAATTGTCATGATATAAAAGTTTACTATATTTCATCTAACCTACAAATTGCTGATATGTTTACAAAATCTTTATCTAAGTTTAAAATTAAAGGAACTTTTACCATTATGTGGATTAAAATTGTATTAGATTATATCATGTTAATGTAAATATTGTGTGGATGGCTTGAACGTTTCTAATTTCTTAATGTATACTTATTTTTATTGATTTATATGATTTTATTGTGCATGTTTCTTTGTGATTAAGGGCGAGTGTTGTAAATAATATAATGCAAGTAATCGCAAAGAAACACAAAGTAAGTCTATTATCGTCTGTAAAACTGTAGTCTTCTAAGACGTCCGCAATCGTCTGCTCTTACAAATCGTCTGCTGCGCTGCCTTCTGATTGGTGGTTGTGTTCAAGCCGTCCAAAACCTATAAATACACCATGTTCTGTTCTATTAGTTCAGTATGTGATATAATTTCTTTCTTTGTAACTTGCTTCATTAAATATTCTTTTGCGATTCATGGACTCTTGTTCGTTTAACGAATTTCAACAGTAAATAACAACACCTTAATGAGATGGTTGTTTTACATAAATATTATTTTTATAATGATGTATTTTTATGACGAGTCAAGTTATATTTTTCTCATTTTGTTAATTTTTTGATATTTTTTACAATATCACTCCATTTGATTTATAAATGATATTATTCTAAAAATGAAAGCTGTGTCTATTTAACTTCATTTAATTTTAACTATATAGTTAATGGTATCAATATATTAAATGTATAAACTTTACGCTTTTGTCAAAATGAAATATATACTAGATAAATAATAAGTAGATTTTCATTGTAAAAATTTTATTAAATTACAAAAAGTCTATTTAGATATTATTTAATCACAAACAAATAATTAAAAAATGTCCTTATCTCTCTGAATATTTGCTTGATGTGATTTACTTCGCTTCGTTGTTTTTTCTGTTATATTATGTCATGAGTAATTAAATGTAATATTCTTACCTTAAGAATATTAACTAAAATAAAATAAAGATACATTTCTTTTTTATTTATAGTTTTTGAACATGAGATGTTTCCTTACCTGATGGCTCATAAGAAGTATATTCGTAGACGGTCAGAACGTAAGTATATTTTGTTGAGAAATATGCATTAATGATAATTCAAAAAAGTTTAAATTTAAGTTTCTCATTAAATTTTTAAAATCTCCAGTGTCATATATCACAATTATATTTTGTTTGCAATAATTATCAAACACTTTTGTAAATCCGATTGTGAAAAATTAATATAAAAGCATTTAATTTATAAAGTTGTTACCTGAACCTTTTATAAAGCTAATTAGCTGATTATCAATATAACATTAACTATATTAATTCATTTTAAAATTGTAATTTCCTTAAAAATTACTTTATATACCATTGCAGCTGTAAAGTATTAAAAAGTAAGTCACGTATCAAAAATTGAAAAAAAATTTGATTTCACGTAAATTTTATAAAAATAATTCACTTACTGGAAATAAGTATGCAAAATTTCAGGATGCAATTAATAGGCAGTTAGAGGAAAAACTAATAAATAAACTATGTAAAAATCCAGTTACCATTATATTTATTTAAGCAAATACTAAAAAAGAAATCAATATTGACAAAACTTAAGCAAAATATTTACAAGACTGTTACCTATCCTGTACTAACTTATGAGTGCAAGACTGACTTAGATTCTGACATAAAAAGAAATAAATAATTTACTAATTTTGGAAGAAAAGAAAATTCAAAACATTTAAGGCCTAAAATGATTACGTAATAATTGTTTCAGAATAAAAACAAATTAATAATCTAACATTCTACATTGGAACAATTAGTTTTATCAATACACCGAGACTCATATTGCTATGAGCAATCACCTAATCAATAATTATAACTACCATAAGTCAAATAATTTCCTCAAGAAATCTAGCGCAATCGGTTAAAACGTTGACTAGTAGTTGTAGTAAAGAGTAAAAATGGATGGATATTATGCTGAGATGGACTTAAAAACTTTAATATTTCCGATCACTTCTAGAGAGACATGTCTCTCCAAAAGAAATTTATATATATTCTTTTGGAAGTGATTTTATTATATTAATGGGTAATGAAAGTTTTTTATTAATATTTATTAATATTTGAATATATGTTCAAATTATAATATATATCTCTTATAAATGTAAAATATATATACTCTCTTAAATTAATGCTGGCTCTGATGACAAATATATGTTTAATGGAATTACACTGAATAATGCATAAGATTACAAAATATAGGTATTTCCCAAAGACTTAAAGATAATTCAATTTTAACATATTATTGAAAATAATTTTTATTTTTACAAAAAGTAATATTTTTAAATACTTATTTATATTTATAACAAACCTTATCATTTCATTTTTTTCTACTTTCTTTCTAATAATTTAAAAAGGATTAAAATAGTGTTTTATGATGTATGTCTTAAAATGTCATTTTAACTTAAAATAGTTAAAAGAATTTTTATTTTTTATAAAGTGTACTTTTTTTAAAATTGCTTAAAAATTCTTTAATTAAAAAAATCTAAATTTAATTCAAACATATCGTTTTATAAAAATGTTTTTATTATTACTTAGTAGAATAAAATGTTTATAACGTAAAGAGGATATTAATAGTGTAAATTATTTATATTTACATTGCAATGTATCAACTATTTTAATTAATCACACTTATGAAACGCCAATACAATTAACTTTAAAGTGATGAATTATTAAAAGTATCCCTACAAAATACAGCAAATCATAGACTTTTCAAGACAATGAGTTTTTGATACTCTTTTGTAATTTTTACTTAAAATAATGATACAATTTTATCTAAATTAAAATCTCTTTATTCCTTTTCCGAATTACTGCATTTTAGATTTTTATAACTTGTTAAGAATTCTAAATTCCAACTGAATACTACTAAATACGAAAACTGCCATAGTAAAGAAATATTCAAAACAGAGAGTAAGTTCGTTAATGCGATAAACAAAAACGGTACTTAAAAATGCTACCGAAATATTCTACAGGCATATAAGTTTAAGGAGATCTAGCCAGTCTCATTAATGCTTCCCTGGGGATATATCAAAAGTCGGTTTCTCCTTTATGTCAATGAGGAAAATCTTGTGAGGGAAAGGAAAAAAAAAGCGGATAATACAAAGGAGACAAGCCAAAAAATAACATCTGCTATTTATTTTTCCAACCAATCGATAGAAACTTTCGAGTTGCTTCAAATAAGCTTTCCCGTATTTTTCTCGTATTTCAGGATGTTGCGTTAATCAGGTTAATGCTCAACGGGTTCCTATTTGTTATAACACGCAACGCACAAGAAGAAAGGTATTTAACTGCAGATACAATATTCTCGTTTTGTTTGATTAACTTACTGCTTATTCTCTTTCTGGAAAAAAAAAACTACTTTGTGCAACAAAGAAGAAATCAACTACTAGAAAAGACAGAGAATATTGAGTGCATTTTCCAAACAAAGTAGGAATAACTTCCACTTTGATTCGTTATTCTTGAAAAATAAGGTCTGGTGAATGACTTTTGAGTTTATTTATCAATGTTTTAACGTAGTATAAATAAAATTAACTTCATTGTGAAAAATTGCTATGTGGTTTGTTGTATCCGAAATAATTTATGCATTTATATCCTATGATAATAACAGTAACATATATATTTGTTTAGCATCCAATGAATATGTTTACATTAGCGTATATTTTAAAGAAATATTAAGATAAATGATTCCGTTAGGTAAAAATTGTACTAAGGGCAATATTAACAAATATCTGTTATTCTGTGGATAAATATAGATACCTTTTTAATTTTGTAGAAACAGATACAGCGTATAATTTTAATTTACAAACATTTTACGATGTTTGATATTATTTGTGCTAGTATAAAATAAATATACTTGAATTTACCAGCTTTCTTTGATATGGATTGTCATTTTTATTTAATATATTATTACAAATAATAATGGTAGTATAATATATATTAACATAAAAAACATAATGGGCTCAAAAATTCAATATTAAAATATTTGATTTAAAAATTTTATGTTCTCAATTATAAATTAAATTTAAAAATTATTGTCTTAATTTTGGACTGGTGAGATTAATTTAAACTGAAAAAATGCTTACTTTTACTTTTAAGTAGAAACATATTTTTACTGTTTTAAATTTTATTTTGTGGCTTAATATTTTTCTCATTCCTGTTTTGGATGAAGCAAATGGTTTTCTTTCTTGTTTTTGAGTAAAGTATAATCAATTGAATGCTCGTCCCTATAATAGTTCGATAACGTATATGCGAGGGATTAATATTACTAATAATATAGCATATAATTCCAATCAAATGTGTATGTATAACGAATGGGTAGAAATATTACTGAAATATTTCAAAAACTGCATCCATAAATATTAAGAAAATTAGATTTTTTTAAAGAAGCGGATGATTCTAATGAGTCAATACTCAAATGTTTGTCAAATTCAGCTTAAGATATTAAATTTTTGAATGTTTATGAAATGTGTTAAATATAGGATATTCAAATAATTCTGGAACCGATAAAATTACAATTATTTGAGAATTAAAAGATATTTGGTTGTTTAAAATATCTTAATATTCTCAAATGTAACAAAAAAAGCTTTTTTATACTTGTTGGAACAAATTCTAAATGAATTAAAAGAATGATTTGAAGCATAGTAAAAATATAAAATTCATGATTCTCATGAATCATTTTAAGCTTAAATCAAAGTTTATTTCTGAACATTTCCGTTCACGAAGACTACATATTTATTTGACACATATCAATAAGAAATAAATGATTTATTGCGAACAAACTGCTTGCTGAAAAAGACATTGACATTTTAGAATGTTAAAAAAATCAAATTTCAATAGGTAGCTATATATTTCGTCGAATGGTCTGCAAATATATTAGATGAAATGTAGAATGCATTATGATGAAATACAGAAGAAATCATTATAAACTTAAATAAAGCTAAATAATTTAATAATATTTAATTTTTAATAATAAATTTAAATAATTTAATAATATTTATAATTAAAGGAAATGATAAGAGCCTCTTCTTCTATTTTAAAATGTAATTAATATATTGACATTAAATATGCACATAATATTTCGGACAAAAAATTTAGATTATAAGTAAAAATCATGGCAATGGAATTGCATTATATTACTAGAGCAAGAGAGTTTAAGCAATTCTTTCATAAAGTGTCTTTGAATTGTATATAGAAAATGTCTCAATTTTTTTTACAAAATAAACAATTGTTAAATATTTCCAACAGTGAATTTAAAGGACATTCATCAAATAAATATGACAATGATCTTGTTACACGGGCATTATTTTATGTAAAATAGGTTCTAACAACATTCCATTATAACTGAAAAAATGACGTATTTGTTTATCTATTATAATGTTTTCATTTAAATAATATAACTGACATGATCTGTAATGTTAACAGCATTCGTAATGAGTTTATTATGAAAAAGATAGTCACTGTAATAAATTTATAAATTATTTTTTTTATTTATAATATAGAATGTTTTAAAATTCTTAATTTATTTATGAACACAATTTAAAAACTGATAAGTTCGGTTATTACATATTTATGACTTGGTGTATTTGAAAACTTTACAACCAAATTTTTTAAAGGGAAAAACTTCATTTAAATAATTAATTAATAAGAATATTGCACAAAACTAAAAATGCAAAATAAAATAACATAATAACATAAGGTTAGGGTAAATTGAACAATTAAATTTAAATTAGTTTAGAAAAGAGAGCTCTTAATACACTGAAGTAATAAAAAATGCAGTTTATATTTTTGTTTTTTACTTTTCAATCTCAGGAGAAATAAAAATAATGTTTCAACTGTAATCAAAATAACCTTTTGAAAATAAGAAGAAAAACTTTCCATTCAATTTCTCTTGATAAATACAAAAAAAATGTTTTTTTAAATTTTTGAAATTACATATTTGTTATGAATAGAAAAATTGAGTGGCATTTTTTGTGATAAAATTTCAAACTAAAAGTTTATCACTAAGCATCATTATTTATCATGAATATTACATTCAGTTTCCTTAAAATTTTAAATTTCAATTTTTATTGCAGTTCTAATTACTAAGTTATATTTCCAGTTCATAATATTCTCTGTATTCAAATAATTCAATTGATGTGTTTATTATTGTATACAATTTTAGTAATTATTTCTCATTTACAGTTCAAGCCAATGAAAATATAGGGGAAAACACAAAAACTCTAAATCTTTGAAAGGATCTGTTTAGGAAATAAATTATTTAAACAAAAGAATTTGAAAGCAGCTAAATTAAAATAACTGTTTACACATAATCATCGAAAATGTTTAGTAAATGATTTTTTAAAGCAAAATAATAATACGCTTGAAATATTACACATATCACATTTAAAAATTATGATGATTTTAAACTGGTATGCAACATTTCAATAGTAATTTAATTTAAATACATGCAATTATTTTTAAATTTTTTAGTCTTTTGGACTTATTTCAAATTATGTAATACAAAAATGTTTTAACGTATAAAAGACAATTTAATAATGGATTTTGATAAAATAAACAAATAATTTTCATTTCTAATTTCTGTGAAATAATAAATGTTTCATAATTTATTAAATTGATATTTTTTCATAAATTTATATTGAATAATTTTGTAAATAAGTAATAATAACACCATACATATTGACTACGCATTTTGCAAATAATGTACAATTCTTTTCTATTAAAGCAATTTTTTTTTTAGTTTTTAAGCGTTTAACTCGAATAATACATATTTATAATAGAACATTTTTAATAAAAAAGTTTTCTTTTAAATTTCAAGAATTTCACATTCTATGAGTCAAATTAATAAGAAATCAAATTTAGTAAAAATAAATCATTCTAAGAAACCATTTAGAAATGAGTTTCTTTATATGCAGGACAACTATTTTTAATCTATACATTTGAAAATCAAATTATTATCACGAAAAATATAAATAAATATTATAGTTTATTATTGCAGTAAACATTAACGTTGCATAACTATACCTCTCTTCTAACTTTAGTAGTAAAAAAACAAAATCATCAAGGTATCATGATAAATTCGTCTGTAGGAAAACATTACCTATGATTTCAATTTGTAAGCAATTTCTTACAAATCAATTTTTGTATTCATTCAAATCATGAAATTCATTAAAATATGCGTATCATCTCCTTGGAAGTAACTAAAAACACAATTTCAAAATTATACATTCAGCAAAGCATCCAGGTGAAATTGTTCTTTTCGAAATATCCTATTTTTCTCTCTTAGAAAATTATAAAGAATAAAGCATAGGTAATATGAATAAACACAAATTCTCTCGAAGCTTGCTATCATGAAGGCAACATTATTAATCCATGTGTCGGAACAAGTCAAGAGCTTCATAATTATTATCTAATCTTAAAAATAAGCAGTAGGAAATTATGTAGTCCGTGGCTAATCTGGAATGTTGTCCCAAAGGAGTTACAGTAACCAAGTATCATCGTGGTTTTCTGTCCCAGGGGTAATCCTCTGTTTGAATTACGATGATTGCGAATAGATATTCTTTCATTGGTTTGGGAATGGATTGCTTTTTATGCTTCAGCATGCTTGTTTATCTTGATGGAATTAGAAAGAATCTGCTCGTTTCTCTGTGTTTAAAATTGAAGGAAGATTTTCTGAAAATAAGCATTAATTATTTTATGTAATTATGTATTCTTAAGTATATCATTATAGCATACATATTTTAAGATTATAATTTTTTTCCACATTGTGTTATGCAAGTGCTTTTTCATATCAAGTTATATGATTGATTTTCCACATCATTCATAACCAGTCTGAAAAACTGTTAATAACATAAACTTAATGAAACATTCTCTAGCTTTTGAATATACTTTTTAAATTTTTTTAATGGGATACCATATGAATTGTTAATAACGTATAGTGAAAATATAAAATGTGAAATTTTACTTAACTTTTGTTACATTGATTTATAATAACTGACAGTATAATTCGATGTGTGCAGTCAATAATTTTTATAAAATTTATTCTTACTTGCAATTTCAATTGTATAAAATAAATTCCTTTATTTTAAAAACGACTCACGACGATACCAATGCGAATAAAATAATGGATAAATTTTAAATTATTCCTTAATATATTTATCAATCATGAATGTACAGTAAATTTGTTTAAATATTTGCCTTTGGAGAGAAATTCTGTCATAGAGACAATCATTTATAAAATAAAAAATTAAACATTTTACCATTGAATCTCACACTATTTATTATATATTATTACGAGGGCTAATTTATTATTGTTTAACTGAGAATTTTTGCATTCGGATTCAGTTAAAGAATATCATATATATATATATATATATATATATATATATATATATATATATATATATATATATATATATATATATATATATATATATATATATATATATATATATATATATATATATATATATATATATATATATATATATATATATATATATATATATATATATATATATATATATATATATATATATATATATATATATATATATATATATATATATATATATATATATATATATATATATATATATATATGATATATATATATATATATATATATATATATATATATATATATATATATATATATATATATATATATATATATATATATATATATATATATATATATATATATATATATATATATATATATATATATATATATATATATATATATATATATATATATATATATATATATATATAATATATAATATATATATATATATATAGTATATATATATATATATATATATATATATATATATATATATATATATATATATATATATATATATATATATACATTCAAAGAGTGTTTTATCCTAGAAACTAGGATATTTTATTTCTAAAATATATATGTATATGGAGTAAATATAAGAAATATATAATATATGGAGTAAATATATGAAAATGTTTGAAAAGAGTACAATATAAATGTGTATTTTTTAAAGTGTTTTTGTTATTTTAAAAAATAATGAAACTGCCAATAAAAAAGAAAATACCGTAAAACAAAATGAATGCCTTTCGTATAAAAATAGAAAAAAAATCATGTTCCTTAAGCAGACTTGAATGAAATTTTTATTTGCATTTCATCATGTTTCTTCTTTCTGCTTCATATGAGTGAAGTGGAATTTCTAGGTAAGATATATCTCCAATTTTCAAGAATTTTCAAGAGCATTAATTAAAATGTGATCTTGTACATGCATGAGTCAAAAATTTTCAGGAATTTAAAGTTGGTAGAAACCATCATCTGTTACTCACATGAGATTGCCAAATGCTGTAAGAATCATTTCGTCCCTTGTTGATACAGTAATTACCATAGAAGTGAGCGACTTTTTTCCGAAATCCTTTTTATTTTTGGCTAGTACTTCTATATTGAATTTTGTACTTAATTTATCGTCAATAGCAGTCTCTGCTTTAAAAAAACGATGCTCAAAATACCCAATTATACCTTTTCTTACATGGCCATTGAAGTTATAAAAGTTTATTGCATGTAAATGCATTCATTACTCATGCTCTTTATGATACACACAAACTAGTGTAATAAAAGGAAATATCTTCCGTTAGCATACATTCAACACATTTGTTCCATCCATTATCAACTATAATCTCACCCACTGTTTTAGAAACAAGCTTTGCTGGTATAGTGTGATTAGTTCATTTTTTCCATTATCCTTTCTATTACTTTTCCAAATGCTCATCTATGCTTATGTTCTTTAAAATATATTTTGCAAGAAAATACATTGTGTGCCTTCCTTAAGCTTGCTGCAAAAAAGTGCTTAATATAATGTTTCATTCATCATAGAATGTTAAGATCTATTTTTCGTAAATTAAACATAATAATTTTCTTCCTTCCATTCAGTGGTCAGAATTGCATTGAGCACATTTTTGATACTTTCATTTATTCTTTCCACACCACCCTGATTTTACATGTAGTGAGATTTCTCCTGGACGATCTTCAGTACTAGTAATATCTCTTTGAAGAAGGTCACCAAATTTAAGGCAAAGTTCTCCCCTTTTCAGACAGCAATAGGAATGACACTCCAAGCAAGATTAATATATATTTAAGTATTAAACTATTTCAGTTCTATTTGACATTATTGACTTGAAAATTATAAACTTTTAAAAATTGGTATTGGTACACGACAGAAAATTGTCTTTATCTGCTTAGTTGAGATTGAAATTTAATAAGAAATACCAGCGAAGAATTGATTTTAGAAAAATCATAGATTAATAACAATACTAGTTTTAATATTCCTCTAAATATTTTATAAAAGTGTATTACAGTTCAAAATCTTGACATGCAAAATCTTATTATCTTGATGAATATTCTTTCAATATTCTTTTATAATCTCTATATTAAATAGCCAAATGACATTCATAAAGTATTTTTGATAACTCAGATTCCGTAGCGCGTGTGATGTGTAACAGTGATGTATAGCACTCATATCATTAAATAAATAAATGATTTCGTTTTCCTAAATCATCTCATCATAGTGATTTAGCAATAAATAGTCACTTAGTTATTTCTTAGCAGTTATTTTTGATATTTGAGCATCACTCATTAACTTCCGGTAATTAGTTTAGATTACTCTTTTTCAACATTAACTCGAATTTCGGACAGTTCATCTTCTAATTGTTGATTCCTTTATATTCGCATTTATTTCTTATCTAACAATACAGCTTCCTTAATTTTCAAGCCATACAGTGAAAAAAATGCTTTCTACTAAATAAATTTGCATTGACTTGTGCATTTTACAAATAAGAGCAATCCAGATAAATATAACTGTACATTGTATTCTTGAAGAGTTCTTTAAAAGCCGGTAATCTCGTTGCTTGATGTTCGAAATAAATTGTGCCAAGTAAAGTATTTTCTAAAGTATATGACTCACCAGACGTATAAGATACTCCTACTTTTTATGCATATTTTTGAAGGATAGTATTTTATCACTATTCATCATAATGCATATAGAGCAATTTTTAGGTATAAAGTAATACAAATACAAAATATCACATTCTGCAAGTAATTAATTTTTCTTCTTAGTAAAACACATAAATAATTAAACAGACCCCAAAATATTTTCTTCATCCCCTGAGTCCTCATAAAACAATTTGACCTCTGAACTCTGTAACATCCAATGTGTTACTGATACCATAATTTTGAATTGATTAAAACCTCTCTTTTTATGTATTTTCCTTAGATTATGTTTATTGTAAGTTGCTTTTCCACTTTTCCCTGATTTCGAAAAGTTCTAATAATTTTCTTGACAGGGTTAGATTGAAATGGCATTCTGTAGTCCTGTTTCCATGTTTTTCGCATACCCAGCAACACGTAGCTTGTATGCTTTTTTGTAGCTCTTATTATGAGTCATGGCTTGACAACATGTTTGAGATTATTTTTGTGTCATAACTTGACACAATTTTAAAACAGAACGAGTGAAATTTCGCTCTGTATTTTGAATCTAGCTGTGATGTGCATTCACAGAACGATACATAACTGTAATGATTTGCAAAAAAAAAAAAAAAAAAAAAGAAAACAATTCAGTATCCATTTTTGGAAATTGCAAAATAGAGTTTTAACGTATAGGACGCACTCCATTTTTCAGACTTATATTCAAAGGCAAATGTGTAGTTTCTAAGCAGAAAAATATTGTATTTTATACTTTGCCAATTTCTTGTTTGACTTTCTTACATAATATCTAGGAAATTTTGGAAATAATATTCGTTTCCCTCGTGGCCAGTCAGTTTTGGGTTCAGGCATTATTTACAATGTCTAGATATTCTATAAATGCCGAATAATATTATATATATATATATATATATATATATATATATATATATATATATATATATATATATATATATATATATATATATATATATATATATATATATATATATATATATATATATATATATATATATACATACATATATATATATATATATATATATATATATATATATATATATATATATATATATATATATATATATATATATATATATATATATATATATATATATATATATATATATATATATATATATATACACATACATATATATATATATATAATACATACATACATATATATATATATATATATATATATATATATTAAAAACAGATTTCTAAAGTTATTATATAGTAAATGTCATTATTTATTTTTTTTAGTATCAAACAGAGAAAATATGTAAATATTAAACAAATAATAAATAGTTATTACGCTTTGAATGGAAACATGAGGTAAAAAAAGAAATATTTTGCTCTTATGTATCTCATTGTTTATGCAATTTTTTTTGTTTACATTCCAAAAAGAATGCAAACGTTGAATGTATGAAATTGTTTTTCAAAATTCTAACTCAATTTGAAGTTTCGAAAGGTTGATAGATTCATAGATTTCTCACAATATGTATGTCATACAAATATTTGAAAATTCTATACATCGAAAATATATTCATGTATGCATACGAATTGATACGTAACGTAAGTGTGACGATAGATACGTATTTTTATTCCACCCCTTTGCTTGCTTAAAAGGCCGCGTAAAAGTGAAGATATTCTTTTTTCTGTGTTATTCTTTGTATATGAAAATACGAGGAAAAAGCGTTGTGATAAGTTTATCATTTGGTAGGCTTAGATTTTGAACTCACATTATGAAAATAAAGGAGTTATATCTTGTCTCTGATACAGAAGATCAAACTTACTGTTGAATTGAACAGTAGAAAATTTGCATTTATCAAATTATAATTTATATCTGTTTATAATATCTGTTAATGGAGACCAATTTATTAATATATATTGAACTGTAGTATTCTAAAAATTGTACATATGTGTAGATTTATAAACTATTTTGTATGTTTGAAATAAGCAATAATTTAGTAATAAAATAACAGAAAAGCAACAGAATTGTTTTGTTTGTTCATATTTAGCAACAAAATGATTATCAGTTTAATATTAATGGAAAAATACTTTTTTGCAAAATGTAAAATAATAATTGTATGTTTGATATAAACAATAATACAGAAATATAATTACATTAAGAATGAACAGAAATTTTTCCTGTAAGTAGGATTAAAAGATTTTATGATCATTAATTTTAAAAGCATTTCCAAGGAAGCACTTATGCAAAATAAATTAGAATGATATATCTGAAAGATTTTGTATTAAATGGAATTACATAGACTCTCACATTGAACCTAAATTATTTTCATTAACATTTTAATCATAAAATTCTCATCATTTGTGATTATAATGTTCAAATTAATTTCTTCTAAGCTTTTTAGGTAAATAAAATATTTAGTATTACTGCACAGTTATAATTAAAAATATTATAAACAGAAAGATTGAAAAAATTATTTTATATGAATTCATGTCATGATCAAATAAATGCATTATTTAAAATATGATTGATAATTACATTTATTTTTGTTTTCAAACTATTATCACCATTATTGAATATACAATTTTAAGAGAATAATAATAACGAAATCTGTAAATGCCACTGACAGAGCAAAAGTAAAGAAAATCATCCAAATATATTTGAACATTTAGTGTTAGTCTTATAGCTTATTTAATTTAAGGGATTAACGAATTCATTAACAAATGATAAAACACATAGAATATAGTTTTAGGGTGAATAATTTACCCAGTTTAAATACATCAATTGTAAATATTTCAATGACTTTCAATTATCATTTGTTGATGAAAAAACTTTTTAAAATATACCTTTTTATAATAGACGAAAATATTTAAAAAAAAGTGTAATAAATTGTAAATATAAATATTATTTAATACACAGTAAATGTAAATTAACGTTACCTACAACTGTTCTATAAATATTTATAAAAATTTAACAAAGAAATAAATTCAATCACTTCATAAGAATTAGCTTTCTGAGAAAAGAAAATGAAAGTTATTGCTTTAATTGAATAAAAAAATATCGCACAAACCCTCAAATCTCATGTCTAATTGTAAGCACGTAGAATTATGAAAATGAAATTATAAAAAAAAACCACTTAATTAATTATGTATTGAGTAACTAAAATTTGTCTTAAAATTTCACGTTACATAAAATTTAGGACAATAATTTCTAAGAACTATATATATCATATCGATCCACCATTTGTAAATTATAAACTTAAACAATAAACAGTGAAATATGGCTTGGAATATTTCACTTTTTATGCTTTATTGCTCTTTTGTTCTTTTATGTCTTTTCGTGCACCAGCTGGTTCAGATATTAAGAATAACAATTTCCCACCAAGAGAGAGCTTTATCATCGTAAATTAAGAGCCTGAATTTATATGATATCCTTAAAACATGCGTAAAAGCGAGCAATTCTAATCTTGGATTCTTGAAACGATGACGCCTAAGAAAATTAAATCCATAGAATAGACTATAAGAATTACGATGTTTAATTTACACATTTGAATAAAACGAGGCTATACTTCTCAGCTGAAAAATTACCGTGGAATTGCTATAGTGTAACTGTTATGTATAATTCCAGAATTTAACTAAAATTATCGCAAGAAGAAGTGAAATATATTACATTTATATGCATAATAAAGTTGTATAATATCTGGTTTATCTTTGAAAGTCTTTGATCTCTTTGGCCTTATAAAATTTTAACAATTTTAAAATCAATTTTAGTTAATTGGTGTGGTATTTTAATAAAAGCAAAAAATGCTATGAATAAATTTTGAGAAAGCCAAATTTCAGTGTAAATCATGAACATTGTTTGTTGTATATTTAATTTAGTTTCAAATAATTAAGCAGGATTTTAATAAAATTTTAAAAGAAAATTAAATGAAATTTTCTACACAGTACAGTTAGTTTTTTAACATCACGTTATGATAGACAGTGAAATTAATATATATGTTGGAGATAATATCTAAATTGTATTACTTTTTAAATACGTATTGTGACACTGTGTTTTACCCAATTTTTAAACTGTTTGCTACTGTCATCAGTCTTAAAAAGTAATATAAATTATAATGTAATTAAAAAGTAATATTAATATTGTAAGAATTTTAAATTAATCAAGTATACATCTAGAGAAACTTGTGTCAAGATTTAAGCTTATGGCTTTTAAATTCCATTCAAATAATGTAAATAATTAATATATTTAATTTGTTAAATATTCAATAGTAAATACAGAGACCAAGAAAAAGACCCTCAATAACCTCTCACCCCAAGAGATAACAATTTTCTTTTAAGGCATAGTGACCACCGTATTTATTAAACGTGGTCTAGCCGCTTTTAATCGACATGATGTATTGTATGTGTAGTTTATATAGGTATATTTATTTAATGAAGTTTCTATACCATCAAAAAAGAAGAAGAAAATGACTATGATTTATATTTAAAAAAAATAAAGTTATTTCTATAGCTTTCTGGGAATATTAAAGAAATTAATGTTCGATTTTATTATTATGAAATGGATATTATTGTTTTTTAATTAATGTTCATTTACACAACATAAGTTATAAAGAGTATTAGTAAATTTTTTTGAGACATGATAAAAATTGTCTAGTTATATATATATATATATATATATATATATATATATATATATATATATATATATATATATATATATATATATATATATATATATATATATATATATATATATATATATATATCAAATATATATATATATATATATTTGATTAAAATGTACAACACTTTTTGGTTTTCGTCATTGTAAGGCACATGGTAGGCAATCGTAATTTGTACAACTAAATAATATAATGTTAAAATGTATACTAAAAAACTACTGTGAAAACATTTTTTTAAAAAAGGGAAAATTACTTAATTTCTTCAACTAATTTATCATACAATGCTGTTTCTCTCTGCTTAATTTCTTATTCAAATCCAACAGTTTTTACATTTTTTAAGAAAAAAGAAATGTTTAAGATACAAAATGCCTCAATCATAATTTTTTGATTATGGATACGTAATTCATTTATATTGTAACGCATGAATCTATTAATATCATCACTTAATAAATTTGAAGTTTATTTACTGTATTATTTACATTAGTTAAAAATCATTAGTTAAATCAGTTCGCTTGACCATCATTTCTGCTTAATGATACATACATAAATATAAAGGCTAAAATGCAAAAATACTTAAATTACTTTGAAGATAATATATAAAGTATTGAGCTACAAGAAAAACGGAATATAAAGTGAAAGCCTTAAGGCTAAAAGAAAATATTGTCGAAGTTAGTTAAGGAACTAGAAAAAATTTTAATATGCTCTTTTTTGAAAATAATAAAAGCTCTTGATGTTTAAAAGTATGGAAAAAATTATCATTTTTTTCAATTTTATCTATTTATTCTGAAAAGTGATACCTTATTTTTTATTTTTTATGTTTAGAAGAAAATGATATGCGTCACAAAATATGTCACATAAAATTTTCGAAGTGCTGTATTTAGAAAAAATAAGGAAAGAAAATTTAAAAACAAGTGCGATAAAATATTTCATAATTAAATATATAGCATACAGATATTGGAATTTTCCCATCTACATTTATGATAAAATTCAATGAAACATTTCTTTCTTGTGAAAATATCATTATAGTTTTAAGTTTTTAAATTATGAACAAAAATTGGTAAGATATACCTTGTTTATTTTTAATTTTTCATAATAAATAAGAAACTTATCGATATTATTTATCTCAATAAAAATTTTTATAAATAACAGACATAGTAATCTCCTTCATGTAACCTAAGAAATAAATGGACTTATTATATTTATT
Organism: Latrodectus hesperus; assembly: GCA_037975125.1. Classification (NCBI taxonomy): domain Eukaryota; kingdom Metazoa; phylum Arthropoda; class Arachnida; order Araneae; family Theridiidae; genus Latrodectus; species Latrodectus hesperus. The sequence goes on along the minus strand of CM075856.1, from coordinate 34,216,956 downwards.
CTTTGAGTTAATTTATTTATTAAAAGTATTTATTAAGACAATTTAATGATAATTTTGAAAATTAGCCATGACTTATTCTAATGAACATGGAAATATCTCTATTTATAACAGTCAGTAAATCTTTAAATTTTGTTATTTAATGTATCATGGGATCTGAGTACGTATTAACTGTGTTTCTCTTGAATTATAAATACGTTAAGTTTGATTGAGTAAAAATGATTGATTTGTTACTACTTCAATTCCCAATAATCAATTAAAAACAAATTGTCTAATTGTACCCTTTAATAAATTAAATGAAAGTATGTGCATTATTTATTATACTTACAATACAGATTATATACGTAGATAATATATTTACAATTACAAAAGATTTTCATGCATTAAAATGCATGCTAAAATTTTAATTAAAAATAAAAATGAAAAATATAACTACTAAATATTGCATTAATATATTTTAAAATACATTATTTTTCAAGTATTTTGCATTTCCGATTTTATAGATTTATTTTAATCACATTTTCTGAGCAGTATTGCTTTAATTTTATATATAAAACCAAGTACCTTATGAATAATGATTATTTAGTATTAATTTTCATAAAGTTATAACTTTGAATAAATGAATTCACCTTATAGCACTGAATATAAAATATAATTTCATAATGTCTTCTCATTCTATCAAGCACTTTAAACATGCCTATAGAGGCTTTTTTGCCTCTAATATTTTTTTAAGTTGTGTAAAAACAACTTTTTCTCTGTAATTAAGGACAATAAATTATTAATGCGAATTAATTTTAGACAGCAATACCTACAATATTGTCGCATCAATAAAACAAATTCTATACATATTTATGCGAGTGTTTGAATTGATACTTATAAAAATCGATAAATTAATTTAATCATAAAATAGCTTTGTATAATACGTGGTTTCTTTATTGCATGTCAGTGGATTCATCATAATTTATTTTAATATTTTATATTTCTATCATAATATCGAAAATCATTCGTAGTAAATCATTGATAAATCATCATAGTTAATTTGACAAAATAGGCAATACTCAATTAGATTATTAGCATTAATATTCAAGAACAAATGTTTTAGTATGGCATTAAATTAAATTAAAAATGTGCATTATTATTATTATATGTGTTAGATTTAACGGCTTGCAGAGTGGAATTAAATAAGTAGGTTTCTTATCAGAAATACGTGTAGTATTTCTACGGTAAGGTTTTGCTGATTTTAATAGGATGGGGCATTAAAATATTCTGTTGAATTGAATTGAAGAAGAAGGTATTGTTTATATACACACATTTCTTATATATCGTATTTAAGATAATAGTACAGATTCTCAAACAATTATTCGTTACTGTATGTTAATTTTTTTTAAAAAAAAGAATAATTAGTGATGCTTTTGTTGCTTAAAGTTTCAGTTCTATTACTTATTTTTGAAAGATATTTTTTTAGTATTGTGTAACCACTAAAATCTAATTTAATTAAAATATAAGAGAAAAGAAAGACTATAAAATAAAATTGTTATTATGCCTATTTTTTAAAATTTAGGAAGCTCAAACACAGACACTCTTATATGAATTTATTTATTTTTTTATATTATATAATTTAAATCTTTAAAATTAATAAATGTATGAATTGCATATTTGAATTAGAAAATTCTTTGAACAAATAACATAATTAGTGCGTATATGTAAGACATGAAGTAAGTAGATGATAATGCAAAAAGAAAATAATAATAATATATTTTTTTAATTTTGACTGAAACTTTAGTTGAAACATTGAAAGATTAACAAACCTTTTTATATCTTGTGAAGGAAATAACCTCTATGTTTTTAACTAAATTTTCTTCTTATTTCTTATTTCAAGAAAAAAGTGGAAACTTTAAAATTGATGTATTTATTAACTGAAAAATATATATTCTTTGTGATTCCTATCATATATTCATATTATTTTACCTTAATAATAAACACATACATGGTTATTATTAAAATTGGATGCATTTAAAATGTTTTATTAATTAAATGACCAAATGTAGATTCCAACGTATAACATTTAACGTGAAAATATGAATTTATTATATCTAACAATCAATAAAAATTAAATGATATTCATACATATATTGAAATCATTATACTTTATGTTCAAATTAAAATTGCATTGTTTTAAATTAAATAAATTATCGTAAAATAGTATTTAATTACCATGTAAAAGGGAATTTGAATGTATGCTTATAACTTAGTTTCTAGTATATTTTAATTAATTAAAAATACTTTAAGTATTTTATTCGAATATAGATAATATATATTTAAAAAGCATGATTTCATTTAACATTTATTATATATATATATATATATATATATATATATATATATATATATATATATATATATATATATATATATATATATATATATTATATATTATATATATATATATATATATATATATATATATATATATATATATATACATATATATATATATATATATATATATATATATATATATATATATATATATATATATATATATATATATATATATATATATATATATATATATATATATATATATATATATATATATATATATATATATATATATATATATATATATATATATATATATATATATATATATGTGTGCTTAGGTGAGTTTAATTAATTTGCATGCATAGGAATAATTGGTGTGTTTGAAAGGTGAGCAATTTGTTTTTTGATGTTACAGCTCGGCGATAAACGCTTTAGACTTGCGAATAAGAATAATTGTGACTCAAACGTGCAAATTTAATGAGTAGTTTAAAATTGATGGTCTGATTTTCAAAGAGCATTACGTCAAAGAGCATGAGGGTGGAGTGTTAAACTCGTTAAATTTCAGACCATTGTCCATTTAATTACTATTAACGAGACTTTACAAATAAATAATTGTAAAAACCTATAAACCTCTGTATATATGATTGAATTTCATACTGTGTGACCAAAAATTACCGTATAATGACAAATCAACGTATATCAACACATGTAATATAATTTGGATATCTTAAGCTATTTTTGATGCAGGACATGTTTCAAACTTTGTGTTAGAATTCTGGATTATATAGCACAATATTTATGAATGTATTTCATTTTACATACAAGAATGTGTGGAACAAAAAAATCTTTATAAAAAATAAAAGCAATTTAATATTTGATCATTATAAACAAATTTGATCTTACGTTCTATTTTTAAGTATTATCTATCAAGAAAGGAATTATACATTATTAAAATGCAATAAACAATAACAAGAAAATATGATATTCTTCAGTATAGCAAAGGCAGAATGTACACACACAATTTAGACGTATGTTTTAAATAAAACTGATTTTGAAGTGCCAGAAGCTATGAATATCTTACCTCTAACAATTTTTTTAACAATGGTTATTTGATTCAATATTTACTTAAGTTCTACATATTTGCACAGATTTAAGATAATATACTGTAAGTATATGAGTTACAACAATTTTTGTAAAAAAAATTGGTAGAAACAGAAAAATATGTCTATTTGAAAGTTATATAATATAAAAACTATAATATTCCGCAAAAATATTCACTTTATATTGTTATAATATCAAAATAAATACGAAATTAAACAATTCAATATACAGAACAAACGTAAAACGCTTATTTGAACTTTTATAATTTAAGTAGTTTTTGTTGTTTGTATTCAACAAAGAAACACTGCGTAACATTTCAAGCAATTACTTAAAATATTATCAGAGTTCACATAAATTTACTGGATCTGATCTAAATCTGATCTTAATTTTTATAAATTATCGTTATTTTTTATTTCAAATTATTCAAGAATTATTAAGTATGATTTTGCTGTTAAATTTAATCACTTACACAGAAATTGTATGGAAATAAAAATTTAAAAACTAAATTCTATTAGAAAAATACTTTTTACAAAAAATCAAAGCAAAATAAGCTGCAAAACAAAATGTTTCTTTTTCAAAAAAAAAAAAAATCTCACTCGATCACTTCAAATACCTAAAGAAACACAAACGTGGTCAAGAGTGGTGAAAAATCACCAAAGGAAAAAAATATAAGCAGAAAAATCATAAAAAAATAAATCCATTGAGCCAAAAAATTCTAAAAAAAAATAACTACAATGGCAATGTGAAGGAAACCGAACTGTGAGTAGGTAAAATAAAAAAATAATAAAAAGGAATAGAACAATAATAATATCAACAAGAAAGTAGGTTGCCTTCAAAGAAGACGGCTCATACTATTGGAAACATTGGTATGTAATGGCATCTGAAATGTGGAAGTTCAACTCAAGATGATGACCTGACGGGTACCGAGATGACACCTCTGTCTGAGAAAACATAGAATGAGTTTCAGTGATTTCTATACATACGTTTTTATTCTCAAAAAAGAAAGAAATTCTCAAAGCCCCACAAGGTAGTTCAGTGGACCAGGGCTCCAACATTTCGTTGTTTTTCGGCTAACTTTTATTCAAAGATTTTGAGAAAGATGCACAAAAACCGATATCGCACTTTTAAATTTTCTTGCCTGGATCAGTGTTTTTCTCAGTATTATTTCTTCTTCCCCTGTCTAGTGAATGACTGCTTTCAAAAAGATTTATTTATTTTTCTTTCACCGTAATATTAAGTTGTCAAATTTTATTTGGTTAGAGTTCGAGAGAGAGAGAGAGAAGAAGATGATTACGATGATTTTGTTATCCGCATGTCGACAGAATCTTTTCTTTACTTTTTGTAACATCATCTAACTCGATGTACATTAAAAGAATAAATGTTTTCAAACTAAATTTTGCCTCCTTCACTGTTTTCTGAATATTTGGTATTGTAAGCGACAAAATAATAAAAGAAAAATTTAAATAACAGTGAGATAGGTATTGTCTATTTACATCAAGTAATTTTGATTTTAATAATTAAGTAATATAAAAACCATAAATTACTTAAAAATAACAGTTTAAATTATTTATCCCAAGATTTAATAACAATTTGTTCATCAATTAATTTACTAAAATTTTTTTATAAATAAAACTTCTTGTAACATACAAATCTGTTTTCCTCGTTCTGACAAACAGAAGTATATTAATCATTATAGATAAACATTTTTAATAAAATATTGTCATTAACTACAGATATTACATTTTTAAATAAACAAAATTTAAATAATCAAACAAAATTAAATTAATAATTAATTTAATAAATTTAATTAATATCTTTGTCTTCATTAAATTTTTTCCCTTATATTTTTTCAAGAAGTGATGCTAATTTAATGTTGGAAACACATTATTTAAAACTTTATCTAGATCTTATTTACAATTTTTATCTTTTCATCTTATTTTATATACAATTTTTATCTTAAGTAATTTTTATCTGTAAAAAAATGTAAATACAATTAGCAATTAAATATATTTAACTACATACATATGCATAATTATTACTTAAACTTACTGTATCAAAATGCCAAATGCCAACTGAATGTTACATATGACAAAAAATATTATGCAATATAATATAAATAAAACAGTTCAAAATAATATTTTCCCCTATAGAGGAAAATAATGTGGGTGCACCTACATCATTATCTTTCTACTTATATATATATATATATATATATATATATATATATATATATATATATATATATATATATATATATATATATATATATATATATATATATATATATATATTATATTATACATTATTCATGTATATATTATACATTATTCTGTATATCCACTTGTTATTCTGCATGGGAGGATGAAATCCAATCACTATCAAAGCATTCTAGGGGATCATGCACATCCTTTTGTCCAGATTGTATTCCCTGACCGCTTTTTTAAGATGATAACGCCCCTATCCACACTGCTAGGTGCGTTCAAGAATGGTTCGAAGAGCATGACAATGAAGTTGAACATCTCGCCGGTTCACCTCAGTCTCCGGACTTGAATATTATTGAACATTTATGGGAATATTTGGAGTCCAAACTTCGTTCCCGATTTCCACCTCCATCCGGACTTTCGGAATGAGAGACCGCTCTGCAGGAGGAATGGCTTAATATTTCTTTGAATATTGTCCATGACCTTTATGAATCTATTCCACGTCACATTAAATCTGTACTTTAGTCAAAGGGTGCTCCAACCCCCTATTAATAAAGATTTTACATTATTTCACAGGTGATCATATTATTTTGTCCGCCATCTGTATATATATATATGTATATATATATATATATATATATATATATATATATATATATATATATATATATATATGTATGTATGCGTTTGTAAAGGAATATATGGACTTATACATTTATATGTACATATGCGTAATATATGGATATATTTGAAATTGCGTGGCAAATTTCTTGTCTAATGAATGATATATTTTGCCGTGAAATGTATATTATGATAGTTTTTTTTTATTTTCAATTCAATCACATTTGTTCACAAAGGAAACATTTACTTTTTTTCAAAATCTCATGTAGGATAAGAACATTTCAAATTTTTCTTACATACGATTCTTAAGATTGATAATTCCATACCGATAAGATAACTTAAAATTGGTTTCCAATACTGAAATCTCTTTATTTTCTTTTACAGTGAAAAAGTGATGGCTACTTTTTGTGATGTTTTTACAAGTATCTGATTTTTTAAATATCTTGATACGATTATTATATAGTACTCTTACACATCTTAGAAGACGAATTTTTTTATACAGAAAAATATTAAAAATTTTTCTGAGAATAATAAAAAAAACATTTGTTGAGTTGCTGGATATTAAATGTGAATTTACAATATATATATATATATATATATATATATATATATATATATATATATATATATATATATATATATATATATATATATATATATATATATATATATATATATATATATATATATATATATATATATATATATATATATATACATTGAAGAATATAGACAGAAATTAAACCTTTCTGAACTTGATGTTATTTTTGGAGATTTATATTTCCATTTATCACAAATATTTTGTCTATACTTTTTGATATTATACATCTTCATATCAATTCCTTAATTGGATGTTTTACTTTAGCTGTTGTTATGAAACAAACAAACAAATAAATGATTCCAATTTTGATACATACACATTTAATTAAAAAAAAGAACAAATTTTACAAGGAGTCATGTATGGGTTCGCGACAATCTCTCTCGCCTGCTTCGCGTACAACGAGAGTCTCTCTGAAAATCAAAACAAAACAAAAAAAAAAAACATAGGATCTTAAAATCGAAAGTGCCGATGGGGAGACATTACAGACTAAATTATTCCTTCCTTCCCCGGAGTTTTTTTCTTTTTCTTTTTCTTCTCATTCTAAGGAAATCAACCTGCAAATAAAAAAGAAAAAAACACACACAAACAACAAAGAGCAATATTTAATATTACATATAGCCCTGATCAATCGGACTCTGGCTGAAACACAAAATTATATGGAATTATATAATATTAAATATAAAATAAAATTATATCAAAATAGCACAAAATAATTATCTAACACAACAGAATTTTCAACCTTAACTAAACTTACAAATAGACACATTTTTACTATAAAAAACATTTTTTTATTATGTACACATGTAACAACAGTGGAAGTTTGTATTTAAAAAAACATTTTAATTTAATATCTGAGAAAAAAGAAAATAATTAAGTTTGGTTCTTCAGCATTCTACTGAGACTATCGGCATTCTGATGTAATTTGCCCTTTCTGTGAACAATATCAAAATTTAGGCTTTGAAGCACCAAAGCCCACCTTAAAAGTCTGGGATTAGATCCTGTATGATGTTTTAACCAAACTAAAGGGTTATGATCAGTTTCGATAATAAATTTATACTGACCATCTAAATAATATTTTAATTTAGTAACAGCAAAAATTATTGCTGCACATTCCTTTTCTATAGTGCTATAATTTTTCTCAGATTTTGAAAATTTTTTACTCAGAAATAGGATAGGGTGTTCATTTTCATTTTGATCTCTCTGAGATAAAACTACACCTATTCCTAAGTTTGAGGCATCACATTGAATGATAAATTGTTTTTGAAAGTCTGGACTGTAAAGTACAGGCTTCTTTATTAAAGTGTTCTTTAATTCTATGAATGCCTTTTCGCAGTTATTATTCCATATTACAGTTCCTTTCTTGGACTTCCCTTTTAACAGGTCGGATAAAGGCGCAGCAACTACCGAAAATTCTGGTATATACTTGCGATAGTACCCAACAAGACCTAGGAAAGCACGTACTTCGGTTTTGCTTGAGGGACGTTCGAAATCAGTAATGGCTTTCACTTTAATATCACCTGGTTCCACCACCTTCAATTTCAACATCTTGTCTACTTCCGATTTCAGAATTTCTGTCTGTCGTGGGGACATTCGATATGGTTTAGCTATAATAGGTTTATTAGATTCTAACTCGATGTCCAGTTCAGCCAGTTCTGTACAACCTGGTTCATTTGAAAAAATATCAATAAATTGAATCAAAAGTCTACTCAATTGTTTCTTCTGATCGTCCTCTAACTTTTCATTAAAACAGCTTTCAGGAAAAGTCTCTAAAAGGGTAGATGAATTAATTTCAAAACTTGGGATATCTTCTTTCTCAGAATCAATATCTTCATTATCAGAATTAGAGGTAAAAATTAAATTAACATCTTCTGGACGCTGAAAATAAGGTTTTAACATATTTACATGGTATACATGTAATTTTTCCTTATCGGGAAATTGTATTACGTAATTTGTGTCCGATAGTCGTTTTACTACTTTTCCTGGACCTATCCAATGAACAGAAAATTTGTTTGATCTAGAAGGTGCAACAACTAACACAAGATCATTTTCTTTAAATTCTCTTTTCGTAGCCTTACGGTCATACCAAAGTTTCTGTTTTTCTTTAGCCTCTGTCATATTTTTCACAGCTAATTCTTGGCATCTTTTCATTCTATTTAAAAGATTAAAAACGTAAGCAATCACACTATCTTCTTCAATGGTTTTACCAGTTAGATTTTCATATAATAGTGTTACGGGTGTTCTTAAGTTCCGACCATGGACTAATTCTGCAGGAGAATATCCAGTGCTATCATGAATGCAAGTTCTAAGAGCAAAAAGTGCCTGAGGTAAAATCTTCTCCCAATCTGTACCTTTTTCTAAGCAAAGGACTTTCAGTATTCTCTTTAAAGTTCTATGCAATCTCTCAACAGGATTGCTTTGGGGATGCTGAACGGAACTATGCACAACTTTAATACCAAATTTTTCTAAAAATTCTGATGTCAGGACACTCATGAAAGATGTTCCTTGATCACTTTGCAACTCCCTAGGAAAACCCATGCGGCTAAATATCTGAAGAAAAGCATCAATCACAGTAGTAGAACGTATATCTGGTACTGGGATGGCATCTGGATACTTGGATGACATGCAAATGGCTGTTATAATATACCGGTTACCACAGGAAGTTATAGGTAAAGGACCACATGCATCAACGTTAATTCTTGTAAATATTTCCGGAATTACTGGAACCAGTTTCAAAGGAGCCCTTTTCTTATCTTGAGGCTTTCCTACTCGTTGACATTTGTCACAAGATTTAACAAAATTTTCAATTTCTTTAAAGCAGTTAGGCCAGTAGAAAGTTTTGCACAGCATATCTTTTGTTTTAGTTATACCTAAATGAGCTGCAGTTATCTCATGGCAGATCCCTTTTAGTTGGTTGCGAAACTTCTTGGGCACAACTAATAATCTTCTTACAGTTCCATCATTGTCCATTTTATTATAAAACAACAATTGATTTATTATAATATATTTATTGTCTTTTGAAGATTGTCGTTTAGCTTGCTCAAAGAGAGGTTTCAAATCTTCGCACACCTTTTGTTCCCGAGCAAATTCTTCTGGAGATGTTTTTATCAAATCCATCCCTTCAACTTCGGTTTCTAATGGTGGCAAAATTGTATTTTGCTCTAATTCTTCATTTTGTTTAGTTTGGAAGCAAGACCTAGAAGATTCTATTTCAGAATCAATAATCTCTTTATTCGTGCTATTTTCCTTCCGTCTTCTTTGAGCTCGAGTTTCTATAGCATTTATCATATGTATTTTCACCTCCTCATGCTTTTTAATTTCCTCAAATAAAGCGGCTGTTTTGTTTCCCAGTAAATATCTTCCTTGATCCAAAGAATCTCGAAGAACTGCTGCCTTTGTCAAAATGTGACCTAATTCACAATTTATTTCAACCTCGGCAATAGGTAAGCATACTAAAGTTTCATCAAGAGGTGTTCTTAGCCAAACCTTTTCCTTCGTGAACATATCAGGTTTCACGTATTTTCCACAAATCAAATCAAGAGTTGCTCCAGTGTCTCTTAAGATTGGCATTTGAATTCCATTAACAGTGCCGATACTAGTGTAAGGAGCCATCAACTCATTAAATGTACTTCTAGCAATTTCGTTGGATGCTACCGATTCTAAGTTCTTTTTTATTTTGTCACACTGAGGCCGCAAATGACTATAAGAACCACACTCATAACATCGGAGTTGTTTTCTTTTTTCAAATTCCTTTTCATGTGAATAATTAGAATTTTTATTCTCGACTCTTTTAGGAACATGAGATTTATGATTCCGAACTACTTCATTAAACTTAAAGGCACGGTTTTCATTTTGTTGACGAAAACCAAAATTATTTCGAGGGAGTTTTGTAAAATCTTTCGTCTTAAAACTATCTCTTAAACTTTCATATTCATCTATTTTCTCTGCCAGATCATACGGCGAATTTATTTTAAGCCATTCCGCCAAAAAATGTTCCTTAATTTCAATTGGCACACGACGTTTCAATTGATCTGTTACCATTAGTTCCTTAAGCTGTTCAAATGTCGTTATTTCTAATTCCGTAAGCCATTCCGTAAAGTAACTATTCAATTCTTGTGCATAATTTCTCCATGATTTGTCTGACGTTTTCTGGTGTTTAAGAAACAATTGTCTTAATTTTTCGCTATTTAACTTGAATCGTTTAAGAATAATTTCCTTCACGTAATCGTAATCATCAGCCCTTTCTGGAGGTTCTCTAGCTAACATGTTAGATATCTCTGAAGGTAAAGCACTTACAAGATAAACTACCCATTCGTTTTTTGGAATATGAGCCATTTCTGCTCTACGCTCAAAATTTATTAAGTATAAACTCATCTCATCTTTCCTTTCATCGAATTTTGGCGTTATTTGCATTAATTGAATTTTTTGAGCATGTTCAGTCCTATTTGTAACTGATTCTGTGTTCGAAATTGCAGCATTTGAAGAGATTTCTAGACGTTTCATTTCTAAAATATGTTCTCTTTCTTCACGTCTAATTCTTTCTTCTTTTTCTATTTCTTCTCGCCTAATTCTTTCCTCTTTTTCTAGTATTTCTCGCCTAACTCTTTCTTCTTTTTCTTCCTGTTCCCTTTTAACTCTTTCCTCGATTACCCTATCTAATATACATTTTACTTCTTCCTCATTAAAGTTTTTACTAGTTAAAATTAATTTTTTAATATCCGGGATTTTAAAAGAATCTGGAACCATTTCCCCTAACTCTTCAGCTACTTCTACTAAATCTCCCTTTTTCCCCCGTGCTAAAAAAGCCATTTTATTTATTAACGCTTTATCTCAGAAGAGATGCAATAATGAGAGAAAAAACAGACTACACCCACCTATATACAAAATTTCGTAAATAACTATTGAAATTATTTAACACACTCTACTAATATAAAACATATCCATAACATTTAAAAATTTAAACGAAAACAAACTATATTGTAATACAACAAATAGTGTATAAACAGCAAATCATATATTTTGAAAAGAAGAACAAGTTTAATATTAAATCTTCTACTCTCGATTTCAAGTTTTTTTTATCACCAAGCTAATGCTTGATACTCAGATAAATTGAATTATTAATCAAAAATGTATAAATTTATAAAATCAGATTCTTATACAAATACTACTATATTAAAACAGAAAATGAAATTATATTAATTTTGAATCCTTCATTTAATTCAAAATATAGAACACACTACAATTCCTAACAACAATATAAATTAAAAGCTTTAACTAATCTAAACCAGAAATCAGCTTTCGATTTTAAATCAATAAACTTAATTAATTAATCATACACGACATGAAAATGATAATAACGTACGATATTTTAAACAGTAAGAAAATATCTTTTCAAATCTTTATCAATGAAAATAAACATATGCGTTTTTAAATATCAATTAAATCAGTTCTAAATATCAAATAAATCAGTTTGATACTTTATAAACAAAAATCAAAAACACATCAATAAATCTCACATTACTTTAAATTCAAACCTATTTGTAATCATGTACTTTCGTTTTCACATAACGAAATCAAAACTCCTTTCTAAAATAAATTACTCTCATAAAATCTACTTTAAGTGAAACATTCAAAAAATTATGAATATAAGTGTACTTTCGATTTTACACATTAATCTATAACAACACAGTTATTTTAACAAATTCCTACGTGAATTGAAATACATCAACCACATAAAAATTATGAAATGCAAATTTATAATAAGATACACTTTTCTTATAAAAATTATTACACTGTAAATTCGAATACACGAAATACAGAAATTAGCTTTTGTAATATGGAATACACCATTTACAAACTTATACACAAAATTAATAGATATAGCACGAACACTGTAAATTCGAATATACGAAATACAGAAATTAGCTTTGTAATATGGAATACACCATTTACAAACTTATACACAAAATTAATTGATATAACATGAAAACCACGTAAATAAGATTGAAACTAAATATTCTATAAATTTATATAACATTCCAAACTATTTATTTTCAATAGTAGCCAGAGAAAGATTGATCAAAACCTACCTGTATTCCAACATTGCGGCACGTAATCCATTATAGTGCACATAATTAATTTCCATAGTGGATGCTAATGCAAAGCATTAAAAAAGCATCAAACCGCTGCCACCAAAAACATAAGTTTGTTATGAAACAAACAAACAAATAAATGACTCCAATTTTGAAACATACACATTTAATTAAAGAAAGAACAAATTTTACAAGGAGTCATGTATGGGTTCGCGACAATCTCTCTCGCCTGCTTCGCGTACAACGAGAGTCTCTCTTAAAATCAAAAAAAAAAAAAAACAAAAAAAAACATAGGATCTTAAAATCGAAAGTGCCGATGGTGAGACATTACACTGTCATGCAGAGAGGAGGCATATATCCACCAATTCTTCCTGATACGTATTTTAGTCTAACACTAATAAGCAATTTGATTTCGGTTTCATGATCCCAAATAACTGCATTAATCTCTATTTGTAAAACTAAAATTGATCTTATCAGAATCTGTTTTATTTCCAACATTTATTAGAGGAATCGTAAACATATTTTAATATTAAAATTTAATTAATTTTTTTAATCAAGAAAACCTTGCTTAATTTTCATTGACATTTTTTTATCCATTCAACAGAGATTTTTTGTTTCATTTTACTTTTGCTTTTAACTCCCCTATCAAAAATCAAGTCAACAAACTAAAATCATAACAAAATTATCAATTTTGTTTTACTGTGATAGATATTGTTATTGGTGCTTTATTAGATAATTTAGCAAAGAAAATTGTAGAAGTTAATGAATAAATTTCGAGTTCATTTCTCTCGTAATTTTTTTATAATTTTATTGTACGTTTTGTTATAACAGTAATTTACATTCTTTTTATAACTAGTAAATTCTTCATGACATTTTCTATATCTTCTCTTGCCATTAAATATTAATAAATTAAAAAATATAGTAAAAAAATAATTTACTATCAATCACTTAGCACAATAGCAAATGTCCTCATTAAAAATTTATAATAAATTATATTAAAACTTTTACCTTACTTTACATAATAATGAATTTACTGTCAAAAAATGACAACTAATTTCTCTAACCTTTTAATTATATAGATATCTATGTTTTCTAATTTTTCAGTAAATAATTAACTTTGTAATCTTTTTTATATTAATATCATTAAGGTATGGAAAAAGAAAACAAGGTCTGTAATTTTATAATTGTTATATATATTATTCATGAGAAATTCAAGTGGTATTGAGTTAATATCATTAGCACTAGAATGAAATTGAAGTTGATAAAGTTGAAAGCATTTACTTTTTCTTTCACTAAAATTAACTATGACTATAAAAAAGGTGTTAGTTTTAAAATAAAAACAATGGATCAAATGTAATTCCATGTCAAGAAAATTTATTTTAAAAAATAATTTTAATGAATTTATTCAATGTGCATATTTTATTCTTAACTGACAACTGTTTCATAACTTATCTTTTATAAAAAAAATTTATGTATTGTAGAACAACAAGTAGTACTACACCCTCAATTGAAACTTTGTCATTTAAAATATCTTAATGTCCTCTTCGCCATCAAAAAATAATAACTTATCTAAGGAAAATTATTTTTGCAGCAAAAGGCTAAGTGTCATGTCCTATATCTTTTCAGAAGCAAATTTAGTGGGGTAGTGTCTAAAAGCGCCGCACCTAGTATCGTCCACGCTTCGTAAATCCAAAAGTGTTGGCAGTTACCTAGCATTTTCTAATCAGAGTAAGTGCTCTGGATGGAAATGGTTTCAGTTATTCAAAGTAATAGTCTCTCTCAGAAAATTTTTATGTACAGAGTTTGTTTTCATGCTTCTCCTATCATTGTGATGAGATAATTTTTCTACATAGCAAGTGAAGTTCGACCCTATACAGTTTAAATTACGATGCTCTTTTCTAAACATTTTGTAAAACTTTCAGAGATTATTTTCACACTAAATTTTATTATAACAAACTATTAAGTAAATATGAAATAAATTTATAAACGCTTAAATATAAATTTATTAAAAAGTGGCAGAGTATATACACTTATTATAAACTAACAGATGTTGGATAAATATAATACCAATCCTAGCCTTATTGACTACTTGTTTGACATTTTATGCATATAAAACAAAGAAGATAATATTATGAATTTAGAAATTCTGAAATTATTTTTATTTGGTTGAGAAATATAGATTGATAATATGTTTTTTTCAAAAACGAATCTTTCATTTGAGTTAAACAATTAACTTGATAAAAATCTAAAAAAAGTGATAATACTTTTAAATGGCTATTCTGTTTTGTTCATTACATCTATAGATGTATGATTATATATTGAAAAATACATCACAATTAATTACCAAACAGGGATAGAAACAGAATCCTATGTATATTTCTACACTTTGCTAAGAATACTTACAAATTTTCAGTAGATTTTATGAACAGTATAATTTACTGCGCTTACACATTTTAATAAAAATTTTTTTTAATTTTTTTAAGTTAAATGAAAGAAGAGATTGTGTTCACATTTTTCCTTTCATTGTATTCACAACACTTTCAAGCTTTGTGGTGTAAAGGAGATATGTTGGAAATCAGATAAACTGTCATCAAAACAAATTTGAACGTTTCCAATTTGGCATATTGTTACATCATAGTCAATCAGAACTGCTACGATGTCTTATTACATTACTATGTAAATTAAAACAACATATTTCATTCATTTAACAAAAAAATTTATATCCATGTAAATACATCTTAGAAAAACTAAAGTGTCGTTAAAAATAATGAAATAATATATATATTTAGTACATAAATATTCCGTGTTAGAAGTAAATCATTTTATCTTCAATGAATCATTGTGTTTTGGAATCTGTTGAGATTTATAGCAGAATTTAGTAGCATTTTTTTGATAAAATATTAATAAAAAACATGAGGAGGATTTAAAAAAAAAGAAAGGAAACAAAAAATGAAATTACTCATATTGTTTTTACTAACTTCTGTAAGGAAAACACATAATTAACAAACATAATAATAACAACAGATGTTGAAAACGTTTTCTCTTCTTTTAAGCAAACAAAAACATAATAATGGCAACAGATGTTGAAAACTTTTTCCGATTATTGCGAAATGTTATAAAAACTTAAATTACCTCAGTAAATCATGCACAAATAAAATGAAACTTAATAAAAAAACACTAAGTGTAATCGATAAAATTTGTAATCATTCCATTGAAAGTTATATAAATTCATCATATAATATCATGTATTACAGAAATGATTTTTGATGGCTTATAACGCACATTATCTACACGATAAAAAACAATAGCAATTTGCGTAATTTTGCACATTTACCTAAATTATCCAAGTAAAATAGCTCTATAAATCTTTGTGCTGATATTTCTATCCTAAATCCTCAGCGTGTTTTCATTACCTGCGTGATGGAGTTTATGTTCTTGTGAGTTGCTTACGCCGGATATTGGAGCTATAACGTAATAGCCCCTATGTCTCATCCACATTTGCGATTCACTTTGACCAGAGAAAACCAGCTGCCAGACCATAAAACAAAAATACTTCTTTTTTGCTCTTAGCCGGCAATAGGATCCACTGAAGCATGAATACAGAGAATCCTTTAAAGAGTGCACCACCCCTTCCTCTTAATGCAACCATTGCGTGCCGAGTGTCATAAGAAGCGATAAGTAGAGGAAATCAAAGGCATGCGCTAATGCCGATTTGTGACTCCGACATCTTGCAATTTTGTGATACGGTGTTTCCGACATTTTGGCAGTATTTCGTCCCACAATACAGTCACGTCACGAAATCAATAGGAAAGAGATATTTAATGTTTGTTCCTGATAATATGAGTTTATCTAGGCAATGGAATATCTGATCCGATATCTGGAATTAAATATATTTTACGTCAACCTGTAATTTTGAAATATATTTCCTCACAATTTGTCATCTATAAGATGCGTAACGAATTTATTTTGTTGGTTTTTATATTTTATGTTTTATTATTAATTTGTTAGTCAACTGTTAAAATAATATGTAATATAAAGTAATAAACAGTCAATTGATTTCGAATTGAAGTCATGTACAATTCAAAAAAGTATACAATATTATATCAAGGAATAATACATTTTTGAATAATTATATAAATTATTTCTTATAAATTGAATTTCTTTTTCAGAATTTTAGGAAATTTGCTAAAATAACTCTGCATTAAGGATATGCTAAATAAATAAATATTTTAATTTATTTTAATACTGAAAAACCACCTTTAAAATAGTATGATAATTAGTATTGGATAATTTTGTTTCTAATGAATTATTAGAAAATGTTGGAGTGTATTTTGTATTTCATGTTTAAATTTCACGGTTTTCACGGTACTAAAACATGTAAATTATGTTAATGTGAATTTAGTATTTTTTAAGTTAAGAAATTAGATATGATTAGTTTATAATAAGCTTGAGAAGTTATTTTACCCTTTAAGATGTAAGAATTCTTTATTTATTCTTTATTTATTCTGCATAAGAGACAGATAATTCTTCCTGTTAAACAGAATTTTTTTCATTAAACGGTACTTTTACATCAATCAAACAGTTATTTTACTTTAATCACTTAGAAACTTTAAGCATTTTTCATGTACACCAAATATGGTTCTCTAATTCTACGAAATGAAAACACTACTAAAATTCTATAGAAATAAAATAAGTATTTGCAAAATAACAAATGATAATTAAAAGTCAAAAATTAATGAATAACCACTTTAAAACTAAAAACGTAGAAAGTTTTAGCTTATAGTTCAAAATAAATTTGTTTTAACCCACTTATCGAAAATCTCTGTGTTTAAAAGGAAAATTGCTAGATCATCACTAAACGAAAATTGATATTAAAAAACCGTAAATATTAGAATATTATTTCTATAAATGCTTATAATTTGGATGTGCAACAACTGAAATATGCTGCCATTTAGTTTCAAATCCTACTTCAAATTATACAAAAGCATATTTTACTTACTTTCATTACATATTTTTATAGGTTAGTCTATTATATCTGAATTAAAGTAAATTTTCATAAAATTTTCTTATTCGAATAATCAACTATATTCCATTAATTATAATTATATTAATATAAATTTTACACTGTCAAATTAAATGCATAATAAATTATAGAAGCATGTTTACCTTAGAGGAAAATTTAAAAAACTCTTTCTATAAGGAGTTTTAAAATGATAAGTTTAACCATTTTTTACGAGCGGATTTCTAAAATTTTACTAAAAATTCAATATTTATCAGCTGTAATCATCAAAAAAATGACACATGGGCAGTATTTGAAAACTAATAGATAACATTTTAAATACACTGACCAAAACATTAAGGAACAAACGGATGTCTGTGGATAATTTGCTAACGATGAATGCAAACACTAAATTTTGAGGATAAGTGTAAAAAAAAACAGCTATGTATTGAATTGAACATAGACATTTAAGTAAGAAACACGGTTAAATGAATTTCAAAAAATAATGCAATCTCATTGGAAAAGTTCATTCTTGGAAAAAGAATCATCATAAGTTTATGTTTTAAAATGTCATAGAAAAATTAAAAAAAAAAAAAGATTTAATAAAGTATACGCCACCAACAGCTTCCTTGCATTGGCATCATCAACATCCTGTGCTATCTATTAATTTGTTGATTAACAAAATGGTAAGCGAAGACCAGACACTAAATAAGCTGTTTTGCAAGTCTTCTACAGATTTTGAAGCAGTACTTAAAGCAGCAACTCTTTACCAAGATAGTCCAACTGATTTTTTTTTATTATTGGAGATAGATTATGTATGTTTCAAGTCTGTAGATCAAGCTTATCATTCCATTCACTAAAAAAAATTTAAGATATGTTTTAACAACTACAGGTCTGGGAGATCACACGTTATCATCCACATGCATCAAAAATCTCATACCAGTCACAGTTTTTCGCTGGAACACATGTAAGTCAATGTGATCATTTAGTGAGATCTTTGCCCAAACAATTATTCCACCTTCGTTCCCTCCGGATAAGTATATGTGCTAAATCCTTTTCTTGGGAATCTAAACTCGTCTGTAAAAAGGATGGAAGGCCATCGCTTTCTGTTCCAGAAAACATTAGTGGGGCCTTCTGTTTCCGGTGAGAGACACACAAATCTGGTCACCTTAAATTGAGACTTACATAGTAAAAATATATGTGATTTATCCTACTGGGTATTCTTCTCCCTGATGCAACAGAGTTGTACAAGTTGCGGTGCAGATGCTTCTTCTCATTCGGGATTAAAAAGATATAAAATGACCTTCTGATGGTGTTGTAGCTCATGGTCGGCGTTTAGCATGGCTTTTGGACCAAGTATATATGATTTGATATTGATAAAAGAAAAGTGGAACCCACTGAGAGAAATATTGAGACAAAATTGTATTGAGTAATCAAATTATCTTAATTTCTTGACTATAAAATGAATTTATTCTAATCATTAAAATGAATAAAACATTAAAAAAAGTGTCAGTTTTTACTGAAAAACTGAGAACCTAAATGCGAATTTTCAAGTTGAAATACACTTAATTAAATATGAAGTTCAGGGACACATTTAATATCAAAGAGTATATTGGTGCTTCAAAATTAAATTCATTTATTTAATTCGAGGATTTGTGATACACAGTTATTACGTTTATTTCAATCTATAATTTTGATTATGAATTTACAATTAAAACATAGTTTCCTATTAAAAAAATAAACTTTTAAAAAATTGCAAAACATGCTTATGAATAATACTAAATTCTGATATGTAGGACAAATAATTTCATTCAAAACAGATTCATGTCTGTATAAAGGCATTTAATTTAGAATTAACAAAATCCTCTTTTTAAAGTAAAAACTTTTATTGATATTCTTTATAATTTAAGATTCCTCAAAGTAAATATAAAGAATGTGCCTAATGTAAGATTTGTAAATCTGTTGTCTTTAAAATTTTGTGAATGTATGCAAAGTCAAAGTATATTTTAAAAAAAATATTTTATTGGGAAAATGTATTATTCAGCTTTCTTATTCTCTTAAATTATTCTTAAATTATCTAAAAATTTTATATAACAAATTCCCTTAAAGTATGCTTTAATGAATATTAAAGAAAACTTGATTTACAAAGCATGTATTTTACTCAACTTCAATTTCTCTCGGTAAATTCTTAAGTAATCATCACATACCATTAGGAAATATAAAACCTACTACAAAATTTATAACTCTATATTAATTTTATACATGATTAAAATATAGATATTTTTATCAATACTTATTTTTTTCTTTCATTTACATGTTTCTTTTATAAACTGTCATGCATTTCAGAAGTATTATAAAAAATTTTCTGCAATCTCAAATTAAAATATTTAAAAAATACTCTTTAAATATAAAAACTTTATATTTTATATGAATCTAATTAAATAAAGTTATTTGAAATATTATAAATCTCTTATCTACTATAAATTGTGAAAATTGGATGGCAGTAAATAAAAATATATCCAAGTAATATAAAACTTAATTACTGAAAGTTTAGTCCAGTACATGATTTTGAAATTTTTACCCAAATTGCAATTAGAAAATTAGTCGACCATCTCGTAGTGCAAATGAAAACACCTTCTTTGTAAATAGTCATTACTGTTTTAAGAATTGGAAAGTGAGAAAATAATAAAGTCCACTTGATTGTTCTCCTAAACGTCTCCCTAAAGGATAATTTATTTTCTAAAATATCTCAATGATTTTCGAGAGTTTTTACTAATTAAACTGGCAACTGCAGCCGTGTTGGAGGGCCAAGAAAGACTAGTAAGAAACAAATTCAAAACAAAAAAGTAGCTCAAAGTAATTAACGGAATAAGACGGTGGATCGTGTGAAAATTTTGTCGCTTATCTCAGCGATTAATGATTTATTTAAACCAACATTTTTCAAAAAAGTAACTAATTAACGCTCTCCTGTGCTTCAAATGCACTTCCCGATTCAAGAAATCAATAATTTGGTTAATCCAAAAATGAAAGAGAGAAGATTTTCGTTTTCGTAATGAACTTCCTGTAATTTCAAAACAGACGTCAGAGTTGGGATTAGTATTTAATGCATTGAAAAATTTCTATTTTATCACTTTTAAAATTGTGGTTCACTGAAAAATAAAGTTTCACTCACTTAATTTAAAATTAGAGACTTATAAAATAAAGGAACATAATAGCTAATATATTCATACCAATGAGATGACTAAATCTCCCTAAAATATACCTTGATTCAGTCAGTGTTGTGTTATTTTTAATGTAAAAATTGTAGTAGGCAGACTTAAGAGAAATTCAATATAAATGCTTAATTTTAAATCAAATATATATATATATATATATATATATATATATATATATATATATATATATATATATATATATATATATATATATATATATATATATATATATATATATATATATATATATATATATATATATATATTTCTACCTTATATTTTAACCAAATTTGAAAATATGGATTTTGGATATTATGGAAATTATAAAATTTGCAACTATATTAGGGTTTTCAGGTAGATAAATTATTTTTAAAATGAAAACGTATAAATCCTACTAAAAAAAAGATTAATTAGAATTACCCTTCTTTTGTATATATATATATATATATATATATATATATATTCTCTTTCGAAACAGAAAATGTGATTTATATGAAGGCAAAAATATATTAAATAAATACCGAAAATCTAAAATAAGCATTCTGAAAAGCACACATGTGTCCTAAAATAAATCATGATTGGCTTGCTATAAATAAGAATCAAATTTAATTTCAGAGTGTTTATTATCTTAAGAATAATCGTAGAGATAAACTTTTTTAATATTTGCATCTAATTAAAAATTGCTGCCTTGAATAAAAAGGAATGTCAAAAAATTGCTTATTATTTGCAGATCATGGTTCTGCCAAAATCAGTTGGATATTTTAGCCAGGTATTCATTGAGATTTATTTGTTCCCTTACTAGCGAGTTAATATTGTATAAATGATATCATAAATTTAATGAAAAGACTGTTTAGAGAAATAATATGGTCTAATATACTATGACAATATCTGTCAGTATGTGCTCAGTATGCATGAAAGAAAAAGGGATTTCAGGCAACAGTTATAAGTTAAGCCCCTAATATCATATATTTTAATGTCATATTCTAATCCAAAACTATCTTCAACAGATATAAAGGTTCAGGGGTTAGTATGGCATTATGTAAATTTAAATTTCGGCAGCCAAATTCCACAATATCCTTAGGTGTTATAAAGTGATCCTGCAAATTAAAACATAATTTAATCAAAAATAAAAAACAGTGCTCTGCCATATTGATGATTAACTTGGTGTCAAGAGAGAAAAGTTAGCACCATTGTAGTAAATGTGAACACAAATAAAGTGATGAATTATTTACTGAAACAATATTTTGCCCCAATGAATGACTGAATGTTTTAAAATAACAAAATTAAAATGCTAATTTGTTTATGAGAATCACGTACCTCACGCAAATTGAGGCATGTTTGTTCTTCGATCCAAACAAATATTAAATAATATATATTAAGGATTATATACTTTATATACGATACTACTTTATAAGGATATAGTTATGACAGTGTATTTTTAAAAATATTCATTCTTTAATATTTTGCGGCATGTAAATAAAGTCAGCTATCTATGCTAAATCTTCTGGATTTTGTAATTAGTTGCAGATTAATACATATTTACGAAATTAAAAGAGTTTTATAAAAAATAATAATTAAAAACCAAATTGCATTACAATTTGAGTTATTTAACTTCTAACTGAATGTGAGCTACATAATTTATTTATATAATTTGGTAGCTTAAAATAAGCTGTCATTTATAATAAAATTGTGTTTCCTCAAAGATATGAATATTTGAATCTCTTGTACGTCTTATCACGTTTTGAATGATCTATATTCTCTCAACTGAGGAGTCTTTGAAACATTAATCCTTTCTTGAATCCTGTCTTTCTATTGAAAGCATCATACATTTGAAACTAGACTTTTGAAATGTATGGGATGCGTAATTAACCCCGACCTTACAAAGCGGCATTTCCTCAGAAGCTTTAGTATACTTGCACAAAAGGTCTCATTTCCAATGTAAGATAATAAGGAAGAACAAATATTATAAGTAATACGAGCAAATATTACAAGATATTACAATGTAACTTGGGGCATATTTTCAAATATTTGTTAATTTAAGTAACAATACATAAGGAGGATAATTGTTTAATTAATGGAACAATTACAATATTAATGTTACATGTAAGAATTTCTACTATAGATGAAATATATTTTATCCAAGTTGGGATAAATTATTCTATCTTAATGAATAATAAAGATATGGGAACCTATTTACAATTTATATGTATATATAAGATGAAAAATATTAGTAAAGTGTTCAATACGTATACGCTTTGGGTTTCCATTATTATTTACCAATAACGCAAGTTTAAAATTATTTTTTATTGAAATAATATTTTAGATGTCACAAAGTAGAATTTTAGTCATATACAAAATAAAAATATGACATTAGTGTTCAAAGACATTACTTGGAGTTCTTCACGAAAACTTGCAAAACAAATATTTAACATAATTAAATAAAAAAAAAAAACTGTGATCGATTTGCGATTCTGTAATTGTTAGATAATGAATATCTCTCAAATTTCATTGCGCAACTGTTATTCAAAAGCAGCATAAACAATTGATATTATCCTTCGAATCAGCTGATACTATATTTTATATTTTGACGATGGCCATTGTTCATAGTTGAATTACAAACTTTAGGCTGAGAAAATAATATTTGTGATTTATGGTATTAGAACACTGAAAGTTCCTTTATTTTTTCGTTGATCTAATGATAATTTACGATTTAGAGTAAACAATAAAATCTTGTTGCCATGAAAAATATAAATTACTTGATAAAATGTTTTAACATGTTAATTCTTTATGAAAATACTGCTATTTTAATTTTATGACGTTTTTTAGGTTTATGACGTATTATATATTACCAATAATAAATTATTTATATTCTACATTATTTATAGATAAAACATGAGAAAATATTTAGAATCAACTATAGCGTCGCGAAAATAAAATTACATTTGAAATTATGTAAATTGCTTCTAATTAGTATTTACTAAAGGAAATAATAACAATATTTCTATTTCAACGCTAATTATCTCATAATATATTTTTTCCATAATTATTTCAATGTAAATTAGAATTTCTAATTCCAAAAAATATAGTTATTTGGTAAAGATAAACGACCCAAGAAATATTAAACACACATTTCCTGCAAATATACTAAAGCAAATTTTTCAAACTATTAATGGAATACAAATTTGCTTAATTATGTTTTTATTATTATTTACTTTTTATTAACCCAGAAGTTATTCAAAACTCATCATCTGCGAAAATGTTACTCAATAAAAATATAAAAGTGGTTGAATTAAAAAAAATTTTCTACATACCAGAAAATGTAAAAAAATGCTAGTTGATCTTATGCTATTCTAGTGCTTAGAAATGAAATTAATAAATTGAAGTCATTAAAGTGTTTTTATAGCAAAATCAAATTGATTACATTCGCGTTCTATAAATTTATTGTGAATAGTTTGAAAAAGGAATACTTGATTAGGTTTCCTGAAACAATGTGTATATACTGTTTGTTTTTATGTAAATAATTTTATTTCTAAATATAAATAATGCTAAATTCATATGAGTTTATTGTAACGACCGTGTAGCTTATAGTAAAATGAAAAACAATTTTCAGTCGTTGTAATTCTCAAATTGTATTTTTAAAAATTAATTTACTATTTTATATACCGAAGAAATTATGTGATAGATTTGTTTCTTAGAAAATAAATGTATCATATTTGTGACATTTTATCATGCGATTTATATAATTTTCCCCCAAAATGTGTCTATAAATACATATTTTAAAAACAATTTGTTTGAAACTTTTGAATTAAATACATGATTCTGCGAAACTACCAATCAGCTACAAGATATTCTTTAAATGCTCTTTGTATTACAAATCCTTGAAAAAAGTCTTTTCTATTCTTTCAGAAAGTTTCCTGTGAAAAAAATTAATAACAGAATTATTGATAATGATAGTTAAATTACTAATAAATAATAAGATAAACGTAATTTTATGTGACAACATCAGGTAAAACTAATTTCTGTTAAAATTATAGACAGACGTCTATGATTCGAGAAAAATTTTCACAAATGTAAAGGAAATAATGTCTTTCCACAATTAATTCATATTTTATAATCGGGATTCTTTTTCGCGTAATAATGAAGAAATTATCAAAACTTTAGAAATAGATTCGATATAATTTATTTTGTAATACATTTTTTTCTAATTGATCGTTACCTACACAGAAATCAAAATACTCTTATTCAAATATATATATATATATATATATATATATATATATATATAGATTGATAGATAGATAGATACATATATAGATAGATAGATATTTGAATTTTTTGTTGCAAAATTTAATCTAAAATTTTTTGTAATATCATATAGTATTGCAGCAAAAAAGAACTATATTCTTTTGAAGAGATAAAAAATAAGAAAACATTTCATATAAAAGTAAAACTTAAGAATATTTCAATTTCAGCAGTTCTATTGTATAAAAATGAAGAAATTGAACTTAATATCCGTAGTAAATAAGAAGAAAATAAATATATATATATATATATATATATATATATATATATATATTGAGAGCATTTTTAATCATAAGGTTTTCTTTTGCTTCATATAAAATTAAAAGTAATATTAGGTTTAAATGAGATAAATCTGCATTTGATCTCGCATTTTATATATAAACGATGATTAATATTTCTTAATGAATTTTGTGTATCAGAATTTAATCTCTTTAATTGTTCTTCAGCTTATACTTAGTTAATGGAATACATGTCTATACTTTAAAGTCTTTTTTATTTTCAAAAGAATTGTATTTTGTATAAAAAATATAAATTAGGAAAGCTTTAAAATCCATAATTTTATCTGCACTTATGATTTTCTTTTTTAGTGCGAATTCATTAAATAATTTACAAAGGTTTGTTGTAAAAATATTAAATTTTTAAATGAGGTAGTGTACCCTTGAGCTAATATTTATTTAAAATATATCTTTGATATTTCGACAACAACAAATATAATTTTTTCAGGATAAATATTTTTAACAATATTATAATTAAAAAAACTAGTTGTGTAGCATTCGGGAGATATATAATTTCAAAAATACATTTTAGAATTATTTGAACGTATAATTATAGTTGAGATATATATTGTTGAAATTAGTGAAAAAAAATCCATGTATTGTATATAAATGCTATATATAAATGTTAAGAAGAAGCGAATTAAAAGTATGAGGAGTTATGCATCATAAAACTAACTAAAAAAATAAAATATATTATTTTTCATATACTTTAGGTGACTTAAGCATGGCCACCAATCAGAGGGCGAGAACTACATAGATCGGGGTAAAATTACGGACGTTTTAAGACTCCAACTTCATTGACAGATAACTTATCGGTTACATACATTATGTACAATTTATATAATATTGTGAACAAATCATATCTGTGAAAAGTAAATATAATTTTAGACTACCAATTTTTTCCCTTTATTAAACCAACTAATATATTGTGGTTTACAAGACAAATTCAATCAAAAGACAATATTCCCAATGAAAGAACACTAAAACTAATTTTACATTTATAATATTTAAAATAAAAATAATTTTTATATCATGTATACGAATATTTAGAAGATTTTTTGTATTAAAAACTTGAATCTTATGATTAAATCAGGAAGATAGGAAACTCATATCAAAGCAAAAACACAAAAAACGAGAAAATTTGAAAAAAAAGATTCTCACATCTTTATATAGAAGAGCTTACATGTACGATACTATATCGTGATCTATTTACCTTAATGACTTCAAATCGAACTGTAAAATACACTATGCAGGCCCTAACTCTTTAGATTCGAATAAGTATTCACTCAATAAATATTTTACCAAAAAGCTCTACATACTAAAATATGATTTATATACTTCATGCATTACTGAGATTTTACATGGACAGTAAAACAAAGATATTCTATTCCAATTGAGTTCTTATTCCAATTGAGAATATATGAATGAAATCTATTAAAATTCTAATGAAGCAGGAAGAAAATCAACGAATAACAAAAATATATGTGATGTGATTTTGGGACAAAATTACAGCAGATATGCTGTTTTTCCCCTTAAAAGAACGCGTCATTAAATGAACTTGATGCAATGATTTTTAAGGAAGTTATTCTCATTCTGTTTCTGTTTATAAATGTTCATTAAAGAGGACTAAAACAACCAAGTATAAATAACATATTTTTTCAATTATATAAATAAATATGTTAATGTATACATACTTCTGTACGGATAAAAATTTACAATACTGTGGGTACAAAATATACAGTATAAGTAAGGTGTTCTTAGCAATAAGGCAAAATGCCAATCCAGGAAGTTTTTCATGAGTATTGAAAACGTTTGCATGAAAAATTACACAAAACTAAGCTCAAGTTATTTCTGAAGTAGAATTTTATGTTTCTAAGATTGTTTATACAATTATTAAAATTTTTCTTTTCTTCAATAAGTGAATAAAATATGTAGAATATGTTTTCATTGTCATTTAACTATGATCTAAATTGTCTAATTTTCGGTTTATAGTAAAAATTACAATAAAATAATTTAAAATTTCCTCTATTAGTAAAACTACGTTGCAAGCATTTAAATTTGATTTACGATCAGATCACTGAAGTTTAAATTTATTACATGTTGACTTCCATTATATTTTTTCTTATTCAAACAGGAGAATAGAATCAGGTGATAGAATAGTTTCAAATATAGAGAGAAGAGATTCCAGGACATTTCTGTTCAGAATGCACTTAGAAAATTTGGTTGATGCACTTGTATAAAATTATAGTTACTATAAAACAATTTTTAAAAATTCTAAATCATGATAATTTTATAAAATGGTATGGGCTTTTAACATATCTAATAATTTAAATAGTCAAAATCTTCATCAAAATTAGTTAAGTGTTTCATAATAATTTTGGAATTCGAACTTTTTTTATACTGGGATATATTGTTGATGATATGTATTGTGGTAGCACTTCGCACTTCCAAATTGCAGGTCCGAGGTATGATCCTCAGTGTTTTCATCGTTAACTTAGTTTTTCAGCTCTTCTATTGTTAAATAAAATTGAAGACCAAGCATGCTTTGGAAATAAACATGGGGTTTTAGGGTTTTACTGATGGCCTAAATGTAACTAAAACTTCACACACTATGGCCCTAGATGAATTAAACAGATGGATATTGTAGACAACTCATTACTTGGGGACTGTCGTGACACTGAGTTTAGTTTTTATTGATGATATATTGATTAAGATATATGCATAGCATTCATAAAGCATGCATGATTAATTTAAATTGCTTATTTTTTTATCATATATTTTATATTATTTTTAATCCATTCTTCATTCGTATCTGATTTTTTCTAGGTTGCTATTTAACAAATTTGTACTGTGTTATTTTCACAATATATAGGATATAACAAATCATCAACTATGTAAAAAGACCTTTGACTTTGCTTATAGGTTAACATACTCTGCATCCTCATTATCAAAAGATTTTGTTGAAGAAAGAGCTGACATATATGACATGATATATAATACAAAATTTCAATGAATTAAGTTCTGTGTTATATTTGAGGATGAAGGAAACTCCTAATCTTTTCTCATGACGTGTAGTAAAAAGAAAATTTTGAGATAAAGTCATCCCATTAAATTCTACCGCGTTATTCTGAATTTCAGGAATGTGAAATAAGAAATCCTTTATTCCTCACCCAAAATCACCAACGTTGGTAAATAGCTTTTAGGGCACTCTGGTGATTGCGTGAAACAAAAAATAAGAAAATTAGTATTTACTACTTATAACTTATGTCATGAAAAGCGGCTTAGAGCTTTTGTTACATGAATATAAGCTATTTTTATCCAAACTTAATTTAAGATTATATTATAGAACTTATATTATTGGTAAGATAACTTCCATACCAAGAATAGGATCTTATATTCGAATCGTAACAAAAGATTTTTATGAATCTAATGTCAAACTTTTAAAAAAATAAAAATGTTAAGCAAAATGAATTTTACGATAATCTTCATACGATTAAAGATAGTATTTTTAATGATAATGATTCTAAAAATACACACCTCATTTTATATATAATGCATATGATTAAATTCTTATACATTTCAGATCCTTTGCAAAAATACCAAGGTAAATGGATATATAATATGATATCAAGCATAAGAAATGTTAATGTTTGGCTTAAAAACAGAAAAAAATGTTATTGCAATTATTCCCAAAAAATGGCTTAAAAGGAAGAAATTTCTGTAAAATGAAGCGCTAAAAATTAAGGAAATCACATGAAAATATCTATGAGTGATCTCGGTATTTAATACTTCATTGTTTTACTTGTTACATAAATATTTCATTCTTCAGATGAAGTTTTAAGTAATTTAAATTAGATTGATTCTTTCCAAAATATTTGGCCTATTTTGTGGATGAAAATTCATGAAAGTATTGCCTGAACAGAAAAGTGATGGAATAAAAATATTGGACTTCTTTCTTATAAATATATACATTGCGTTCTTAATGTAAATTATATATTACCTATTATAAAGTCAAATTTTGAAATATTATAATTTTATGACAATTGTATTGACATATTTGATGAAAATAGTTGTATCTCTGCTGTTTTAAACTTTAAAATCATTGTTAATGAATTATTTTTTGATTCGAAATAACATCTAAGTGAATTATTTTCTAGTTATTTTTAAAAATAAGATAACGTATCAGTTCATCTTTACATGCAAAGTATTCTCATTGCAACATATATTATATTTATAGTACATTGTAATATGAATTTTCCAGCAGATATATATTAATAGTTTTCTAATTAATTTTCAAGCTCCAGTCAATATGTCTTCCCAACAATGGGAAGGATTTGGCATTATAAATCCGATATTCCGCGAAATTCCTATAATTGAAAAGTAATAATAAACGCAATTCGTGCTGAAAAATCTTATTCATCCCCTTATGGATTTGAAACCTTCTTTTGTGAAGTAAATGATTTATACTTTTGATATTAAGGCTGAGGAATTTCAATCGATCTGGCAACTGCAATGCTTTCCCAAATGCCCGTTGAATATAAACGTATTCCTAGAAATCATTCCCTTTATCATATTGCGTGGTGACGAGAGAGAGTGTGTGTGGGGTGTTGAAACTTCCAAACGCTGAAATTACCTGCGCGTGTGAGAGGATAAGCTTAATTAAAGATCCGAATGCTTCTGGAGATGTGGTAAAGCAAAGAGAAGAAAATAGATAGTCTATTAATTATTTCCTTGTCGAAAGTACTCAAGACAATAAAAATGCCGTGAGTGGGAGATATTTCGCGACTCAAACTAACTTGAGAAATAGATAATTATACACTATCCTATATATATATATATATATATATATATATATATATATATATATATATATATATATATATATATATATATATATATATATATATTATTTGCTAATGCAATTGATATATTATTGCAATGTCTCCCGTAATATATAAATCAGATATTTTTAACAATTAATATTCAATTGAATAAGTTTAGGAAAATTATAAGGCATTTTATTTTTAAGTTCTCTTTATATTTAATTTTCCTCCAGTAAAAATATTTCAGTATAATCAAATAATATCACTAAGAATGCTCTATTGCTTTAGTTGTTTGTAACAATTTATGATTAGTTAATTTAATAAGAAAGTGAAAATATAAATATATATTTAATTTTATTTTTATCTAAAAATTGTATACTTATATGGATTTGATTGTGGATTAAATAGCATGAATAAAATATTTTATAGTATAGTGATTAAATTTTTATGAAAATTATACTTTTCTATGAGAGTAAGTTCTATTACTATTCATTGATATAAGAGAAAAGTGTAACTGCGAGTTCCGAAAGAAAAGGAAAATCAGATAAGCCATCAAATCAAATAATTAATTCTTATAATTTAAAATTGAGAATGTTATCGTTTTTAATACATAAGCAATAAAATGTATTTATCACTTATGGATTAATTTTTTTTTGCATTTATATAGAATCCTTGACATTGTTATAAAGATATATAATTTATTACTAGATTATATGTACAGTTGACAATGTGGTCCCACAAATAAAATATAATATACCGTTTTTATGAATGTCCACCAATTTTATGAATGTGTCAAGTTCATACTGAATTTGTACTGTATTCAATTTAATTTTCAAATATATGTTGAATACGCTAATTTAACAAAGGAGAAAATTTCAACGATAAACATTATCGTGAAACATTTCTTAACAAACAGCATGCAATCTGATTAACATAAATGTCACTTAGAAAAAATTCTTATGAATAAAACGATATTAAACATAAAATATTTCTACAAATGAAATTTAAATGATTTTAGAATATAAAGTACATATACAGGTAAAAAACTTTATC
Organism: Latrodectus hesperus; assembly: GCA_037975125.1. Classification (NCBI taxonomy): domain Eukaryota; kingdom Metazoa; phylum Arthropoda; class Arachnida; order Araneae; family Theridiidae; genus Latrodectus; species Latrodectus hesperus. The sequence continues at coordinate 34,185,354 of CM075856.1, read as the reverse complement.
AGCTCATGAAGCAATTTTACTGAACTCGAATTCAAATTTACTTTAAATGGTCACAAATATTACTCATCATTAGAAGACTGGAGTGTTTGTTTTGCTATCTTCATTTGCAAATGTGGAAAAAAATGTGAGTTTTCCCTTTCTTTTTAGTTCTATATAAGTTCTTCAAATAACACTTTTATATTCTGAATTAATAATATTATTTCAAATATTCATCTTTGAGTTTTGAGAAAATGAAAAAAAATAGTTTCATTTTACTTAGATGAAACAGCACGCTTTAATAAAAGGACTGATTTTATTTCCTTTATTTTTATTTTATGACATTATCTAGAAGTCTAAATGTTCCCTTCCTCCAAAAAATAAAATTATAAAATCGTATTGGATATTTGTTATCTATATAAATGAGATAGAACTTATTTTTTAATCATCTTAAATTATAAATGCTTCATGAGAATAGTACCAAGGACTTTTGTGAAACATATATCACAATATTGGATTCTTAAAAAAATAAAGTATTTATTATTGATTTCGATTCTTTTTAGCTATAACATTTGCAATTAATTAAAATTCTAACTGATGCTACTTTAAAATCTCTCAAAATATTTTGATATAAAAATGCAATTAATTAAAAAAATAATAATAGTCGAATTTAATAAATAAACGTGGTTATTTATTCGTTTTTAATTCGATAATTATCCCCTCATTATACAACCTAAAATAAAAAATTATCTGTAGTATTGTATATCATTTCATTGTAATTTTTTATCGTGTATTTTATAAAAAAAATATCAAAACTATATGTTTGATTTATGAACAAGTATTGTTTTGCTCATCGCTGACCATTTGTTTATACTCATCTGAATACGTCGATCGTAAAATGAACAATATAGTATAAGTAGAAGGAGACCCAACCACAAAATAAAACAATTTTGTATTAAATTTTCTTTTATGTTTAAACACTTCATCTTTCTTAGCGAATCTATAATTGAGAATATATTACTTGATGCAAAAATGAATAATAAGAAAGGTTCAGTAAATAAAAAAGTAGCGCTAGTTTTTTTTCATTTAAATGTTTTCCCGAAATCTGAGTACAAATATTCGCTGTATGTCAATATGTCAATGTTTCAGTGTGAAATTAGCCCTTAAATTCGTGAGGAATAATTTTGACGTATTTATGAGGAAAGCTATGAAATTGAATTTTTGTGACAAAAACATTTACTAAATTCTGTAAGCCAGTGATTCTCAACCTGTGGGGCGCGCCCCTAGGGGGTCACGAGCACACTAATGGGGGGGGGCGAGAGCTTATCCAAGAAACAATGTTATTTAAAAAAATTGATTAAGTGACTGAAAGGAAAGAACACACACACATGCAAAACAAAATACATTTTGACATATTTAATAATTAACTTATTAAATTAAAACAAATTACTAAATTAAAAAAAATTAATGATTATTATTGACTTCCTTGGGCCTGTGTTTGAGAGCAAAGTTTTTCGAACTATGGTTTAATATTAGAAATATACACTCGCAGTTCTTTTTCTATATTTAGCTGAGATCTATACTTTGTCTTCAAAGAAGCCATCGCAGAAAATCCAGTTTCACAAAAGTAAAATGTTTAAAATGATAGCAGAATGAGAAATGCCCCTATTTTTAGTGCAGGAAACTCATCATCCACTCCTGCTTAAAATTCAAAGAGTGATTTATTACTCAATTGTCTTTTGGTTTCGCCGCTTGCCTTGAAGTCTATGAAGGTTTCTTCCTCTTCAAGTGAGAGTCCTTCGGGAGTATTTTGAAATGGATTCTTCACCCATTTGTAAATTGATATCAGTTTGTCGCCAGCAAGAAAGTAATTTTTAAAATTCTTTGTTAGCATTGCTATATGATTTTCAATGGTTACAAAAACAACTTTTACATGTTGTTTTTCAGCCTTGCAAGTTTTAATACAATCATTCAAATTTTCAAACATTGTCAAGTTTACTTGCTTTAAATTTCTGCTCCATATAATTTCAATTTCCTACAGAAAGTATTAAGTTTATCATTCGTATCCCATGTATGTGTATTTGCTCCTTGCAGTTGAAGATTCAAGTTATTTAATTTCTCGAATATGTGGACCCCATGTAGCTCAATTTCATCACAAATAAACTATCGCCAAAATTTTCAGCTTTGGGTCTGTTTTCCTGTTTTGGAAAACGGCGATTTTTTCTTTTAATTCATAAACACGTTGAAAAAATTTCCCTCGTGATAACATTTTACCTCGGAATAAAATAGTAACGCTGAATGTACTGCACCCACAACTTTACAAAGTGTGGAAAAGATTTTTGATTTTAGGGGTTTCATTATTATATAATTTACTATGGTTACAACCATAGTTATCACAATATTCAAACTAGGACTCATTTCTTATGAAGCCAAGGCTTTTCTGTGGATCATGCAATGTGTCTAGTGGCGTTTTGGCGGTTTTTGTTTCACAAGTGCTTGAATACCTTGAAATATTCCGGACATAGAACGAGCACCATCGGTGCATATTCCGACGCAATTTTTCCATTTTATGTTTGCCTCGTTCATTAAATCATTTAAGATAGCAAATAATGCGAGCGCTGTTGCTTTAAGTTCCTTAGGTTTACAGAAAAGTAATTCTTCTACTGCTAAGAAATCATCGCAAAATCTAACAAAAGCAATGAAATGAGTTTCTTTATTCCTATCTGTTGCCTCATCGAGTTGTATCGAAAACAATTTGTCACGCAACTTTGGTAAAAGCTGACACTCTAAATCTTTAGCTATATCAGCAATTCGACGGGGAACATTATCATTTGAAAGAGGTATAGGCTGCAGTTGTGCTTAGCAAAACTATCACCAAACATAATTTCTACAAACTCAATTGCCGCTAGCAAAGTAAGCTCTACACCAATGACATGAGGTTTTTTATAGCTGGCTATTTTAATATGAAACTTTGTAAGAGGCAATTAAAGTTTTTTCATTCACAGACAAAGTTTTTTTAAATAATGATTTTCGCTTTTCGTATGATTTCAATTTTAATTTGAAGAATTCTCTGGGTTTGCTTACGTACTCACTATGAAGCGTTTACAAATGTCGTTTAAGTTCATTAGGTTTCATGATGTCTGCCTCCAACTTTTTTGAGCAAATGATACACAGTGGCCTTTCTTTATTTACTTTAGTACTAGTGAACCCAAAATTTAAGTATTATTATTAATATTTTCTTGATTTTATTTTCGGAACCACGCTCGTCTGTGTACTTGTTGATGTTTGTCTATCGTCTTATGCTCGCTTACGCTCGCTTAAAAATTTATCCATGATTTTGCATAAGTCTGCTGCCGTGAATATTTAATACGGTGAACTGCAATTACTCGAAAATATATATAACATACACATTCAGAATGGATTCAATAGCGATAGAAGGATCGATTCGAATGAGATCGTCTGGAATATAAATTGGCGTCATAGAACTTTCTTCTTCTCCCTATGAGAAAACATTTGTTCACATCTGCGCACACTCCTAACTTAACTTTTAAGCTGACCAGACAAATTCCAGAAAAACCGAAACTTCTCGCGAAACCGTAAGAATGCCAGACATGGCGGAATGCTAGAGCAATAGAAATGCATAGGTTCTGGTTTTTTCAATGCTGAGGATCGGTGTTGCAAAATGTCAAGAAATTTCCGTATTTTTGATAATTTGAAAAGTTTAAAATTAAGTTTGTATTGTAGGTTTAGCGCCAAAATACTCAAAATACATTATTATTGTTCACATCTGCGTTATTATTGTTCACATATTGTTCCCACCACATACATATTGTATTGTATGTGGTGGGGAGGGGGGCGAGATGAAAAGTATGTTTGAAAATTGGGCCCTGAATACTAAAAGGTTGAGAAACACTGCTGTAAGCCATTAAGCATGATGAAATTGACATGATTTATAAAGATATTTTCTTGAAATATGAAATGCTTGTATCTTAAGTTCTAAAGAATCTCAATATATATATGGGTGGAATTTTGTACAGTTAATAGCTTTTAATATAAAAATGTTTAAACAGAAAATATTACCTAAAATGTGCGCAAATGATAATGTCTTAAAATTTATATAACTTTTGAAATAGCATGAAGGTGTTAAATCTGTAAACATTTAAAAATCGTACGTAATAGTTGACTAACATTATTAAGAAACAAATTTTGTAGTGACAGCTTTAAAAATAAAGTTTATATCCCTCAATTTCTGCAAAAATGTTTTATCTATTTCTCATAAAATTGAAAAATTAGACGTTCATAAATAATTCATTAAATTTATGAATATAGATGATCAGATTTTGCACTGAAATATGAATCTTTTGTTTACTTTGCTATTGTTTTAATTTAAATATACAAAATTAAAATTGAATGTGTTATTTATGTTATCAAACCTGCATTCATATAGCTGTTTTCCAATGAACGGAAAACAATGCATGCATAATGTGAAACATGTTAAAATTTTCTTTCTTTTCATTTTTTATTGCAAATTCACATGATTTTATATGATTGACACCTTTATGTAACAGAAACATGATGTTGGAGCGTAAAATGTGAGAATATGAAACATCAAAATATGAAATTAAATAAAATAAATTGATTAAATTTGTGACAGTGTAAAAATAGATATCAGTCGCTAGATGTCACTTACATGAGTCCCCAGCCCAAACCTCGAAATTTAAAATTCTAGTTTCGGTTGTATAAGTTTTTTCTTAATGAGGACTTATTTTAATGATGAATAGCTTAACAAACAGACTTGCTGATAATTTAAAATTGTTAATTACTATTCCGAACAAATACGAAAAGTGTGTTTACATGTGTAAGAAATGTGAGATTATTTTTTCTATGTAAATATTTCATGACATCTCATTGCATATATATATAGTTTTACTTTCCTTAACGTAACTATATTATTTTCTTTTGGCACGGCACATGTGTCAATTTTGCAAGTGGTAATATTTGTAGAGCATCTGCAAAAACTATTGTTTTCTTAGAGTATTTCATATAGAGAGAGTTAAAATCATATGCAATGAATGAGAAGACTCTTAAATCCCCAAGTACTCAACCCTAGAGAATTTGATAACGAGAAAACATTAAACAATATTCATGACTCATTGTTCATTAATGGCTTTAAATGAAAACAGGGGCTTCATTCAAAGACACTGTTCTGCAATGAATCCTAATTGATATAAGAATTTTCATTTACATAATACATATATATTTTCTATTTAATATGAAATAAATATCCATTATTATAATTTATATCTAAGTAATCCTATTGACAGTTTATGAAATAAAAATTTCCAGAATTATACGTATTTCGGAAAAAGTTATAGATATGTTTTCCTTTTAGATTATTTTATGTGAAATTTATTTATTGTATATTTGGAGTGTCGGAGTAATCGATCATAATAGTTTCGAGTTAGAAAAGACAATTTACAACAAGCAATATTTCTCTTCTCTTCTATTTCAATATATATACATTTATGATTCAAAATTTCACAACTGTCTAACATTAGATGTATCATTATTAAATATTTTTAAATTTTATAATAAAATATGTAAGAAAAATGCTATTGTAAAAATGAAATAATTATTAATATGTCTAAGCAAGCTTTTGACAAATTTTATTGTAAAGTAAATTTAGCTTTTTAAAATCCTTTTCTCCATACATTTCAAAACAGATATTCATGAAACTTTAATTATTACAGCAATGAAATATTATTACTTATGTAGATATAGTGATAGTTTAAGAAAATTATTTCTTTACACAAGAGTAGTTTAATAATTTAAACTAGTAACTTTAAAATGCCAAAAAATAGACTTTTTATCAATTCTTTTCAATTAGTAAATGGGAATTACAAGTATTAAAATATTTAATCATAGCAAATTTCATGTTTCATATACAGATTTCAGACATGTTTGTGATTGTATAAATATTTATTTACAAGACTTTTTTGTACCTAAGCAACATTTTATTATTCCATTGTTATGAAAAGGGTTTATTTTCTAATATTTATTTAAATTTTTTACTGATAACTCTATTAGCGACTTAGATTGTAAGCTACATATATAAATGAATTTAATATTTTATTTTAAAAGAAATATATTTCAAAATATTTTTCATAGAAAAAAAAGTTACAAGTTTGCTTATTTCATGGCATTATTAAAAATATAATACAGAATTTCCTAAAAATTTTTCTTCACATGTTAAAAAAATTCTATGCTTGTAAGATAGCTAAAATTTGCTTTAAGGTTTTTGTTTTTTAAAAGATTGTATGTTAAGAATTTAAATTAAAATAAATAATAAAAAAAGATAAAATTTGACTTTTTAATCAAAAATTTCAGAGTTTCTATGTTGAAAAAAAATAGCAGGTATAAATTTATTAAACACTGGTTTATTATGGATTTTATTTATAAAATGAAGTTTTTTATAGCCTGAAGAATTTAGTTCATTAGTTAAGTATTATACATATCACACTTTCGAAAGAACGATATATTAAAGAAAAGTTATTGTTATAAAGTAATTAATTTTAGTAGACAAATCAATCACATTAGCAATTGTAAAGAAATGATAAAATCTCTAATATTTAGAAAATAAATAATTGATGTTCTTATATAATCACAAAAACAACTTAAATTTCTAACAAATCCTGTTCCATACATTTCTCATTTAATTGAAGTCAAAATGGAAGAAAAATATATTTGAAATCATAGTTTATATTTTTAGATGCTTAAGAATATTTTGTTTCGAGACAAATATTGAATTAAAAAATTATAAAAGGTAGTCCATAATTGAATTACAAATTCCCGTTGATAATTAATAAGGGTTATTTGAATATATTAAGTTGGTTTACATTTTATTTCATTCAATTCATAATTTCATTCGTTTCATTAGATTACTGAATTACATAGAAAGTTCAATGAGAAAAGAAGTACCAAAAATTTTGAGATGCAAATAAATGAGACGTACATGCAGAAAACAGAATTTAACATTCTATCTCCCATCATACAATATAACCTCAATTCTAGTTCCTAAATTCATTTTTAAATTAAATTTTAATTAAAATTTGACACAAATTCTGTATAATTTAAGTAAATGAAGAAAAAGAAGTTTTGTAAAAGAAAATAGTAACAACTTCTTCTATTTCATTCTTAGTAATGAATGTGATTAACAATAACAAATAAATCATAAAATCTAAAATAATTAATAAAATCTTTCTTTTCATATTTATTTTTCAATGAAAATGATAGATCATTGTAGAATTACCTATCAATTCAAAACTCTTTTTTTATAACTATATTTTTTCAGAATATGCAATATAAATTCTTTGAATTTGTATATTAGTCTACTTAAAATTTGGTTTATTTTAACAATTTAGTATTATATACCAAAACAATTTTTATGTATTCTCCCATTATATAAGAATTTTCTGACTAAGGTAGAATAGCTTTCTCCATTTTTGTTTCACGTGTCTTCACATCAACTATACATTATATTTATTAATGTATTTTATGTACAATGGAAAGATTAATTGAGATAAATGTCCAATATTTATTCCCAATTACGATATTATTATAACACCATGTATATTAAATATTAATTAATTTGAAAAGTATTTGACTATAAATTTTGTATTTATATACATACCTATCTCTGGATGCAATCAAATTAAACGAATGTTCATGAAAAAACATTTCCAAACATAAAAGATTTTTAAGTGAGCTGAAAATGATAAAATCTGTGATCATACTACCTCTGTAATTTTCAATAATTGTCACATCGTTTCGGATTACAGAACTCAAAACTCTTCTGTTACGTTTGAGTTGGAATACAAGATTTATTATTTACATAAATAGGATCAACATGTATCCTAGCATTATTAACTGTACCAACATGTGTTGTACTTCAGGATTGTATATCTCTAATCAGAAATCAAGTGGGTTAAATCTCAGATATAGACAACAGAAGAGTAGACAAAAAAATTTCGTCAGCTAAAAACGAAACTTCATTCATTTATTAGGGAAACTGTCAGCCTTGTAGAAATATATTCAAAGTTTAGGCTGACTCTAAGGAAATATATGTCAATGCAAATTATCAGATACATAGTTCTCGTTAGTCAAGGAATTGTAAATGAGTGTAGGAATACAGTACTATTTTAAATTTTATATTGGTAGAAGAGTTTACTGTATATTGTTTAAGAACAATTTAACAACAGTTCAATTTTGTGTCAACGAGTTTTAATGTAATAATTCTAGTTGAGGAAATAAAAGCGTATTTTTTCTGAAAAAATAGTGGCTTATAATTAAAATGTCAGCAAACATTCATCACCTAAACAGTCGTTATTTACCCGGAGTCAAACATAAAGCAATAATAGATTACTTATGATTACTCACCTTGCTGTAATCTGTGTCTTCTGATTCTTGTTAACAACAGTTATGCTGCAGAATGTTTATGATGATAAGATAGTGCGTTCTTTTAGTCTTTGTATAATAAATACGTTCAATAGGAGATAAAACTGAAAAATAATGAAACTGCACAATTGTATGTACTACAAAATGTCTGGACATGTTTGTAATTATTTCTATATCTTACTTTTAAATATATATCTCTTTCTACTATGGATATCATTCATTTTTATTATAACCAACGATTTATATACTTATCAGGTTAACTACTTAATACACCTAAAATGACTATAGAATTATTATGAAGGTCATCTTTAATTTCTGATTAAAAATTCTTCCTCAGTCTCATAAACATTTTGTAAGGATTATTTTTATGAAATATACTAAAGTTTTGTAAAACATCACACAAAATATTAAATATAATTTTCTAATTTTTAGTAATTTACCATTTTATATACAATTTAAAAATGCCATTGAAGTCATTCATGATATGTAACTGCGCTAAATATTGTAACCATTTCAATTTCGGTCGTTTATCATAAATTCGAATATCCCTACTTGCTTTTCACTTTCAAATGACGTCATTTCATTTTAAAAATTTCATGTAAGTAATAATTAAGGTAATGATAAAATTAATAAAAATCAATAATTTGAATCTTGGTGGTAATGAAAACCATTGATATACGCCTCAATATTTCATAAAACAAATCAATATTACAATGGGTATAGACAATTATTGCAATGACTGTACGTTTTGATGTTGCTAGTGTTGTTTTAAAAAAACCGTATTTTGGAAAAATATGTAATGTCATATTAAATTTCAATTAAAAATTTGAAAATTACGAATGAAAAATGTCTGCAAATTTTCAAATATATTCCATATTATGTCCTGAACATTAATATTGCGTATTACCAAGAGAGAGAGAGACTTGTATACTTTAAATAGCCTGTTAGATCTTTATTTTTCGCTAATATTCATTGAAGTTAATTGAAATGCCTAAATCTTTATGCTGGACAAATATATTAATTAGAAAGGCACAATTTCTGCAGTCTCAATGCACATTGATACTTATTTAAAATGTGACTATCGTAAAAAATCTTTTATTTAGGGCTTGATTCATTCAGAATAAAATCAAGACATTTGAATTGTTATGTTCATCAGTTATTATTCTATTATGATAAAATTATACTAATATTCAAATTGAGCATTAAATGATTTTTGAAAATTCAATTTCGTACAAATCAATTTTGATTGATAAATGTGTTGCAAACTATTGTGTAAACTTTGATATTTTTATAAATGCTACACAGCACGTAATAAGAATAACAACCACGTAATGTAGGCAACAAGCAAACAACAAACAAGCACTTATTTTTCTTCCATTGGTTTCATATTGAGATGATTATTTATGAGTTAATTTTGGACTGCTGACAATTTCTTGAAAAGATAATCCTTTCAAAAAATTGTCAGCAGTCAAAAATTAACTCATGCTCAAGAAGTAATCTCATTTATCAACTGAGCTTACTTCTTCCTCCTTACTCTGCATCTCACATCTCTTTATAAGTATGTATCTCAGCCATGACTTATTTTATATATCCTAAGTTATGATATAGAAAATTGATCTAACTTAAAAGATACATACAAAGAAATAATAATTTGATTTTTATCCTAAGGTATTTCAGTTGTGACTTCTCATTTATCATTATAAATAAATGATGAATCTTTGATATCTTTAAAATCACTTTTCTCAAATGTTATCTCTATATATAAAATAGGAAAAAATATGTTGAATTCTTTCAGAAAATTAGCTTTATATCAATAGGATAGCATAGTATTTCATTTCATAATGATGTGAAAAGACCATGTCTGAATATAATGAAACATAATTTATAAATGACATTGTAAACTGTTGCTTATCAACGAAAAATTTTGTTGTAAAGTAAATTTTAATAAATTATAAAGAGGAGATTTTGCATTTTTTATTAAGAGAATCTGAAACATTTATCAACTTCTTATGTACTTAAATTCTAAAACTGAATTATATAAAATTTTTCTCAATACATATATATATATATATATATATATATATATATATATATATATATATATATATATATATATATATATATATATATATATATATATATATATTCATACAGATTATTATAAACAGGTTTTAGATTTTATCAAATGTTTAAAACTAAATCAATAAATTTAAATTTATCACTGTTTATCACTGGTATTGATGCGTACATTATTTGATACATGTTTGATGTAGGACGGCTTATTGTACTTCTTTCTGTTCAAAACATAACTTCATCGTGTTCCTATGTTTAAGAATATTAAATTTCATACTCGTTTATTATCTGTTTGATTATAACGTCTGAAAAATAATTTAGTAATTTTCATCGTTCTAATATACACACTGTAAAATAAAACATTTAACTATAAGGTGATATTTCTAATTAAGAAAAATTTGTTCTGTATCGACACAAACTATCCGTTACATTACTAAGACATAGAAATATGAGGAAAATAAGTTGACGTACAATGAACTTCAAAGATAAAAATGGACTTTATAAAAATTTGAAAAAAATAATAAGTTCTTTACAAAGCATTTAAATAAACATTTTGTTATTCCATGAACCAATAATTTCAGGATATTTTTTCTATTTTGTCATTATTAAAGATAAAAATTTGCTTAATGGACATTCATTCATATATACTTTCTTTCACATTATACTTTGTGAAAATATTTCTTATATTCAATAATTTTTTGTAGGGACAGAATAGAAAATTCTGAAACTGTACAACCATTCCTGATTAAAATGATTAGTATTTTAGCTCATACATTGAAATTTCAAACGGGAAACAATATAACTGTTCTCAACAGAAAAATGGGCTAAGAAAATGTGAGTTTTACAGTGAGAGTAAAGCAAAATTTCCAGTATTATGACTACCAAGTACTAAATATAGATTAAAATTCAGAACTGTGACATCTAGAGGATGGGAGCTTTTTTAGATAAGGAGTGTGGATAAGTGTACAAAATAGAACTCTCCCAAATGAGGTTTTTCCCCCAACAAGTATAGGAAACGAATTATCAATGTCAAATATGATGTTAAATGAACCAGGACAATTTATTTCTATGAATAATGACTGAGTTGCATTTGTATTTTGGAAATATTTTTTGTCGGCTGATATCAGAGTCATTTCTCAATCGACCTGTCAGCCATTTTTGCTTGCATAAGTTCAGTACCTTTAGTATTTGCAATGCATTGACTTTTAATATTTTAAATATCATGATTTTTTGGTTAAAGTATTAAACTACACATGTAAGAGATATTTATTGGAATATATTATGGTTCTGAGATTTATGAAATTTTTTTTACAAGGACAATTATTTAATTATTTGACACATTTTGTCACTGAAAACATTTAATTGAGTTGTATTTTAACACACACAGAGAAGCAAATTACCTCTTGTATTTTTATTTCTAATTGCTCAATAATTTTCATATTAACTCGTCAGCAGCATGATAAAAAGTTTTAATTGCATGCTTATCACTATGGAAAAATCTAATCTAATATATGTATTTAAATATATATTTATATGTACATATATATATATATATATATATATATATATATATATATATATATATATATATATATATATATATATATATATATATATATATATATATATATTAAATTATTAAGTTTACATATATATTCAATATTTAATTTATATTTCTCTTTAATTTTCAGTATAATATTTTTCATATTAATTAGTATGCTGCTTTGTAATGTTATAAAAAGGAAAAGCGGAATAATTTTTCCTGGTATAGTTTATGTGTTCTATGTAATTTGATGAGAGAGAAAATAAATGTCAAATATTGATTTATGTTAAGTTTGTTTTGAATGCATGTCTTTCAACAAAACTCGTAGACTTTGGAAAAAATCAATGAAGCAACAGTAAAAGGTTTAGGGTATATCATTCATATAATTTATTGAATAATTGAAAAAAATGTCATTGTATTAAAAAACCTCTATATATTAAGAAATCAAAAACTTATTTGATGTAAGCAATATTTTTTTTCCTATAATCTACATTCTGTCAAAGTAAGTAATACATATTTTAGTTCATTTGAAATAATAAATTTTAACTTTAATTCAGGTAAACTTAAACTCTTCAAAAAATAAATGCAATTTTTTGTTAAAAAATATTTCTATTTAAAACACTGAAATTTAAGAAGTAAATATTAAAGAAACCCATTTTTTCTCATATAAAGACAATTAAATACCATTTTTTACAGTCTTCATAATATGATAAGTACATTTTAGTCAACCAATTGAAAAATACCGGTTTCCTTACATCACGTTTTTAAATTTAGATAAAGTATTCAAAACAATATGATTTAAATTGCTCACTATAATCTGATATGCTAAATTTATTAAAATTCAAGTCTCTACACTTGTTTTGATTTCGCAAATATTTAGAATATATTGCCAATAAGATTTTATAAAAATGTTTTGATTACAAAATGATTTTGGTTACGAATTTGATACGAAATTTAATATAACATAATAATAGCAGATATTTAATTGCCAAAATAAATATGCGCTTTATTCACTATGATTCTATTGAGTATTTACATGAGAGTTACATTTTTAAAAATTCTTATTTTTTGTCGTAAACTTATTTAAAATACATAAAATTTCAATTATGTTTTCCAAATTAGTTTTCAAGAACTATATTTGATTTAAATTACTATGCATTGATAGATAAACAGAAAGATAAAAGATATACGTTTTTTTATCAAGTGATACACTTGATTCCCACCAGTGAGTTTTTTACGTCAACTAGCAATCTAAGCAGAATACAGTAATTTTCTGACTGTATAAAACACCCCAGAGGTGAGATACTCAGAAGCTCAGAATGTCTGATTTAAAAAAAAAGAGCTCAGAGAAAAATTTTCCTCCTGTTCACACCAGGTGGTGCTCTAAATGCCATTCACCTGCCAACAAACAACATGCTCCCACAGCAAATTAATCACAAGTGGTCAGCAGAAAGTTCTTTACGTTGGGCAATTAAACTGATATGAGTCTTGTGCTTCAGTGGCACCTCTCTCAGCCTACAACACGACTTCATTTGCATAATTTATTTCATTTCGTAATCTAACTTTTTAAGTATTAATCTTTACGTGTATTCCGTAAATAAAGCTTTTAATTTCTATTTTCAGCAATGCATAATTGATTAGTATTACATTTTAAAACCTAGTGATTTTTCATGATGGATCTTACAATGTATAATTTTCTCAACTGCTTGCCTAAAATTGCTGTAAAATTGTATACTAATTAATGAAACAATGGTATATTTATGTTAGGATGTCTATTTGTTACATTTAGTGTATTTTATTTATTTAAAGTGCATATGTAATATACTAAATTCATTAAGCATATTTTAACTTTATATTTTTTTCACTGATTTAATTTACTACTTACGATAAAATTATAAAAAATAAAAACAGTATTTACGTTTAAAATTGAAAGTAGGTGTATTATCTAGAGTAACAATTCTTTAATATACACATTTAATTCAATTGTTTGAAATTATTTAAATAATTGTCAAATATTTTGAAAATTAAATATTTTTATTAAAAAAAGTTAAAAATGATTGATATGTGCATTAATACGGTAGCATAATATATATGGTAAACAAAATGCATTTATATTTAATGTAAATTTCAATTACTTTCATTTGGTCTTAATTCTAATGTCCACAGTTACATTATTCTAAAAAGCGAAATCTCAGTTTTTAATTTCAAAGTAAAGGAAGAATTTTTGCTAAAAAGTAAATATTTATTATTGCTTTTATGTGATCTATTAATAATTAATTTCCATTTTATATTGTTAATTTTAAGTTTTAGTGACTTGAATGTGATATAAATGATATTTTTTAAATTTTTAAGTTTGGAATTGCACTAATATTAAAAAAAGTGATTTTATGCGATTGCATCTATTTGCATAAGATATATGTTAATGCATTTGAATTTATCGGCTATTTTCTTAGAATCGTTAAAATCTGAAATGTTGTGGGAAATTACAACATACAATTTTGTTATACATTTCTCTCTTCTGTAAAACAAAATTATTGTTTTCTAATTCCTTTTAATAAAATGGTAATTAAGAAAATAATCTAAATTTTCTCTTGACTTTCTTATTTATTACTCCTGAAGTTCTAATTTTTAGCAGAACTACCTTTCATAAATTGAAAAGCATGTAAGTTTAAAAACCATTAGGAATTTATTACAAAATTTGTCGAATTATCTTACTTGTTGCGACAAATCATAAATTAAAATTTTCATAATTAAAATTATAGATTTCTGCTATCTTTATGGGTATATACTTTTTAAAAAACTAATATCCTACTTTTTTACAAATTTACTCAAATATGATTCATTAAAATTGATTCAATTTATACTTCTTTCTGAGTAATCTTCATCTGATGACTAACATTCTGTTTTGGAACTAAATTTCTATTTTTTCCCATGTCCAGCCTAAATTCATGTCTGGATTTGATTTTTCTGACTATTTAAATTTATATTTTCATTGTTTGATTTGATTTTAGTTAATCCTAATATTATTTTAAAAATTTAAATATGGCCTTAATCGCCATAGTTTCACTGATCTCTTCTACGTCACAAAACCAAAACTTATTATTAGGAAAAGAAATTAGAAACTAAACTTATTAAGCTTATTGTCTAATAAAAATTTGCAAAAATGCTTCTAAGGAAAATTTCTGGCTGTTCAAATGCTATAAAAATATTGATGTTTCAAATTAAGAAATTTATTTTCACTTCAGATAATAATAAAAAATAATAAGAAGCAGATTTTTTAACTGAATCTTCCCAGTTACCAAAGTTTCTATATTTTTAACAAAATACTCTTTTTTATTTAATTTTACTTTAGTATTCATATTAACTTCTTTTCTATTTTTATAAAAGTATAGTTCATGGGATTTTAAAGGATTTTTAGTAAAAAAATATCAACTATTTATTCTTTACTTTTCTAAATGGGTTTATGAATTTCTTGCTGCATCATTTTACTTAGTGTGTAGATTACAAGAAGAGTATTAACTAAAGCGAAATTCTAATGAGTGATTTGAATCAAATATTTAATATGTGACAGTTTTGCCTTAAGTAGGAGTAGCTTCTGTTCCAAAGATGTTTCTAACAATGCATAAATATTAATAAGGAAAAATAAATAGAAATTCATATTTTACTAAACAAAATATGAGTTTAATGGTACTCAGTCGCACATAATACTTGAATATTTGAGGGCATAAAAATTACTTTATAATATTTTCATTTTTTTCTTAAAAAATACTAATGCATATTACATGTGTGTGTTTTTCAAAGAAATATTATTTTATTTGAAGTAATGTTCGTGTGTGACCAATGAACAATGATAAAGTCCTGTATATTTTCCATAGAAAAAAAATTCTTCAATTCTACTGGTACTTTTGAAAGTTTAATTTTATTTTTTTAAATCTGTTTTTACAAATAAAGTTAATTTTACAAATAAAAATAAATTTTAAAAAAATCCTAAAATGTTACACTGATTTATTTCTACACCCATAGTTGCTCATAGTTTTATAACCTTTATCGTAAAACGGGATGTTCTAATTTTACAGAATTTTATCTTAGTAATTGTATCTTAGTAATAGTTAGTATTGTTTCAGTGAAAATGTCCAGAAAACTCAGTTAACAGTACCTAATACGCACCTTGAACAATTATAATGCAGAGCATTACTTCCTCTATGATATAGTAAGCATGCATTAAATTATTTTAAACATCACTTGTTTTGAATACAGTCAAATTTTTCTACCAAATATATAAGACAATGTAAATATTTACAAAACGAATTCCTAATGGAATATTCTTAACGATAATCACCAACCAAAATGATTTTAGGCTTGATAACAGTATGGTATGAATCTGGCATAAGTGTGGTCTTACTACTATAAATATCACTATTAGTAAAACAAAAGTGTTCATAATTTTAGGTTTGAAATGTTGGACCAGCATAGAGATAGAATTTGTGTTTCAAATTCGGCTTTAATATTGATTATCTTCAATCGGTATACGAAAATTCATTACAGATAGATATATTTAGTGAATGATACAAAATGTATTCAAAATTTTTTCACTAATAGATTATCAGCATTGTTATGTAAATTTTAATATAGTTAGTTATATTAAAATATTACTCAAACATATGTTTACAGTTATCCATTAAATTTTTCCACATAAATGAGATAATTTATTTACTATTTCAGGAGCCAATCCTGGGCCAAAATTTGCTGCAGAAATCGGAAACATTACTGCAGCTGTTGGGCGTGACGCAAAATTAGAATGCATAGTTGACAAATTAGGTCCATTTAGGGTAAGGTATTTTATTATATAAATTATGCTCATAATATATACTGTATTCATAGCAATGATTTTGGTAAACTTTTATATTTAAATTATAGCAATGTTTTTATTTAAGAAATACTAATATCAATGTATCTTACTGCATTTAAATACATATATTATTGTAAAATAAAAATAAATTGGCCAAAACTGTTATCAATGTGAAGAATGTTAGAATGTGAAAAATCAATGCTTCATCGTTCCCATACTAATTCAATCTACAACGGTGAGAAAATAAAACTTATTGATTATAGTATTACCGTTTTAAATCTTTCCGCCAGTAGCTCAGGAACAGTTTTTCGATTTTTTGGATCAAAGTTTCTTCTTTTCACTGTTTCTATCCTCCAACAGTTCTTTTTCTTTCATCCGAAGCAAAGCTAAACGAACCCCAAAACGATATCAATAAAAAAAAAGTATAAAACGCAAAAGAAAAATAGGAGAGCTGCAAAGATAAGTAAAGGAACAGCAAAACATCTTGTCACCAATACCATGTTGCAGAAAGATAGAATTATGTTGAATCAACTAAATCATGATTGATTATGCTGCTCGATAAATTCACTCGGTGGAAATCACGGTTGTGAAAATAAAGGTAAATGTAGAAATGGGCTGCTGGAAATAAAGACTAATTTCTATGGCAAATGAGAAACTGCAAGTTTATTTTGAAAAAAATGATTTGTATATTTAAATAATCTGATAAAATATGCATTTGTTTAATGGTTTCTAAGATATGATTTTCTTTCCATAATTTATACTTTTCAAAGCTTACAATGCTATTAAAATATTTCATTTTCTCAAACATATTTTATTTTTAGATATATTTATTAAAAAAGAAGACTCGACATTGAGTCATTATTTAAAATAATAAAAATTCTGCAATTGAAAATTACTAAGCATTAAAAAGCCATGTAATAGGACAAATAATTTGATGTTATAGAATCTTTCTTAGCTTTAAATGGAATAATGAAACTAAATTGAGAAATTTATGTATACTTCATTTCCCGAAGTAAACTTTGGCATCATTTACTAATATTAAAATAAATTGTCTGAATATAAAGCTGAAACTTTAAATAAATATTAATGCTCTTTCTTCTCAGAATAATATTAAAAAAAATATAGATTCTCTTTTTTGAATTTATTTTAAAAATTAAAAGTATAATATTTAATCGGTCAATCAAATTAATTAAAATTTATTAAATTTAAATTAAATTTTATATTCAGAATTTCAATATCTTAATTAAATTGGATTTTTGAAAAATCAAAATATCATCTAAATAATTTTGATTAATTATTTTTGTTTTGAAATGTGTATAAGGTACTGAAGTATACAAAATACCCACATTTTAATTTCCTATATTTTTGACATAGAAATAGTTGCATTGTAAATTTAAGATGTTTCTATAATTTTATAGCTTTATTTATTTAGTTGCAAACAATTTAAATACGTTTTTAACTGATGTATAATTTCCTACAATGACATAAATTTAAATATGTGGTATATTTCAGTTAAACTACAAAATTACTTCCAGACATACTATAGAAGCAGAATGGTGGAAGATTCGGAGTTAAATGAATTAGCTTCAAGAAATACCACATTTAAGTGAATTAAAGAAATCCTGATCAATGCATATTTTCTATATGTTTATTTGATATAGGGAGTACGAGTGTCATCCAGATACTAAGTTTCCCACGTCCCCAAAACATGCAAAATAACCGAACTGGGAAAATACATATAAGGTGTATTATAGATAAGGCTATCATATGTTTTAATCCTAATTTTCAGATAACTTATATTAAAGTACTTATGGTGCATATATATATATATATAAAGAGGCTGGCTCCTATTACTCCTCCCGCTGACTGCTAGGTGAGGACAGTAATACGAATTTTGAGCTGCTAGAAGGTAGCTCTGATTGAAATCCATTATCTGTTATACACTACTGGCCATTAAAATTGCTGCACCAGGAAAGTGGCACACCACACACGTGAAAATTGCATGACAGGTAGAACTTGCTGTGATATGCAAATAATTAGATTTTCAGCGCATTCATACAAAGCAGGCGACAGTAGCGACATCTATAATGTGTATCAAACCAGAGATTTGACAGCAGTTTTTTCATACTCAATTTCCGTTTCAACATTGTTTTCGGCAAAGAAAGTTGTTATAATACCTCGTGTAAGAAGAAGAAATGCCTATCAGCACGTGTCTGACTTTTATCGAGGAAGTATTATAGCCTACGGATTATAGTTCCGCAATATTACTGCTTGCGTCGGTCGAGACCTCATGACTGTTAGCAGAGTATGGAATCGATGGGTTCAGGACAATCATACGGAACGTCATGCAGGATCTCAGCGACCCCCCATCACTAACAGCAGAAAAGACAGACATCTTATCCGCATGGTCACAAGGGATCGTACAGCCACGTCACGAACCTTGAGTCGAGAAATGGAGTCATTTGCAAGGCAACAAGTTATTGCTCGAACAGTTCGACGACGTTTGCAGCATGGATTGTCTGCACGGCAACCATGGCTTCGGCTACCATTGACGCTGCTTCACAGATAGGAGCGCCTTCAATGGTGTGATCAGCAACGAACCTGGACGCGGGAATGGCATCACGTCCTCTTTACATATGAATCTCGGTTCTGTATACAGGACCATGATGGCCGCATCCGTGTTTGGAGGCATCATGGAGAACGCGCATTGCCAGCTTGCATTGGACTTCGCCATACTAGCCCATCTGCTGGATTGATGCTATGGGGTGCCTTTGGATACACGTCTCAATCACCTCTTGTTCGCATTACCGGCACTTTGAACAGCAACCGTTACATTTCCGATATGTTAAGGCCCGGGGCTCTGCCCTATCTTCGAGGCCTTCCTAATGCTTTGTTTCAACAGGATAATACACGACCGCATGTTGCCCGTACTGTTCTGAATTTCCTTGATACAAAACAGGTTCGACTGTTACCCTGGCCAGCACGTTCTTCTGATGTGTCACCAATTGAGAACGTGTGGTCAATGGTTGCCGAGCGATTGGCACGCCATCACTCACCATCCACTACTGTTGATGAACTGTAGCATAGTGCTGAAGCTGCATGGACTGAGATCCCCGTACATGCCATAGAATCTCTGTTTGATTCCATGCCTAGGCGGATAAATGCTGTTATTGCAGCCAGATGTGGCTGCTCTGGGTACTGATTTCTCAAATCTATACATCAGCAATTTTAATGGCCAATAGTGTATTTAGTATATGAACTATATGGGGTTTTTTCGTTTCAATACCTCGGTGAAGATAATAAAAAACCTCGATAAGATCGTTACAGGTGATGATCATTTCAACTCAGAAACTAAGCAGCAGTCAATGCGTTGGAACACCGCGGGACTTCGGTATAGATGACAGTCAACCAGACAATATCCACACAGTAAATGATGTGCATGGTCTTCCGAGACAGGAAAAGCATTTTGTGCATTGATTTTTTTCAGACGGGATCAACAATAAACGCTGCTCATTTCTGTTCAACTTTAAAGAATTTTCAATTGCCTTTTTTCTTTTAGAAAAAAGGCATGAGATGATCCTATTCATATGGTAAATTCCACAAAAATGCACTGTTGAATAAGTTTCGATAAGAGGTGTTCGACCACCAAATCTATAGCTTTATCTTGCTTTAAGAGACTTCTATCTGTTCTTGCACCAGAAGAAATTCTTTTCTAGGCATCTCTGCTTTCCAAACATCTACAGACATATGTGACATATCTGCACCATTTCCAGTCGGTAAACTTCAATGACACTTACAAAAACTTATCCGACGGTATGACAAGTGCTAAAATTCCGATGTTTCTTACGTTGAGAAGTAGATGAAATACTGGTGTAAATTTTTCAATAAATATTTTTAGTCAATTATGTTTGTTTCTCTATATCTAAATTGGCTCGGACTGTCCAATCTACTGGACAGTCCGAGCCAATTTTCAAAATTTAAAATTTTTCGAGGAACACAATTAAATATGTATTTAAAAGGTATGCAAAAAAGTTATTAAATTTTTTTAGAAATTATATTTATTGAAATCATTTAAAAAATTACAAAATATGTGTATTAATTTTTAAACATTAAAAACTAAACACATTTATTTATACTTCTATTGACAATTCTTTAAAATTTAGATATTAATTTGTGACAGTACTTCTTTGTAACTCTTTGAGATGTTGATTAGTTACTACTGATCGGTGTTTTGATTATACGAATTTTAAAGAGACCCTAGTGTTTTCTTTAAAAAATTTACAACCACAAGTAATTTGGAATGTATATATGAATATAATGCTCATACTATAACCGTTACAATAATTCTCATTGTCTATCATTAGCATTGTCAAATTATGTATTTTTGCTTTAAAATTAATTATCTTGGCTCTCGAGATATGGAATTCACCAGTTCCTATCCTGAATAGGTTAATTAAATTATGTTGTTGTTGAAATATATATGTCTGTTAAAATGTTTTTAAAATCTCTTAAACTATCACCCTTATAATAATTTAATTTTCTTAAAAAAAGACTATATAGATAGCTATTTAATGCTCTATTAAAATTATTAAATTTGCCAGTATTTTTGGCATTTTAAAACATGTTGAATAATTTCAGAATTATATTATTTTACAAAAAAAAATGATAAATGAATTAGAATAAAATTGCAAACAGAAGTGTTTTTTAAATTATTTTTAATATGTAGCTGAAACCTATATTTAAAACCTTAAAAATGCCATTAAAACTAAAGATGGATGTATTTAATTATAAAAAAATTCATAAAAAAATATGTCACAATTATGTTATTCTGATCAGGAAACTCATTCAGCAAGCTGGAAATTAATTTTTCTCATCATCTTATTGATCCTTATAAATGTTTGTGTGTTTGAATGGGGACTTTTATATAAAACTATATTTTTACTACCCAAATTGATATAGATTTAACTACATGTGCTGCAAGAAAGAATTTGCACAGATCATAATTTTTATAATTTGCATTTTTTTGTCCACTCGAAGTAAAGTATGTCAAAAAAGATATATCCTATATTATAAATATGATAGGAATATAATATTTGATGAGTAATTATGAAATGAGGTGCTTAATTTGTTTAATTTCTCATCATTAAAACAATTTATAGAAATATTGTTTCTTTTGAAGCCATACTAATTACCGGTATATTGAATATTACATGCTAATGCTTTTATTTTATTATAAATCTAATTCATATACCGTTATTGTGATTAATATTTATGTCGAATTAAACAGATGAATAATAAAACGTCATTTAATGTATCTGGCACATATTTTGGTTAATGCAATTTTTTTTCTATACTTGAATTATTTTATAAGAAATAATGTAACAGATAAAAGCAAATATTATATAGATGTTAAAAGATTAGAGAGGAGATATCAAATGTATAAACTATGTTAGAGATTAGAAACATTTGTGTTATTCAATGTATAAAATATTTAACTTTTACCTTATTTTATAAAACAAAAACTATATACTTAATTTTTTTATAATATATAGTGATTTTTGTCTTTTATAATTACACTATTTGAATAAAATTATTATTTAACTTAACTCAAATAATTAGATTGATCAATAAAATGAAAATTACTGTTAAATAGCAATTGATTTTCAAAAGCCCGAACATAAAAAAAGCAATCGTTGTTTCAAAAACTAAGAATCAATTGAATATTTTTTCTTTGCAGGACTCCCTTTGAAGCCCTAATTTCCTTAATTTATCCAAAAGAGAAGAATATAAGAAAAAAATAAGAAATTGGTTTTCTTGCTCCATTTCTTGACAAATGATTGAAATTCTTGCTTTTTCTCTTTTGGAAGACTGTTTTCTTTTTTAAAAGGAACTTTCTGTACCGCTTGTCAGATGAGAATAGTTAGCTTTTTATTTATTATACTACAAACAAACATGTGCTAGACATAAATTTTTTTTTAAATAGCATTACTAAAAAGGTATGAGAACAGGACAAAAGAACCTTGTTAGTTGTGAAACCTATTTCCTTAAATGACCACATTTTGTTCTTAATTTATCTTTAAAAAGGCATTGTAAAACTGAAGGGCATGTTAAGTCATCAAATGAATAATTATTTTAGGAGAATTTTTAAAATTCTTGAACTTTAAAATAAATTATTGTTTTAAATTTTGAATATTTCAATGTTTTAAATCTTAATACATATGATTAATTAGCGATTAACAATTCAGAGTAAAAATATTTATTCCTTCTTTTGTATTAACATAATATAAAACTCAAGCATTAATGATTTGTCACTCGGGTTCATTTTTATTCATTTGAAATTATTTTTCCTATTCAAAAACAAATTTTTATGTTTTTGAAATTTATATGAAATTTTAACAGTCAAAATAAAAGTGTTATAAACAGAATCATTTGAAATTTAGATTAATACATTTTTCATGTGCTTCAGTACCTTATACAAACTTTAAATGAATATTGTGAATAATAGTGAAAACATAATTTAATAAATAACGCATGCTAATTTCATTATTTTGGAAAAATTCGGTAATGAATTTATAAATGATATTATAGGTTATTTATTCATTCGAATTTTTTTTTCAAGATGGTGCTATATTTCAATTGCAGTTTCATAAAAGCATTCATGAAATGTTAGACTTTTAGAATTTAAAGAAGAATAATTAAAAAATAAACTTTACTATTTTAAGTACTACCACGACAAGTAAGTGTTATTTACAAGGCAAAAAATAGATATCCACATTTTATTCTTCAAAACATAAACTTAATTATTTCCTTTTCATTAGTTTCAATGTTCAAGTATATTGTAAAAACTACATTAATTTGATATTTAATCATTCATATGATTTCTAATTCACTTTTAGTTAAATGAAAATTGGATCACGATGCATATTTACTATACGTATGCTAATTACTATACATGAAAATACTGAATGCCACTTAGAATGATGTATTATACACTCAAGAGACATTAATGCAATTCCATTTATTTTTTATTTGGGAAAACAAAAATATTTCCCTGTGCACCAAGGAATACCACACAGGGCCCGAAGGTACAACAAATGTACTACAAAACAAATCCAAATAATACACGAGATGAAAAAAATAATAATAAAAGGAGGCAGAGAGAAAAAAAAAAGATATATAAAAATGAAAAATGAATTAGATAACAGCTTGGATAAATTTTACAAAAAATTCAAAATTCTCTTTCTTAACTAGGTCTACCATAATCGGGGGCCACTTGTTATTTAAGTCTTTACAAAGCTCGTTTCTTACTTCTGAAACAGATGGGCATTCAAAAAGAATGTGAGAAGGGTTGTTACTCCCAGAGTTGCACTTGCACACCTCACTGTTTTTAATGTGGAAACGGTGTAGATAACTATTGAATTTCCCATGTCCAGTGAGGAATTGCGTAATTTTAAAGTCAGTGTAAAACCAGTAGTTCTTAATTCTGCATTGAACTGAAGAGAAAAAATATTTGGTTCACTTACAATTAGGAGAGGAAATGAAACCTGAGTTCCATTCTGTGATATTCTTTTTGGTAGTGGTTTTGAAAAAAGACTTGGGTAAGCTGGTATTGAGTTTATTTGGAAGTGAAAGAGAAGATTTGGCCAGGAAATCCACTCTTTCATTTCCATACACACCACTATGATCCTTGACATGGGAGAAAGTGAAGGAAATATTTTTGATATCACACATATTAATTGAAGTCTGGACTTCTACTATAAGTCTTTCAAAACTAGTTACATCTTGTAGAGCCAGTAGGGATGACATCGAGTCACTGCAAATTAGAAATTTTTGAAAAGGCTTGCTTATGGCATCTTTAACAGCAAGATTACTGCAGAGTAACTCCGCTTGGAAAATAGAACTGTAATCACTAATGCGGTATACCTGATGACTCACTTCAAAACCATTCTGAAAGCATACGTATGCAAGACATACTTTTTCATTAACTTTACTCCCATCTGTAAAGTAAATTAGACCATAGTCTTCTTCCCTAACGTTATCAAATGTAGCAAGAGGAGCAGGAGATCTTGTAGATGGATGAGGTAGGGAAGAAAAGTCCAAATCACCATCAAGATGGTTAGAAAAAGAGTCTTGAGCATAATGATAAGTCTCATTTTGATGAAGTATGACAACATCAAGAGGGGGAAGACCAGAGAGAATGAAAAGAGCATCATAACTGATTGTTCTATATCCTCTAACAATTCTCAAGAGCAGCTTTCTTTGTATTTTCCTGATTAGTTTTCGGTTTATTTTTTTCCTCAAACTGTCTCCCCAAAATCGCGAAGCAAAAAGAATAACGGGAACAATGCCTTGTTTATAAATCAATTTTGAAACTTCGAATATAAAACCGTAACTGTTATTGCAAATTCTATACAATGCATTAGTAAGAATGTTAACCTTACCTAGAATGTATTTCAAATGTACTTTATAAAAAAATTGAGTTATAAGTGATCATTTTCTTAAAGTAGTCTTGATATAAATTTATCAATGTAATTTATTTATCTTAGCAACGTTTTATTTTAAAGATGAAAAACTGTGTAAATGTCAGCAATGCAAAATACTGATTGTGTATTTATATTACTTTATTCTAATTTTCCATATGCTTAAGGCTAAATTTATGCTAAAAAAATGAAACTCATTATTTTCTATAAAATTTTTATAGTGCGTAAAGAATAATGTTTCATGGAAATAATCTATAAAGTACACATTGCAATGATTAAATCAAATAATGATTCTGAAGATATTTATTGACGTGTTTTAGATGGATTGTATTATATATAGTTATGAATAACATTATATTCCCAAAAACATTCGTACTCAGTGAATTTTATTGCTGTTACATTATCAATAGCGACCTCATTATGCTGAAGACACAATTGAGGCATCGTTTTTTGCAAACATATCACAACAGAGGCATACTAGTACATAAAAAGCATAACATTTCTAAGTATACGTTCCTGAGATGAAATCATCTGAATTTGATTGATTATAATTGTGACAAAATGTTCGTGTTTCATAGGTGTCGTAGCTATAGATTCCCCCACAATGTATATGACATCGGAGATATAGATTTACATCTATGAGGACGGGAAAAATTTGTCATACTCCAAATAAGATTACCAAGAATTGTTTAGCATTATATTAATTGCTTTTGTAACCGATCCTATCAAAAAGGAAATTTTAGAACTAAATATTTCGCTTATTTTTTTGGTGTAGAGAAATGAATCCTCCTTTTGTTATATATGCTTTATCAAGTGCAAAAAATGTTTTTAAATACGTGTATAAACATAGTGACATAGGAAATGTACAAAAATTTTAGTTTTTTTGCAAAGCTTAATTTTTAAACCTAATAACACAATAAATGAAACCTCCATTTATTTGAAACGTTTTGATTTGAGAGATAAATGTCCACAAAAGAATTGATTTTACAATTATTCCCCCTGTATATATATATATATATATATATATATATATATATATATATATATATATATATATATATATATATATATATATATATATATATACACACACACACACACACAGTAAGACCCCGCTTAACGCTGTTTCGGTTTAGCGCTCTTTTATTTCAACCCGGGGAATCCACGAAATCGCTTGCAGCATACGGGGATTCCCCGAAGTATTATGCAGCGATAGGTTTCAAATACATATCCGAAAGAGTGTACTTGTGTTTCTTGTTTGGTGCGGTATTGTACAGACATATTTTTATTATTGGAAACATTTGTTGACATTATTGTAAGTAGGTATTTATTTACATATTTAATACTATATTACAGTGTCAAATATTTTGATCTTTAGTTTTTACTATGGGTGATAATGAAAAAGAAAAGAAAGCAACCAGAAAAAGCATTTCACTCAAAAGTAAAATGGAAGTGATTAGAAGATTAGATTCTGGTGAACGTCAAACTCTAATTAGTGCTTCATTGAATTTTCTAACTTCAACAATGAGGACCATCATGAAGAATAAAGAAAAAATACTGTCATCGGCAACTACAACTACGTCAAGCTCTGCAACTAGAATTACCCGTTCTAGAAATAATATCATAGAGGAAATGGAAAAACGACTGTCTACATGGATTGACGACGAAATTAATCAGCAAAATGCTATTAAGCCAATCTATCATAATGGAAAAAGCTAGAAGAATTTTTAATTACATTAAGGCTGAGACAATTGAAACAAGTGAAACTTTCGTTGCTAGTCGAGGATGGTTTAATATATTTAAACATCGAAATAACCTTCACAACATAAAGATTACAGGAGAAGCAGCAAGTGGTGATACAAAAGCGGCGGCTGAATTTCCAGCGATATTAAAAAAATAATTGAAGAAGGAAACTATCCTCCAGAATTGGTTTTTAATTTTGATGAAACACGCTTGTTTTGGAAAAGAATGCCGAAACGAACATTTCTATCCCGTGAAGAGAAATGGGCACCAGGATTTAAAGCTTCAAAAGATCACTTAATCCTTCTACTAGGTGTTAACGCAAGCAGAGATTTTAAATTAAAACCATTACTAATTTACCATTCCAAAAACCCAAGAGCGATGAAAGGCATATCTAAATCAACTTTACCTGTAATTTAGGAGTCTAATAAAAAATCATGGATAACTGCGAAAATTTTCCAGGATTGGTTCACTGAACATTTCTGCCCGTCTGTTAAACGTTATTGCGAAATTAAAAAACTTGAACAAAAAGCACTTCTGTTAATTGATAATGCTCCAAGCCACCCAACAAATTTATCAGACTTAACAACATGCATTGCAGTCGAAGTGGTTTTCTTGCCGCCTAACACAACTGCCTTAATTCAACCAATGGACCAAGGCGTTATATCAAATTTAAGGCTTATTACTTGCGGCGAACCTTTAAGCAAATGTTTGAAAAACAGACGGACAAGAGAACCAGTCCATAAGAGAATTTTGGAAAAACTACAACATCGTGGATGCTGTAGAAAACATAGGCCTTTCTTGGAATGAGGTAACAGAAAGATCTTTGAAAGGAGTATGAAAGAATATTTGGCCGGATTTAAGTAAGAGCGATGACGTTGGACACTCTGTCGATGTGGATGAAATAGTGGAAGAGATAGTGAAATTAACGAAGCAAACCGGTTTTGAAGGGGTAAATGTGGAAGATGTCGAAGAAATAATTCAAGAAGCAGCGGCTAGTCTTTCTAATGATGAGCTCAAGGAATTAACTGAACAAGAAGAAAACAAAAATGCTGACAGCAGTGATTCAGAAGAAGAGCAAAAAGAACTTTCGATGGCGTTTGTAAAAAGGAGTTTGTCTACCATAACTGAAATAATGGATCAATTCTTTGAAAATGATCCGAATTTTGACAGGAGTTCAAAAGTAAGGTGTGGTGTTAGAGATGCTCTATCCGTTTATGACGAACTTTTAAGAGAACAACGCAAAAGAAAGAGGCAAACAACATTAGATGCTTTTGTCACAAAAAGGCAGAACACTGAAAACGCGGAAGGCTAACTAAATATGACTGACTTAGAATTTCATTTGTTTTTTTTTTAAGAATATTCGTTATGTTATATATATTTTGTTTTTATTTTTGCAAGAAATAATAATGTGGTATATATATATATATATATATATATATATATATATATATATATATATATATATATATATATATAATGTTATAAATGAACTGACGGCCTAAGAATAGAGATAACACAGCAATATTTATTTATCTGATCACAAATTACGCAAACATCAAATAATTGAAATTATTGTCTTTTGAAAAATGTGTATACACCAATTCTGTAGTTAGAGTAGCTGATATTGTTTACTAGAACTACTGCTACACACATCGTCATAGAATTAAAGTAAAATTGGGTGTATCCTTAGGAATTGCCAGCCAAATGGTTTCACATATTACCGAAGTTAATCTAAAGTAACAAGTATTACGTATCCTAATCTAATTGTTGTGCTAACATGGATCATACGTCAGAAGAGAAAGTGATAAGTTATTTATAGAAAAAATAAACAACCTTAATAAGCAATGCAATTTGGAGGCAATTAAGATTACTTGATCTTTATTGTGCCATCTGTAGTTGTGATTGTGATCTTGTTATATAACCGACCATCATTGTTTTGAATGCAGAAAAGAGATTATTTGCTATTTAATATGTAGTTGATTTCTGTTGCACATGTTCGTCATTCTTCATCACACCAATGGAGGTGTAAATGCCTGTGACTTTAAATCAAAGATAATCGAAACATTGGATGTACAACGGATATTTTCTGCTCCCGCAAACGACGTCGAGTTGTACAAAGTGATACCGAATCTTACGTAACATATTGCATTACTTGTGCTATGTTTCATGTCATAATGGTTCACACGGTCATATGACTAAGTGAGCCATTACTTTCATGCTGACGATATTCTTGTCATCCAGTGCAATGTTACAGCGATGTTGATGTGATACGACCTGTGAATTCACAGCTCCCTCTCAATTTTGAATAATTTCTGATCATATGTATGTATTATTCGGGGTGTTCACTTTATTTGTCCGGCAGGGCAAATATTTCTGTAGTTATTTTTAAAATTATACGTTTAATCGGTAGACCAAAATTTGAATTAGTTCAACTTTTTTGGTGTGAATTTTCTTAGAATGTGTATTTAAAATTGGTAATCAAATTTAAGGAAGTTCAGAAGTAGGAATTGTCGTCAATTAAATAAAAAAAACTTAAATTTTGTTGACAACAAAACAATAAACATTTAAATTTAAAGTTGTTATTTTAATTATTAGTTTTTGAATGAATATTTATTAATCTTGTTTGTTCTCTAATAATTTTAATAAAACAGTTAATTTCATCGCTATCTTAATTTCTATATAATACTTTTTGTATTTATGTGTGGATTTGTTTTCAATTATTTTATGTGCGTAAATAAATGCAGGTTAATAAAACGTTTTATTCATTCATTGAATTTTTTCCATGCATATCCAAAGTTATCCATTGTTTTCACATAAAACTTTCTAAATTTGAATGAAAACAACCTTTGCGTATGAATTCAAATTCTATATTAAAAAATGTATGTTTCCATTCAGAATGTAAATCACTTAAATTAATTTAAATTTTTGGGGTTATTCTACGTCCTAAAACGGCTTAAGTGTTTGATATGGAAAACAAATAATGTGGTGTTTGTTGTTTAATATGGATTAATTATTGTTCCTTCTGTGAAATGAATTAAAAATATTTTGTCATAATTCTTCTTAATGCATCGTTAAGTGCAAGTCAATATTTTCCAAATATTTTAAGCAATGATTCTTTAGAAAAAATTCTTTAATTGTAAATATAACTTATGAGCAATCCTATTAGTTTCTACACAAATATTTTCATAAAAATTTCAGGATAAAATGAGAGTTTTTCACACTGGCATTTATCATTGCTTAAGAAAAATGATTACATTCTTCAACTCGTCCCCCACACTTTCATCACATTTAATACTACTCCACATCATTCACTTGTAGCATTTAAATGTGTTTCATTCCTTTTAATGCTTAGTTTATTTTTACGTTTATGTTTCATGATGTCATTATTTAAATTCTCCCTGATTTAGATATTCATTTAGCCATTATTTTAAATGTACTTATTTTGCACATAGATTTTAAAATATTTGACTAAGAGATTTCAAATAACTATTATTCAAATATTCAGAAAAATCATACAAAATATTCATATCTGTATTTTTACCCATAAACTGGAATTAGCAAATAAGTTCGTATTTAATAAGCAAAACATAAAATATACATGTAATAAAAACAGTATATATTATTCTCAAATAGTCATTCCATCCAACAATATTCAATTTTTGCTTAAATATCTTAATAATAATTAATTACAAGTAGAGGATTTTTATGAAGAAATAAAATGAACTGTCAAAAACATCATTAAGCGATTGGAAAACTTTGGAATGTCCTAATCAAATAAATTTTTATTTTTAACAATTAGCACATTTAAAAAAATCTGTTGAAATATTTCTTGATGTTCGAAACAATTTAAATATCTTCTAAATAAATATTTTAAGCGCAGAAATAGTATTTTATAGCATTATTATTTAGTACTTATAACCAGAGAGCAATACTAGCTTAATCTTAAATGAATCATTTTTCTTAAGAATGTTAAACTGTTATCTCAAATTGAATTGAGACCAAGCTTCACAAAATTAACCAAATTTAATAACATGATCTTTAAATTATAATTTGCATACATGAAAAAAATGAGAATAAATATGGGAATAAAAAAGTATTACCAGCAGAGAAATAAATTAATTTAAACAAAATCATAAAATAGCTAGTACTGTAAAGTAAAGAAAAATAAATTTAAAAAAGTACTTTATAACAATCAGTATGCAATAAAATTCTCAAAGAATTTACTTCTTAATAAATGTTTTGATGTGTGTAAGAACAGTAATGAGTCTCACGGAAATGAGAGATTAGACAAGCTTAACTAGATAACCCACAATTGATATCTTTTAAAAAAAGTAGACGCAAAAGAAGTATGGTACCAAACTGCTATGGACAAATGATTAATTGAATTTTGGGAGTTTTAACTATTAATTATTGTGTAAAATACAAAATTCCTTATACCCAGATATTTTTTATAATGATAATTATAATCTTTTAAAAACTGAAAACAAGTATCATTATGTTGTTGCAAATTTATTTGTATTTGCTATATTTTACTCTTATGTACCTTTAACTTTAATTTCTATTATAGTTAAAACCACAATCTGTGATTTTACCTATAATAAATCACAGATTGTGTGATTTATTATAGGTCACAATCTGTGATTTATTATAGATACTGGAAAAAAACACTGGATAAATTTGTAACAATTTTTATGCTATCATTATACTAAGAATAAATTCAATGACGAAATTTTCTAAAATATAATTAGAATTATACTTTTCAAATATCCAAAGTATTTATACAAAATAATGTGTGTGTGTGTTTTAAAAATTTCTAAATCATATAAGTATTTATAATAAATTTACTTGAAATTTTGATTGCATATAAAACATAAAAGGCTGAATTTAGTAGTTTAAGTAATACTTTAATCACCATAGTGTTATTTTTATCATTATTTTACATAAACTCTTTAAGAGTGTTTAGATACGTATTAAATGTTTCAAATAGCAGGAAGGGTATATTTGGAATGTGTGAACAGAACTTTAAAATCCTCCAATCTTGACATAAACGATTTATCGACATTCTTACGGTGACTAGAAGTCCCTGGAGCATTTAATAGATTTTGTTAAATTTTTTCCCTTTCCATGAAATGCTATCAGCTCCAAATTTATCGATGCATTTTTCAAACCAAAAAGTACAGATTGTGATTTTACCCATAATAACAACTATTTAGAAATGTTATGCAATCAATTATTTTTTATAAATTTATTCTCATTTGAAGTTTTATGAAAAGTATGTAGGAATAGTTTTAGATAGTTAAGTAAATTTATTAAAAAATGAATTGTTTTTTTAAATTATTGAAAGTAAAGTCGCAATAGACCTGATTTAATGACAACTGTTTGATGCCCTTTGAGTGACACGTCACTATGATTTAAGGTGCTTTCACATAAGGTAAAAAATACTATACTTTTGACAGTAATTATCGTATATTAATCCAATTATTTAAAAATAAAATGCTTCATTATGGTAATGTTAATCACATTTCAAGTTACATAGAGCTTCATTTACCATTATGATATAAGCATATTTTACGCAGAATACTTTGACCATTTATTCCCTCTAACTTCTTACCCACAAATATACCTAGTCACAGATCACTGGCATATTTTGTAGTTACACGCTTAGAAAGCTAACTATCACAAAGAATTAGCAAAAGATAAACATCTATCTCCTGGGAAATATTCAACAGGACAGCAAATATTATTTTTTTTAATATTCAATTGCCACAACTAAAAAACAGCAGCACTGAATTCCATAGGTTTTAACTACGTCACAAAAAATTTATTAATTTGTAATCTCAAATACTAGAAATATTAAATAATTGGGATCACAAATAATCATCAGTAATATTGTTTATCCAAGTGTAAATAACGGAAAAGATAGGTCAAAGAATGTATGTAAATACTATTTAATCTTAGAAAGTGTATTCAATTTGGAGAATAATTCTTAGCTCAAATGGAGCAATATGAAGACTCATTACATAAGCAAGAATATTTTTCTAGTGCTTAACTAGAGCATATATGACTTTCAAATGGTAAATAGAGGAAAAGATTCTTAAATTTTTGGCAGGTATTTTTTTAATAATGATCATTCAATGTTTATTTTATCATTCTTACTTATACATATTAGACTTCAAGATATGTTAACTTCATTTGCATACATGATTATGTCCAATCGCAGATATTATATATTTTTGTAAAACAATAGAAAAATGTTGAAATGATCTTTATAACTGGGAATTTAATTACAGAATTATGTCTTGATTTTAATTTGGAAAATCAAACCCTGCATATTGTAAAAAATCCTTTTCGTAGTCTGTTTTAAATCACTGAAATAACATCAACTACTTGAAATAAATAATACTTATATAAAGCGCAAATATAATGTAATGTTAACTCAGTATTGAGAGATATAATATATCTCTCATCAAGATCTCTATTATCTCATATAAGAATCATGTGATTGGAGCTACTGCATTTAGGAAGATATTTCATATCTAAGACTCTTTGAATTGATGTATTTATCTTCATGTCCAAACACAATTTTGTATTATCAACTAAGTATATGTAATATCATTTCTACGAGCTACATAAAGCATGCATACTATTTCACAACTACAACATTATACTCTTATCTATATAAAGTACCATATTTTACAATATGAGTTTTATACCTTGTAATGCCCTGATTGTTCATGTGTATTTAACTAGGGGAACACTTACAAAATGTGCTAGAAAATATATTTTGTTGTAATGCATAATACTGGACACAATTTTTAACTCTGATTTTTTAAATTCCAATGTATGGCAATATTTATTTAATGATTTTTGTAAACTATCATTAATAGGTAATCAATTTAATCTAATATAATAATACATATTTTGTTTCCCCTAAATATATTGATAAACAAATCAAATGAACTCTATTTAATTTCAGCTCACATTTTCAAATCTTTAATTTTATATAATGTGACTATTTCAAATATAATTGTAATTAAATTTTAAAAAATAAACGTTTAAATAATATAGTATTTTTTCGTTATTAAAATAATCACATAATTTAGTAATTATTTTAGGAATTATTTGAGACCAAATATTTTCAGACATATATATTGCAGATGAATAGATATCCAAATTCTCACTTGGATTGACAAATACAAAGATAACGTTCCCAGCAAACACAAAGATGCCGGGCATCCATCGGGCCGCTGCTGTTAGCCGCCTTGGCCAGCAGCGGCCCGCCGCTATTTGGCCTCGTCGGCTCCGTCAATAAAGTGGTCGTCGTCGTTGCTGCTGGGCCGGCAGTACGGTCCGCTGTTGGCCCAACGCCGGGTGGCCATCAATGCCATATTGGCCGCATGTGGCCCATGTAATTGCCAGTACCTGCCCATATACGGTTATCCATCGGCCCTTTGCCGTTTGGCCGACGATAGCCGCTTTCACCGACGTAGGGCTGCTTATGGTTATTTCTATAAATATTGAATTAATTTTTATATTAATATTGTATATATTGTTAAAGTTAATATAAAAGTATTGGAAATCCATCAAATTAATAGTGAATATATTTTTGTGTTTCTAAAAGACAATTGTTATCCATGTAATATTGTCAAATATGATTAAGCGCATTTTTAGTTCTTAATTGTATAAAGATTAAATAAATATGAATTACTAACTCATATTTTAAATTATTTTTTTGACAATGCTATCTAAATTTTATAGTTTTATTTTAATAATCTAAATTTTATTTAAGTAACCTTTATTTTGTTTTTAAAATATTTTGTTATTACAGAATTTCATTATTTATAAATTTAAAAAAAATTCTTGTGTAAGCAAGTGTCAATTTATTGCTAAAACTGAACTTGAATGTATAAAAGAATTCCAGTTTTATGGTAATTTTATAGAATTATTTTCCAAATCAATTAACTCCCTGCAACAAAATGTTGAGAAAAATGATAAAAAGTATAAAGATTAACACTTTTTATTACTTATAAAAATTAAGAAAACAAAGCCATAAATAAGTGAAATGTCTCCATGCAACAAGATGTTGAGAAAAAGGATACAAAAGGATACAGATTAAGATTTTTTATTACTTATAAAAATTAACACAACAAAAGCCATATATAAGTGAAATGTCTAAATATTAATGGAATTAACATTTTTTATCTATGATAATATTGAAAATAAAAAAGTATCTATTTTTATTTACATTTGAAAATCATTTTAAACATTTTTAATTTACAAGTTTTTTCTTTTATTTTTGTGGTCCACCTTCCGAATTAGTACTCTGGAACAAATTTCTCCTTTTGGGAAGATTTTCACTTTGTTGTAATACTCTGAAAATAAAAAAAAAAACAGAATTGTTAAACTGATTCAATTTAATTACAAAAATAAAAACAGCAGGATGTTAATAACAGCCCAGGTAAAAAAAAGAAAAAAATTGAGCTGTTTATATAAATTAGGAAAATCTTCATGATAACACTTATTTTCACATATTTAGGTATTATTTCACAGTATTAATTATTTGAATAAGGAGAATCCAACACAACTATTTTTAAACTTACAATATTTTACAATTAAATTTACAAAGCAAAACAAGCAAAGCACTTGAAAAGGTTGTGAATGCCTATAATAGTGTCAATTTTCATTCAGAATTAATAACTCATAAAGAAAAGATTATTAATACAATTATTTTATGATGGAATCTTTTACTTAATTACAGTTTTATCTCTTTAAAAAAGGGGGAATGGTTATTTGTCACATTATGTCCACAATGAGCATGCTTGGGAACTAAACACTGGGTGTTTTGCGTTATGCTGAGCACCAAATCGGGACATGTGCTTTGCAGCCCAGGGGCTCTTGGTCAGGCAAACAGGCACAGTAGGCCTTGGCCCACTGTGCCTGCTGGACTGTCGTGACAAAGTTTAGTTTTAGTTTATATTCATATTGATATTTCAATATATATATATTATATATATACATACACATTATAATAAATAACACTAAGTAACAAAAAATCAAAATTCATCAATTATAACAATTCTTTGATTAAAAATAGAGACAAATAATTGGGTTGAATGAAAACAATTTCAGTTGAATGACTTAATAGAAATTCTAAACATCTGACTTCAAAAATTCAATGTAATGTTTTAAACAGAATTTTACATTTTCAAGGTTATAATAATAGAATGTAATTAATTTATAACAACATACATTTTGTATTTCATGCTTTTAAAAAATCATTTTTAACTAATAAGAAATGGTTAATAAAATACTCATCAATGATTACCAAATTATTTTTTACACACAACTACAATTACAGATAAGTAAAGTTTATAAAATCATAGTAATTAAAATAAATATTGATGAATTTTAAAACATATTGACAATTTTGAATTATCTATGCAATATTCTATGCAAAATCTTATTAACATGGAATTTATTTTTTTATATACCTGTGATTACAGATTAATGAAAAAAATTACATCAATTAATGCAAAAGATTTACAGATTTTGAATACATGCATTCTAGTTGTTGCCCAGTAAATTTACATCACAAGTAATTATCATAATCATGAATTATTTAGAAGTAAAAATGTTTTACATAACTTTGTAATTTTTAGTTTACACAAAGTATTAAATTTATATTTAATCCAATATTATTAGAAAATAAGTTATTGATTCTGGACTATAGTTTAAATAGGTTCACTTTACATTGGAGTGGGGAGATGTTAGAAACACAATCTTCAAAGCTAATGTATAAAATGAAATTTTAGCAAAATAGCCATCAATAATAAATATAAGCAATAATTTGTTACTTTACTTAAAAAATATTGTTGTTGTTGCTGCATGCCCCCAAAGGCCAGCAGTGCTAGACCAGGTCCAATGCATTGTACACTCTACAATAATCCAAAACCAGAAGAGGGTCATCAACCAAGTACTGCCTGACAAAAAAATATTACCTTTATTTACTTGCTAATAGTATTTATAATTACAATTATTTGCAAATCTTATATTAACTACATTTAATTGTATTAAAATTAAATTATTTGTTAATACAAATAATTAAAAAAATTGTAACACAAGGAAATAAATTATCTGGCTTGTAATTACCAATGATATTGAAAAATATTAAGGAAAAATTTGTATTTATGGTTAGATGTGGTCATTGATCGAGACTACATATAACCATAAAATACCTATTAAAGGTCACTTTCCAGTATAATATATTTATACCAAATGTTATTGTTAAAAAAATTTCTATAACAAATTTAAGTTTTGCAAGAAGCCAGAAAAAGGATAAAACATATAAATAAAGAAGACCTAACTATTTCCTTTATGTAATTGGGTAATATTATTTTCTTTTCTAAGTTTTGATTTCATAATCATTTGCAATCCGTAAACAGCTGATCCATCATGTAGAACAGTTGTAAAACACATCCAACATGTTAATGAATGATATATTAATTTTAAAATATTAAATGCTTAGCTGTTAAATAAGATTAAACTTAAATTATATTCTTTCTCTCTAATAAAATAATTAAATTATTCTCATGATGGATATCACAAAACTTTACCTCTTTGATAACAAGTGGTGTTTTGAATAATTTCGACCTATATCTGGGCTTTAAGTTTAATCGTTTTATGTTATAAATTACAATAAGAAAAACAACATACAAAATAATGTCAACTATCAAAAATGACTTTAACCTCTGTATTTACTGTAAAATACACAAATAAAACTCACAACAAAAGAGATAGAGAAATTAAAAACAGTTAATAAATTTAGAAATTATATATATACATATATGTAAATGTTTGGAGGATTAACCTAATTATGCTTACTATATTAAAACGATAAAATAAAATAAACATGGAGTTTACTAATGCAATATTTTAATTATTTGTTATTATTTAGAAATTGTATGATGAATTTTAAAATTGAAGTATTTCTGAAATCAAAAATAATAAACTTTTTTTTTTAACTATTTCTCATATCATACTCATTTTACTTGTATACCTTACTAATTTACTGTTTAAAATTATGTTTAAGTTCTTTATTTAACTTCAATTCCTTGAAGAGAAAAATCAAAAGTAAATAAAAATAATTCAATGACAATATTATATATAGGACAATATTATCATAATCAGACTTTGTAAATCGGTAAAGGAAAAAAATTATGTTTTAATTGTATGTTTATGTGTGTATATATATAAGATTAGATATATCATTTACCCATTATCCGGTCGACTATTTACTATAACAGTAAAACCATTTACATTACTACAAAAGAATCAAGAGATCAAAATGTCAAAAGTATCATCAAATGCTTGAAATGTATGTTTATGTGTGTATATATATAAGATTAGATATATCATTTACCCATTATCCGGTCGACTATTTACTATAACAGTAAAACCATTTACATTACTACAAAAGAATCAAGAGATCAAAATGTCAAAAGTATCATCAAATGCTTGAAATGTTAATCACTTTCTCCAAAATATAAAGGAACAAATATTCTAGTTAACTTATATTTTCATTAAAACAAATTGAAATTACTGTTAATTCATACTTCAATTTTTCCATCATAAATAAAAACATAAAATATGGTTTAAATATAATAATGTAAACACAAGAGTAGCTACTAAGCTGTTACATCTGACAGCATTCTTTACATGGAAATAGTTAACATGCTACACAACTAATTTATATAATAAAAGTTGTTCCATATGAACATTTTTCATATGTGTTAATATTAATTTTCCAACCACATAATTCTAGATGTTTTTTTATTAATTTGTGGCAATTAATCTGTCAGGTTCCTATAGAAATTTTAAAATTTACTATTTTCAAGTTTATACAATTTTTCGAGTTTTAGATGCAATAATATTTCGCTAAGAAATCCACAATGATTTTAATGGTTGACAGGATTATACATAAAAACCAGGTTATATATGCAATAAAATATTTTGTAATATTATGCATTGTACAATTTTTCATTCCTTAAAACAGATCT
Source organism: Latrodectus hesperus (assembly GCA_037975125.1). NCBI lineage: Eukaryota > Metazoa > Arthropoda > Arachnida > Araneae > Theridiidae > Latrodectus > Latrodectus hesperus. The sequence goes on along the minus strand of CM075856.1, from coordinate 34,146,180 downwards.
TTGAGGAGTATACAAAATTTAAAACCACGAATCCTTATAAGACAAAATATTTCGGTCAGTAAAAATTGACTTAAAAATAATAGTAAATAAGAAAGCCTTTTAAAAATAAAATAATTAAAGTTTATATGGAACTCGAACATAATTTTTTGATCAGAAATGCTACAATATCATATATTAATTTATTGAAAGTAAACATCTAAGCGCTTTCAAATAGAATATTTTTAGACTCCATAAACTTGCTTCGTAAAAAACAAAAAATGTAATAAATACGTTTAAACTTTGTAGCAATCGAATTCGATTAAAAAAATTGAGCATTGAAAAATTTATTATACTAATTGATTAAATATAACTAATATATGGAATGAAAAAATGCTTCTGTGCATGATATATTTTTCTATTCCTCACACGGTAATGAAATTATTCTAAAACATACAATGACAAACATTTTCCAATGTCTTTCTTTTGTTGTCACGTTATCAACAGCTTATGAAATTTTCTTAACAAGTAATTAAATAATATTTCAACATAAAACAAATATATTATTCTTGCATCTCATTCATAACAATTCTATCCTGATAAAAACAACAATAATAAATGCTTACTTACCTTATATTTCTCTTAGCTCACAGACACAACATTCCGCCATTTCACATTAATGGCTGACGCTGACTCAAGCATTTCGCAGTATCTGACGTCATACTGTCACGCGGAATGTGAAAATTAGATTTCTTTCTGAAAAGTTGTTTTTAAAGAGTTTAAAAAGTAAGAAGTTAAATGAAAATTAATTAACATCACAAAAAAATAGTTATTTGGAAAAAAATAGTCTTTGCCGATAAAATAAAAAATAGCGCTACAACTAATTGTCTTAATTTTGCTGGCCAACAGCTTCAGGGCCAACAATGGCCAAAATCTGTTGGCCCACTACTTATCATCCAGCACCGGCCCGGTTCATTTTGGCCAGCACTCATCCGTGGCCGTAATGGCCGGAGCTGGGCCATCAAACAACCATGAGCGGCTGGCCGTGGCCAACAGAAAACCGGCTTGGCCAGCAGCGGCCCGGATTTTTGCCGGCAGTTTGTGTTTGCTGGGTTATAAGCAATAATTTTAATTTTTCATATATTTCCTTCTTTTAATCTAACGAGAAAAAGAAATTAAAAATATATCTATATTTTTATAAGAAACTAGATATAACTACCAGTTTTCTACTTAGTCGAACATTTCTGTAATTTATTTTTTTTTCATTTGTCAGATTAGTATACTTAAACATTTAAAATATATTGTTATTATTTGCTGGTGACGAAAAAGCAATCGTTCAGTAAATATTTCGGCCAGAAGGAAGTGGATGAACAAATAATTCAGAGAGCATGCTATTGGGAACTGTAATGCAAAAGTTTTTATTCATTAGATAAAAATGCGTTTATCCCTCGTAATCTGCATGAAATTAGGAAAAAGTATTTAATAAGCATTTTAGGAAAACTTTGTTCTGTATTTAAATTTTAAAGATTTTTTTATTTATATGTCATTAACGCTTGTTAAAATTGAGAGTAAATATAATTCTATTGTCAAAGTCGGGAACATTATAGCATATATAAAAACTATAAAATCTACGAATGGATTGATTATTGCAAAATTCGATGGTGATGGAAGTTTTATGCTAATATTTTAAAAAGGAATCAAGAAACATAACTATCCAGATATTTTCTCGAAGTATTTCATAAAACATCTAATATTATATTGCATTAAATGCATAATAATATAGTGAGTTTTTACAAATTTCATGCAATTATTTTTATTTTTCGTTACAAATGTATTGCGAATAATAGTTTTTCTTTTAAAATAACTGGTAATATAAATCACCTCCAGCGTTTACAGTTATTCAAAAACCCTAGTGCTTATGAAATTCAGCAAGTTTTTCATAGTTTTCTCTGCCCTGTAAATATTATGATATTTTTTTGATCATATTTTATCTATATACTGTAATATAAGCATAAGAATGATATGAAACATTATAAATTTTTATCAATATTTTCATAGCATTACATATGAAAAGCAGTCATCTGACCATAATAAATTATTAAGTAATTTTACAATATAACTATTTGAATTAATTTTACAGCAATAATTATATAATATAATAATAATTTAATTGAATACTTATTTGAATTTTTAAATATATAATTTGCAGCTTCACATCAAATATAATCGTATAATGAAATTTAAATCACAAATATTAACATGAATTTTTCATTACTATAATTAGTATTTACTCTTCTCCAAATTAATTCTAGAAGCAATTAAAATTAAATATATTTATATTAATTGAATACATAAAATTTTCTTGCTTCAATTTAATTAGGAATTTTTTAATCCAAATAATAGTTATTGTGAAAAAGAGAATACATGAAAAGAAATTATTTCAGTATTAGAAGAGACAAGTACATTTCAATATTAGACAAGACATTTCAGTATTAGAGTCTGCATGTACAATTAAAACTAACTAATTAAAAATGTTTAAATACATTATTTATATTTATTTCATTTTATGTTTCAAAATTAAATGCAATTTAGCTAAACTAAAAAGTTTTTTGTATGTGAAAATTTCGTCACAAAATATTTATTTTATAACTCAGATATAAATAAATAAATAAATAAATATATATATATATATATATATATATATATATATATATATATATATGTATGTATATATATATATATATATATATATATATATATATATATATATATATATATATATATATATATATATATATATATATATATATATATATATATATATATGTTAAATACGAAGATTTTAAAAAAATTAGATAATTAATAATTAAACTATAAAATTTTAAGAACAGTTTTTTTTACTTTGCAAACATTCGAGTACCATGATTTTGTAGTTTGGTTGGAATAATACTGTGATATTATTTCCATCTTTTTGCAAAAATAAAATGGCAAAATGAGAATCAGCAATATTAAGGAACTATTAATGACTCTGATTTTGTTAACATTGATATTCATTACTATTTTCATTTGTTGAAGTCAGAATGTGTCTAATGTAATATTCTTTATTTATAAGATATCTAAATGCTATTTACTTTATCCAAAAAAATTAATAAATTACAAAAATTAAAATTTACTATTACTAAATAACTTGAATTACTCAGCAACAGTAAAATAGTAAGATGAAATTAAAGAATAGTATTAACTGTTTAAAGCTGTTAAACCCCTGATTATAAGACCCTTGTAGGTATTAAGTAGTTATTATATTTGTTATGTGTACATAATTTTAAAGTGACAATTGTAAATAACAAATTAGTAAAATTACTTCCTGGTATTTCTTATTTTGGTGACTAGACATTTACTCATATCAAATTGTTTAAATATAGCACTCATTTATCAATTATATTGAAGTTTCTTATGGGTGTAAAATGTTTTTCCTTTATAAACTATACTCAATATTTGAATAAAACAACTAATAAATATTATATTATTTATGATGTTTAAATTATAATGATAAGCAATAGTACATTTAAAAGCAGGCAATGTACAGTTATTCAGCTTTTTAAATAAATAATTAATCAGTTATTGATAAATATTCTATTACTTTAAAGACAATGAGTTGGTGTTACACTGAATTAGCTCCACTGAATCCCAATGTTGTGCTTCATGATACTTGATTTCTTAATTTCTCCCGTGTAATTTAGAATGTTATTAACTTTTTTGCATTTATCAGGAAAATAATTGCATCATTATAATTTATACTTTAATTTGCAAATTGATTATACAAAAAACTATATTGCTTATAAATTTAAAAATAATTATTTTGATTATATTGTTGGGACTTTTAAAAAAATGCCAATATATATATATATATATATATATATATATATATATATATATATATATATATATATATATATATATATATATATATATATATATATATATATATATATATATATATATATATATATATATATATATATATATCGTTTCAGTGAACAGTGTGGTTTCTAAAATTTATGATGTCGTTGATGAAATAGTATAATTTTTTCTCGAACCCTATTGTTTATAATATTTGAGTAATTCTATGTTATTGTTGTGAGTTGATATTTTCTATTGTTAAAAGTAGCCAGATTTTTTCTAGTCAATTCTATAGTATTCATATAGGAATATCCTGTGCGCAAAGGTGGGTAATTCATTATTTTAGGATTCAAAATGCAACAACGATTAAAAATGAAGATAAGAAGTTTCCATTCTACATAAGGAATTTAAGTTCTTAATTAGTCTATGGTTACGAATACTTAGAAGTACAATATTTACTAAAAATTGCTAAGAAATTACAACATTTTCTAATAAAATACAATGTGTTGATGAACGAAAATTTTTCATACAAGTTTGATTCCAACTGAAACGTTTTTATTACAAAAATAATATATTTTCCAAGAACAAAATAATTTAGTTTTTATGTTTGTAAAATTTATAAAATTTTATTTTAATCCGAAAAAATATTTGTATAGTACTACAAATACTATTTGTGTAAATATGATCGTTATTGTCATTGATATATTTGTTTAGATCAATCTTTATACAATTATTTTTCATTTTTATTTTTTCTAATATAATTTTAAAGAAATTAATTGCTTTCATGTTAAGAGTAAGAGATCTAAATATGAAATAAAACCATTTACGTACTTTATAAAAGTTCTATATTCTTAATAAGAACAGAATTTATAATATTTTCCAAAAATTCTCTCATTAATGAAATCATTTTGATTTACTTTGGGGCAAGTAGGGAGTTGGACATTATGTAGATAAATTTTTGGCTAAAGGGTTTCATCATAAGTCATTTTTATCTTTAAGGAAAGATGAATATTTCTAAAAGTAAATTGATGGAAAACGTGTTGTTAAATGGTATTTAAATTAAATCATGTTTCTGAAAGTTAAAACTATGAAATACTTTTTTATCATTTCATGATATACATCAGAAAAGCTTATATTATGTTTTTGAAAATATGCAAAATACTATAAAAGTAATCTATGTTGATTAAAATGATAACATTTAAGAGGTTTCTAAAAAATTATAGCCATTTATAATTGAAATATATAATACAGCGTGATTTTAAATTGCATGGATTTTTCTTGTAAATAAAATATTATTCATTATAACTGATTTAATCACAAACTTAATTATATAGCATTTTAGTTTATTCAAAAGAAAAAATAATATTTTTTTAAAACTAAGATAATGAAGGAAAATTTCCAACTGCCTCAAATCGTAAATGTATTATGCTTTTTAGAAACATGATCATTTAAAGGGTAAAAGGGTTATTTATTTAGATACAGGTTTTGTTTTTCTTGCAAGAAAGTTAAATAATTCACACAAAAATCTAAAATTTTAAAATGAAAGTTATCATTTATCAAAGTTATTAGGAACAACATATAAACAAAATACATTATCATTTCGTCTGAAAAACCAAGTGATAATTTATTTTGTTGAATTTTGCTTGAATATTACAAAGCCATGAGCCATGAATTGTCTTCTAGCTGTATAAGTGTCTGATGGCAGTATTATAATATATCTTCTGATGATACAGTACTTGTGCCATGTTGATCCTCGAGTATAGACAAAACACCATGACAAATGTATTGACAGATTAAATCTCCCTGTTTAACTTTATACATTAAAAATATTAATATTATAAAACATAAAACTAATATTATGATAACATAAATCATATTAAGCTGCATAAAAGAGTTATATTAATTAGAAGTTATTAGATGGAATTACATAAATTTTCTATTTCCAGAAAAAAATGTGAAAGTTAAATAGTGGAATGAAGAATTTATTCTTTGTCCATAATGTTATAATTATTTATTAAGTTAAGCATTTAAAATAATATCGCAAAGATTTTACGGGACTATAATTTATACAAGTTAAATTGGTTATATTAAAAAGTTTCTAAAGCTTATATATATACACTACTGGCCATTAAAATTGCTACACCAGGGAAGTGGCACACCACACACGTGAAATTTGCATGACAGGTAGAACTTGCTGTGATATGCAAATGATTAGATTTTCAGCACATTCATGGAAAGCAGGCGACAGTAGCGACATCTACAATGTGTATAAAACCAGAGATTTGACAGCAGTTTTCTCATACTCAATTTCCGTTTCAACGTTGTTTTCGGCAAAGAAAGTTGTTGTAATGCCTCGTGTAAGAAGAAGAAATGCCTATCAGCACGTGTCTGACTTTGATCGAGGAAGGATTATAGCCTACCGGGATTGCGATTTATCGTACCGCAATATTGCTGCTCACGTTGGTCCAGACCCTATGACTGTTAGCAGAATATTGAATCGATTGGTTCTGGACAATCATACGGAACGTCATGCAGGATCTCAGCGACCCCCCATCACTAACAGCAGAGAAGACAGATTTCTTACCGCATGGTCACAATGGATCGTACAGCCAAGTCACGCACCCTGAGTCGAGAAATGGAGTCATTTGCAAGGCAACAAGTTTCAGCTCGAACAGTTCGACGACGTTTGCCGCAGTATGGATTGTCTGCATGGCGACCATGGCTTTGGCTAACATTGACGCTGCGTCACAGACAGAGCGTCGTCAGTGGTGTCATTATCGACGAACCTGGACGCGGGAATGGCGTCACGTCATCTTTACAGATGAATCTCGGTTCTGTATACAGGATCATGATGGACGCATCCGTGTTTGGAGGCATCGTGGAGAACGCGCATTGCCAGCTTGCATTGGACATCGCCATACCGGCCCATCTGCTGGATTGATGGTATGGTGTGCCATTGGTTACACGTCTCGATCACCTCTTGTTCCGGCCACTTTGAACAGCAACCGTTACATTTCCGATGTGTTAAGGCCCATGGCTCTGCCCTATCTTCGATGCCTCCCTAATGCTTTGTTTCAACAGGAAAATGCATGACCGCAGATTGCCCGTACTGTTCTGAACTTCCTTGATGCAGAACAGGTTCGACTGTTACCCTGGTCAGCACATTCTCTTGATCTGTCACCAATTGATTACGTGTGGTCAATGGTTGCCGAGTGATTGGCACGCCATCCCTCACCATCCACAACTTTCGATGAACTGTAGTATAGTTTTGAAGCTGCATGGACTGAGATCCCCAAACATACCATACAATCTCTGTTTGACTCCATGCCTAGGCGGATAAATGCTGTTATTGCAGCCAGAGTTGGCTGCTGTGGGTACTGATTTCTCAAGATTTATACATCCTATGTTCCTGTAAATCTAATAACGTGTTCTTTCCACTATAATGTATGTGTCCAATAAATATCGTTCTGTTATTTGCATTCCTTCTTGTTGTAGCAATTTTAAATGCTAGTATTATATATATATATATATATATATATATATATATATATATATATATATATATATATATATATATATATATATATATATATATATATATATATATATATATATATATATGTATAATGTATTCGATATACACATAATGCATTCGTCATTCGTTATTTATCATTAGTCAGATCTATGTTTCTAAAATAGGGTTTTTTCATGCTTCAAAATGAATAAACCTTTTAACTTGAGCTATTTAATTTGTTTATTAAAACATAAATAACTTATATTATTTATTTTTAAATTATGTTTGAAATCAAACAGATAGAAAATTTTATACAATTAACTTGGTTTTCCACACAGGAATGTTTTACAGAAAGATTAACTGATTACACTGGATGTTTATTTCCTTTACAAATAGAAAAGATCTTTTATTATAGTTTTTACTTATGTATAAATAGTTTTCATAATTGCATTATATATATATATATATATATATATATATATATATATATATATATATATATATATATATATATATATATATATATATATATATATATATATATATATATATATATATATATATATATATATATATATATATATATATATATATATATATATATATATATATATATATATAAAGAAGTGTGTTATCGAATATTATATTTTTCCTTTTTCATCCAGACTTCCTGTTAATCAGCATGAACAATTCAGTAAAATCATAAATAACATACTGCTTACTACATATTTAATGAGAAACATGTTATTGAACTTCCTCATGAATAGTAGGATTAGATTCCTGTCAAATATTTCACCTTGTTTTCTCTTCATGTGATTGTTGTTTGTTTTTCTGTGCCATATATAAATTTTTCTAGCTCGTTATTTATAGAATTTGTATATCAATTTTTCCTGGTCAAAGCATTGTATGATACATTAAAAACATCAAAAAATAAATATAAAAATATGATAATTTTTTTTATTACACATATATTTAAACATTTAAAATTCTGTAGCTGGATGCTGCATAAAGAGGAAATATAAATAAAATATGATAAACAATGTATGAACATATTAGGTAGAAATTACAAGTAATTATAATTAAAAAACAGTAAATATAGATTCTGAGCAATCATTGGCATGAACAATTATGTTTGGCAGAAGTAACTGTACTTATAAGCTGAATATCTGATCAATTTGAAATCCAGTGACAAGTAAAGTTTCAGGCTGCTTCAACACGGTGCCTCAATTTATTAATCGTTTTAATTGGTTTGTGACACAATGACCAGGCATTTTCCATTTTCAATATACAAAAAATCTCAAGAACAAATCGCTAACATAAATGTGCGTTCTAGCATTATCTTTATAATATATAGCATATTATACAAGACTGGATTTTTTACATTCAATAAATATGATTTATTCATTAATAAAGCCATCATTGCGAAGAAGTAATGCCCAAGACGTATCTCATATGTCACCATATACCATTGGTTCCCGAACTTATTTCTCGTGGACCACTTTCAAAATTTTACTATTTTTGGTAGACCCCTAGCTGCTGCGTTTCGACTGTATTCCCAAAACTCCTAAAAATATCATCCTAAATTGGAGGTGTTAAGAAGTGAAAAAAGGAGCACAATTTCTTGTGTCCTATTTATTAAAATAATACTTGTGGTTTTACAAAATTATATACATTTACTTTTGCAAACAATCAACAGTTGAAAAATATTGCTACAAATCTATAAATAATAAATCTTTTTGTCTTAAAATACTTCAGACAGATCGGAAATATTCCCATTTTGGGGAAAAATTCCGGTATTTAACCGTGCTGTACGTTAAAAGCGGGTTTTCTAATAATTTGGTGACTTGGCGATGTTTTGGCGGGAAAACTTGTCGACAATTGGCTAGATTCTTGGTGACTTGGCATTAAATAGATACTTCTGGAAACATCCATCACCTAAGCTCTAGGAACAATGAATTAAATTGTTTCACGTTAAATAAATACCATAATAAAGAAAGCTAAAGTAACATGATGAAAAAGTAGAGTAAGAATTATTAAGCAAAAACAACAAATTAAAATTTCATGATATAATGTAAAAACAAAAATGAAAGAATACCATAATTTTGAAATTTTCTAGTTGATTACTTTTATTTTTATAGTTTAATAAAAATTAGTTAAATATCTAAATTTGTTATTAATTTTATACCATTGCTGAACTTAATGTTTTTTGTTTACTTATTTCTGTCAATAATATTAATAACAGTACCGAAATATTTAACTTAATGCGTTGTTACAGGTTGCCTGGCTTCGAGTAGAAACAAAGACAATATTAACTATACATCGTCATGTGATCTCAAGAAATTATCGAATTACATTAAGCCATAGTGACAACAGAAACTGGGTGCTCCACATAAATAGTGTTCAGGAAGCGGATAGAGGTGGTTACATGTGCCAAGTTAATACAGTCCCTATGTTAAGCCAAATAGGTTACTTAGATGTAGTTGGTGAGTATGTTCATATTTATACATTGATTTAATTGTAACATATTTCATAGCTAGATTTATGTTTCCAATAAGTAAAATTCAAATAGCACCATAATGTAATAAAACAAAAAAAATTTAAACTATACAAAAGTTTAATGTATAAAAAATGCATACTGGTTTAATGTCATTGAATTTATAATAAATATAAGCAATATTAGTGTTGAAATTTATGAGTAAGTTTATTCCTTTTAGCATTGATTTGAAATTTGCAGAAAATATTATTCATAATAATGTATTCTTAAAGAGGTACATGAACATAATATATATATATATATATATATATATATATATATATATATATATATATATATATATATATATATATATATATATATATATATATATATATATATATATATATATATATATATATATATATATATATATATATATATATATATATATATATATATATATATATATATATATATATATATATATATATATATATATCAATCCTTAAATTTTTTCATCCCTTATATTTTTTAAAAACCAGGAAAATTTAATGCAACATTGAATTTATAAATTCATTCAGAATAATGCAAAATTAAACCGGCTTATAATTTTTTGTAACATTAAGAATTTGAAGGTGGTAACTAATTACATCATACATATTAATCACAGGGTTGCGTAAATAATTGCATTTCAATTGTTTAGAAAGTATAAATCATCAATGTTTATTGACACCCGGGTCAAATATTATTTATAAAAATTTTAAAATACAAGATTAACGGCATAATAATTTTATAAATTCTTAGAAATGTAATGCATAAAATTTCATTTTTTTTTCTGAATAACAATATAATAAGAGAATTATTGGCACTCTTCAAAGTACTTCTAGAAGTACTGCTAAAAGCTAAGAAAATATTAATAATAATCAATATAAATACATTTTAATAAATAAAATAACTGTGATGAACTACATTTTTAGTCTAACTAAAAATACATTAATGATTAATGCAAAGTTTAAATCGCAACTAAATTTTCTTTTAAACAATTTTCTGTCTTAGAAGGCAATTCTCAGTTTCAGATGCATGAAAAATATTGTTATTTAAAGATAATGCACTTTAAGTAGAATCCAAAATTACAAATGGCATGGAAAATGCCTAAAAATATTTATTTATTTTATATATTCATTTTACCACAATTTCTATTCATTTAAAAACATTTGCCTATTCATTGAAATTTTCTAAAATTAATTACAAAATGTTTGAAACACTAATTCTTAATAAATAAAAAAATTTTATTAAATGTAGTCATATTTATCAATCTAAACTAAAATTACAAGCTCAAATATTTAACTTAATTTTCTACTTTACTTATTAAAATAATGCAAAAATTGCATTTAATTTAATTATGGTGATTAATATTTATATTTAGTTGTGTTCGTTTTTAAAAACTAAAAACATTAACAAAAAGTTAGAATGATTTAAATCAATTATAATTCCAAGGAAAGAATATCTGTGGAATTATATTTAACATTTCCATTCAATATTTTAATATCAAGTTATATATATATATATATATATATATATATATATATATATTTGTGTGTGTGTTTGCTTAAATTTCCCTTGAATGCTTAACAATATTTAAGAAGAGTTCCCGTCCCTTGGGGTATTTTTAAATTTTGCACATGCTATAGGTATCAGCTATATCTTTAAATTTCATTAAGCATGATAACTTCAAAATACTTAATTTTCAGTATATCAGAACATGGTATTTATAAAATTTGTCTCGGTATTTGATTATAAACAAATGAAAGCAGTATATGTCTATAACAGTCTTTGCAAAACGTCAATCTATTTTTACATATTAATGTCTTGCAATATGCAGAAAAATTTACATTTATATATTTTCAAAAATGTTAAATAAGAGATTAATAATAAAAAATTTTTTATATTCAGTAATGAAATACATTTTCTAAGTAAAATTGTCTAAAATATATTCATTATCATGTTTCTAAGTAAAGAATTTAAAAAATTTGAGGTGCAATAGCACTTATTAAATTTAACATCAATTTTAAATAGAAGTATGTATTTTTCCACAAACAAAAACTTAAATGAATTTATGAAAGCAATAAATCAATGTTGAGAATTATTTTTGCCTAATCCAAAAACTGCGGTTACTTTTTTAATCTATAATTAATTTTCAAGCTTCTAAAGATGATTTTTAACAGTTAAAAAGTAATAAATATTTCTGATTATATATAAAATCATTGAATATCTTTTTTAAATAATAAATATTGCAATAAGCTAGTGTACATTTTTGACATACAAATTTGTAAAATAATTTGTAAGTAACTATAAAATATTAAATGGAGTAGACCATATTCTTATAAATTTGAAAAGTTGATATTTAAAATTTCTTAAAATAGATTATATTCATTATATGCTTTTCATAATTTTAAATCAACTTACACAATTAAGAAATTTATTTATTAAGATTTAATTATATGTAATATCACAAGAGATTTTTTAATATTATTTAATTTATTTAAGTAGAATGCTGAAAGCGAATTCTATGTTTTATCAATCCATTTAAGAATAAAATAGTCACTCTTATACAGAAAAATATACTTTATTCGTGTTATATGATTTGTATTTTTCCTTTTAACTACAACTTTGAACCAAAGTAATATCGAAACCTGATAAGCATACTTATTGGTTAAAAATTTGCAAAATATTCACTTTAAAATCATTCAATATATCAAGTTCTTTCAATATATATTCATGGCTTATATTGATATTTTTGACACACAGTATTTTGCTTTCATAAATTTGAAATTAAAGTGTAAAAATATTTCTGTTTCAACAAAAATATGGAAACACTATTTTAACATATATTTAAAAACATTGAAAAACACGGAAACGATGTAGAAATAATATGCATTTTGGATTTGCCTTGGTTAATTAACTTCAACATTTTCAAATAAACAAAAGATATTAAAAATTTATAATTGAATATTTAAGTTAAAGGAAACAACCAATATTTGACAAATTAATTTATAAATTTTAGAAAAAATGAATAAAAATTATAAAATATTTAATAAGTTGAGAGTTATATTTCATGGTGCACTTTCATTTGCATACTTAAATGGTCATTAGAAATTCTTTGCTATTTCTAATGAACCAAAAGAAAATGACCGACAGGAAATGTATATTTCCTAGAAGTAATCATCATTTGCATCCATAACCTTCTGCCAACGTATCTCCGGATGTGCAATACCCAAATTACGGCAAAACTCGGGTGTTCTGGACACAAAAAATTCTGTGTGAATATTTGTTTCAGGTCTACTTCATTGGTGAAGGATTTTCCACGAAGCTGATTGTTCAGGGAATAGGAAAAGGTCGTCATGTTAGTAAAAAGAATGGCATAATGTCTCCAAACCAAAAAGCTGTATGTCATTCAAGGCAACTCGTGCGATATGAGGTCTCACGTTATTGACCAAGAAGAGTTGACCATTGCGATTAACCAGTGCTAACTTCTTCTATTGCAATGCCTGTTGCACACGTTTCAAATACTGCGAGTACAGTTCCATAGTGACCTATTGATAGCAACTCATTCTGAACCACTTGATGACTAATCCTCTTTAAAATAGCTTCATCACAGATGGACAAATCTCCCGACCTGAATTTGTGAAACCTATGTCTTGCGGAACATTTATTCATAGTGCTATCTCCCAACGCTTGACATGCATTCGATGAGTTTATGCAGCATCTGATACAACTACTTTGAAGTTGTAAAACAAACAACAACGAATGAGCTGCTTCAACACGCCCAATTCCCTTCCATACTGCAAAATGGATGAATGTGCGTGGTCAATTGGCTGACATTCCTACTCTAAGCTGACCAGTGCTTCAAACAAATCATAGACTAATTTGCATACTTATTATCTCTTCATTCAATGGTAACGTGAAAATAGTGAAAAACAATTTTGATTACTTAAATTTGAGGTATTAAATGTTTTTGATATTGTTAGTTTGATATTTGATACAAATTAAGGAAATAATGTTTAAAATATTATGTAAAAATACATTTGAAATTCTTAGAAAATTCTTGCTGCTGCAAAAGCAAAATTCTAGCCATTAGCTTGATTTTTTCATTGATTTAATCATTGATTTAAAAATGATTTTGTACACTTTATTTAATGAATACACTACTTAGTTCATAAAAAATATATTATAAAATTGTGTTTATGCAAAAAATATGTTTTGAAATGACTTCTAATATAAAAAAAATGGCTCAAAAATATAAATTTAGTAAAATTTCTACTAAGCGTTTTATTCATAAATTAATATTACAATTTATGTAATGTAGTTTAAAGTTTAAATATTTTAAAATATGTAATAAAAATTCAGCTGTAAAAACCATTAAAGTTTAGAAGAGTTTTAAGTAATTCCTACCTTTAAGTCGTTAGTTATTGAATAATGGATGTGACTAATTTTCAATGTGTAAAACTATGTACTTTAAATTAAAAAAAAATTATTGTAATAAGTTTGCAACAGATGTTTTTCATTAATATGTAAATGTAACTATCCTGATAATAAAAAATTTTTGTAGTCTAAAATTTGAAAAAAAAACTGCTTAAAACATTTAGAATGAACTTTTATTAAGTATCATTTTCCCCTATAACAAGTAATTTATTGAGTACTGTATTCTTATTAAAGATATTTCATATCTTTTTATTCTAAATTTTAGTTAATTAATTGTTTTTTATTACTTTCAATCAATGAAAGAAAATTAAGAATTTTATATTCAAATTTTAAAGAAACTGAAAAGAAAGGAATGTGAAATACTATCCGATTTTCTTCAAATATCTTATGCCCCGATATTTATTTGTTACCTCAATGTCTGCATAGGAATATTTAAATAATGAGTCATTTGGTATCTCAAATCGGTAATTAAATAATGCTTTTGGAATATTTTATATGCCACACAGTCTGAAAAATCTTTCACATCAATCAAAGTGGTATGAAATTTTTTGATGCAATTATATATTTCAATGGCTTGCTAAAATTGTGTCACTCGCTACCATAACTAACCGATCGATAAAGTTACGAGAAAATGTCACCGGATGCATTTGACAGCTTTTATCGTAAATGAACATATTGAAGCGGTGATATGAGCAATTTGCAGTTATGAAATGTTCCTCCCTTTTAAGTGAGAATGCTAAATTACTCCTCATACTGAATTCTAAAGTTAGAATTAAATAATCATTATGCTGGGACATTCGACCAGCTTTAATTCTTTGCTTGCTACGTTTACAAAAATTGGTTTCAATGAATATTAGATTTTATTTTCTTCTGAATGTGTGATTTGAAATGCTGTGCTTATGTATATATACATATATATATATATATATATATATATATATATATATATATATATATATATATATATATATATATATATATATATATATATATATATATATATATATACACATTCGGTAGTAAATTAATTAATTAGTTTGTGTGTATTTGAATGAATTGTAATGAATTTGGAAGCAATATGTGCAAGCTTCTTTGTAAAAGTTATTTTAACAATCTCATGGTATTATAAATGGAATATCTAAAGATCTAAAATTAATGATTTAGTGCATATTATATGGTATCAAGTTCTAGTGTCAGATAAGAATGGTGTGAATTTTGTATTACGAAAATATAACCTTGATACACGTTGAAGATTATCAGCCAGTAAATATAGATTTATTATTAAAAATTAACTTTTATTCATTATTTAGTATAATATACAGGTAGCAGAAATGTGATTAGATTATATTGCACTTACATAATGCATTATAAAACTACAACACAAAAATTGCCTATCATTCACACAAACGTCCATATCAGGATTGGTATCAACCATGGATTACAAAATAATATAACGACTCATTGGTTTGTCAAATTTGAGGAATTTTAAATTACGAAATGAAATATTACAATGCAATTAACCATTTCACCGTGTTTTTATGAATTCTATAAATTGAATTCAAATGTTTTAAATTGTTTTAATAGTGACAAAATTGTATTTGATCTGATTGCCAGCATTTTCCATCATACAGTTTCAAAATTTATGATTCAGGTGGTTGACCGCTATCTAAGCGAACAATTGTTTCGTATTATCCTGAAGACTTTTGCTCCGTATTCTATGGTCTCAACAAAGCTCAAATATTTCTTTCATGTTTAAATTTTACTGTGATAATTTTTAATTAATAGTAATAGTTAGTCTTTTCTCAAGTATATAAAATTTATTAAATTTTATCATGTAAAAATTTCAATGACATTCAAAGGCATTGAATTTCAATTTTGCAAACAAAAAGCATTATTTTTGTTTAAATATATGAATATGTATTTTGAACAATATATTTATACAATAAAATTATGCTAAGATTTGCGTCACATACATAATATATATATATATATATATATATATATATATATATATATATATATATATATATATATATATATATATATATATATATATATATATATATGTGTGTGTGTGTGTGTGTGTGTGTGTGTGTGTATGTGTGTGTGTGTGTGTGTGTGTGTGTGTGTGTGTGTGTATTTGTCATTTTGAGTCAAATTAAGTAAATATTCTGAAATTTTAATATGAATATATTTAGTTGAGTTTCAGCTTTTAATATTTAATGGAAATAACTCATTTAAGAAGTGATAAGTACATAAAGAGTGCCGTACCTTCTGAATCTTTAAACCATAGACGACTCCGACGCCAATTTTGCGATGAAAGATGGATGTGGACGGCAGAATGGAATGAAATTATCTTTGCTGGCAAATTACACTTCAGTCTGCAACTATATGATGGATCGCTTTCGAGTCTGGAGACACCGTGGACAGAGCATGCTGAATAGCTGCGTTATGCACCACCACACTGGTCTTGTACACTGGTATTATGAAATGGGGGCATTGCATCTTACTCTCGCACTCCTCTAGTATGTATTGCCGGTACTTTATGCAGCCAGTGCTTCACCTCCGAGATATTGGAGATAGTTGTACTTCCTTACCTGCAGGAATTGCCCACAGCAATACTTCAACAGAATAATATGCGACCACAAATTTCACACATTGTCCAAGTGTTTTTCGTCAATCGCCATATTGAATTGGTTCCCTGGCCGACTCACTCTCTTGATTTTTCAACGATAGAAAATATTTGGAAAATGTATGCTTCCTCGACGTATGGAAAATGCATGATTGCTAGACAGAAAATGTATAGTTGCTCGATGATTGACCCAGACTACATCTCCAGTTGCCACACCATATCAACTTTGGCAACGTGTGGAATCTGTTTTGTCTGCTGTACCCCAAAAACATATCCAAAGTCTTTTTGAATCAATGGTTTATGGCAACAGTGATCTCCAACAATGGAAGCTATCTTGCAAATGATTTTGGCAGGAACCAAACTTAACAGAAGTGTATATAAATTTAATCATTTGATACTTCGTTAACATGTTATTTACGAAATAAATTTTGTTGTGATATCTTTTGTTTTTCTTGGTGTTGCAATTTGGGTGGCAGAAGTGTATTTCATTGGCATACTAAAATTTATTTTTTAAAAAGAAACAATTAATTTTGGTAATTGAAGCATCTGTTGAAAAAGAAAATATTGAAGTATTTTTTCTCTCAAATATTACCTAAGTATATGACGATATAAGAAAGTTCAAAAAAATTAAACCCTGGAAAATTTTAATAATATAAATAAACTCTTAATTATAATAATGATTTATTTTTTGATCTTTATTAAACAATTTCCGTAATTTATTTAAATTTCTTTAGATTATACTTTTGACATTTTATGTTAAATATGCTGTCTTTACATTGATTGAAATTCAAATTTATAGATGATTAAAATTTTATTGCATAGTGGCTGCATAAAGTACATATTCAAAGATAACCTTGACTAATGTCTTTATTAATGCATTGGTTACACACACACACACACACACACACACACACACACACACACACACACACACACACACACACACACACACACACACACACACACACACACACACACACACACACACACACACACACACACACACACACACACACACACACACACACACACACACACACACACACACACACACATATATATATATATATATATATATATATATATATACAGGAATTAACTTATTATTTGTCTTAACTTATTACTTTACTTAAATGATAAAGACAGTAAAAGTATTTCAATTGATAATTCTGAAAAGTGCACATTTGATCGTACTATTCGATCTAATAACGATAATGGTTATATATAGGTATATATTTATAATGAAATACAAACTGTAACGGTTACTGCGTTGTTGGCTTACATATATATATACATACATATATGTATATATATATATATATATATATATATATATATATATATATATATATATATATATATTATGCATTCATATATGTATATAATTTCTAACACCAATTGCATGAATTAAATAATATTTAATACATTGTCACCAAAAGTATTCTAAAAAACTTTATCGTAATATGTTTTGTGCACTGATCAGATACATGGAGAATTTTCTATATGATAAAAATAACAAAAGTGAATTAAAAAAACAAATTTACTTTTCTTCGTTTAAGACTTTGATTATTTTATTGTAAATAAAACAACAATAAATATATTTAATTAAAACTGAATATTCTGTTTAGAGATTACTCCATTTGTTTTCAATATATGATACAATCAACTAAATTATCTGGCTTAGATTTAATTTCAATTCCATGAATATAATGTTGATTGCCCATATTTTGCCTAATTAATTTAATACGTTAGCTAATGATTTAATTATATCATTACATAATGTTGTAATTTGTGAACAGTTATAAAATCTATTCTTTGCTTCATGGTACAAAATGAGGGTCAATAAAATTGGTTTTATGTATGAATTAAACGAAAAATTCAAGTAGTTTCTTCCTAAGTAGCATTTAAAGCATTTTTTAAGTAATTTTATCATATTCTGTAAATTAAATATGCAGAAAAATACATTATACATTGACTCATGATTGCGTGATAATTCATCAATTTTGTAAATTATCTCAAATAAAATGTTTTAAATTTAAGTTTTTGTTTTTAACCAAAGATAATCTGCAATGCTTATGCAATCAGACAAATAATTAAAATTGGAAAATTTAAAATTTTTTGCAACAAAAAATCAATAAAGAGCTGCTTGATTCCCATAGAATTATTTTTTATGTTGCAATTTTTATACAGGATTCTTTGAAATTTTGTCAAGACAATTCTATGAAAAATGATCAAATTTTAAAAGAAATGCACTTAATATATTTGGTAAAATTAATTAAGGATGGGACGTTAATTAATTTAGTGCCACTTACAATGAAATATTTATTATATAAATTTATTTTCGTAAAACTTCACATAATCCTCCAAAAGATTGGAATTGATTGTTGTACTTTCAGGTTAATAATGAACACTGCACTGAATATTTTAAATTATGTAATTATGTATTCTAAAAAATTACGTTAAAAGTTTTAACAAGGTGAACTATCATATGGAGATTTTGGTGTGAAATAATAGTGTTTAGACAACGATAATTTTCTGGATTCTTTGAACATGCACAATAATATTTATTAATTAATTATTTCTGCTTTGACACATCTGCAAGTACTTTCTTTGTATTTTCAAGGACAAACGTTAACATAAAAGATTATTAATTTTTTTTATCTATAATAAATTTAAGATGTATATTGTCTTTTTGGGTCAATTTTAATATAATGATCAATTTGATTTTCTTTTATAGTTTTAAATTAAACAAATCAACAAAAAAACATAAAATGTTTTAAACAAAACTGATTTTAGGAAAATTTAAAATGAATATAAATATATCGACTTGTGTTCCATAATCAAAACATTTAATATTACTATTTTTTCTAAAAAATAAAATGAATAATCTTACATATTAATACTATGTGCAAAGGCAGCAATGTTGAGTTGTACATCTTATTTCATTTAAAGTTTAAAATTTTAGAATTGAGGGATTTATAAATTTTTACTTGTAATAAAAATTATTTCTAAAATTACTTGTAAATTAATATTAAGAGAAGAGAACAGTCTACATAATTACAGTCTTTGAAACTGAGCTAAATAAAATGTCTTTATAAATATAAAATACATAATTTCTGATTCAATTTCTAAAACTTCACTTACATAAGTATATGGAGACAAGGTTACTGACCGTTTTTAATATGTTTACTATGGTAATATGAAAACTTAACAGTTTAAAGAAGCTCATCTAGGCTTTATAAGTAAATGAGCATTTCCATCAAATGGATAATACCAATTGATTAAAAATATAAACAATCACTGAGCATTGCTTTGTTTACAAAATCATGATCTCAGAAAAACTTTACAATTATATCAAACTCATTATTTTTATGATATTTATTTATAAAGGAAAACTTTCTGAAATTTTCATATGCAAATATTTATTTTGTTAATATAATTCAAATTATAGTAACAAAATCAGTTTCTGTTATTTACTGACATTTGTTGATGTCTTATTTCTGTAAGATTTCAACCAGGCTTAAGAGACTAGTTATTACAACTGTTTCAAGAAAAAAATTCTGATTAATGTTTCTATTTATAAATTTTTTGAGTAATAATATTGGTACGTTTTTGTAGATTCCTTATATTTTCACTCAATCTTATACTATGTATACTAATATTATTTATCATCCATTTAGTAAAGAGTTATTTTAGAAACATTAAATGCTATGTTGGATTTTAGGTTGAAGAAATAACAAATCAGCTGTTGTAACTGTAATTTTTAGGGAAAAATAAAAACTAGAATAAGTTAGTTAGAAAATAAGTTTAAAAAAAGTTATTAATGTTTTGAATAATTGTATAGGAAATTTACCAGGAAGTAAATAAAAATATTGTTAGACTCGTGATACTTTTCCTAAAATATCCATTAACAATAATGTTATCGATCCATACTAAAATGAATATATAATTGGTAACAATACATTCTCCACTTATTAAGAAATATTTATCACGAGCCTTTTGCGTTACCTTCTTAAGCAAAAAATAAATAAACGATTTAAATTGTTCCACACTTAGCTACAACAAAAAATTGCCATTGGCAGTCTTACCTATTCAACACAACACCAATTATTCATAATTCACAATCCTCCTAACTTCGTAGCTAAGATAAGAATAAATTCTTGAAAGTAAACCTTGATGGCCCCTGCTGAAACACGAATTTTTTAACCAATGTAAAATTTTATAAATATTTAACACCGGGTAACTAGGATTTCTACTTTTCAGCACAAGGTGAGGAAGTGTTAGCACCTTATTAAGTGGGGTAAGCAGTGAGAGTGGAATTGGTACTCCGAAAAGATATCTTTATAACTTAGATGTAAGGGCACAATAGAAAGCCCTCACGCACGATCTGTCAACTGCAGGGATACGCATTTTACAGGAAGGATATTATGACCACAACATATGTTAAGTAATCCAGACACAATTCGTGAACGCAAAAGATCTTCGTTTTGATCTGGATTCAAACTCACTGATTTCAGATAACGAAAGCAAACTCTTTAGATAAGCACAAGACACCATGTCCTCAATCTAAAATCTTAAAAATATCCAACAACTAAGTTTTCCTTATCAGTTCTGTAATTAAATTAATCATAGATTCAAAGAAAAAAATTTGTATGCAATTGTTAAAAATAATCATCAACTGAGGTGTATCGTAAAATTCATCCAATCGAGATGTCACTAATTAAACTAATAGTTTAAAAGAAGAAATATGATTATCTGATTTATATAATTTGTTAAATGTTATTCAATACTTAATTATTCCTTCAGATATAATTTTCAACCCTTTTTTTTGGCTTCCTAAACTATGTAGTAATTGTTAAACGAAATATTCAAATTATTATACTTTTAAATTTTAGTTTATATTAAATAAAAAAGATACACAACCTCCAAGAACAATTTTATCTATCATCTGAGAAAAATAGGCATGTCTTAAATTTCGGCGCATACTGAAAACCATCATTCAATGTCCACTGTATAACTTAGCCAATATTTTAAATATTTAATTTTTATGATGTTATAAAGCATGCTTATAAGGTTCATCATACTGCCTTACAGCACACGGTGTAACATTAAACTTTTATGAAATAATCTCTTTACTCTTTGAAAGAAAAAAAAACATATTCACCACAACATGCTCTAATTCTTAGAGATCCAAATTTGTGAAAACATTAATTAAGACAAATACAAATATAGGTCACACATCCTTAAATTATTTTATGTGATTCAAAATATATATAAAACATACATAATTACACAGAAACTCTTTTAGTTATATGGCCTCCCAATTTTCTTTCAACTTAATTGCAACGGGTTGATGAGAATTATAAAAATAATTAATATCAATTGTAATTTTAAATTTGTTTACGTAATCAGATTTGTGATTATATTACTAATTAAAGAAATAAGTTGAGTTATCCTGTACATTTCTCTACAGCAAACCCAAATTAAGAGTCCTCAGAATTCTTTATTTTCTTTCTTTTATTTGATCCTAATAATTATTTTTCAGCATTATTTTCTATTTTTTCAGTATTTATACTAAAATATGTTTGTTGCTCCGATGTTACTCCTCTGTGCCCTAACTTTAGCATTTCCTATATAACTGACATGTTTTATTTTTGTGCAAATATATATATATATATATAATTTTTGTAATTTGTTTTTTATATAATACATAATAATAGCTCTTATTCGTTTAGTTTGGACACCACATGGTTCTGGAGTACTTTTATATGCAAATAATATGATGCATTAACTGTGCAGCTTTTTAATTATTGTAAAATAGACGGAAGAGTATAATGCTTTCAGATACGCTTCTCAACCATATTCCAAACTTTTTTCTACTTGTTTAACATACGAACACTGTAAGACATGGAAGACATAAGAAATCAAATTGATGTTCAGCGAACCAATTTTGAACTCTTATATATCATTTATATTTGCATTATTGTACATGATCTACAACATGAAGTATGGGGTCCTATTGGAGTAAAATTGCAACAGCATTCCAATTTGCACTTGATCTTTGAGCGTATCAACGTTTCTTACAGCTTTTGCTTACCCATGGGATATGTCAATACACCATTTCATTTCCAGAAGTACATATTTAATATCATGATAATCCCTTTAGATCATTCCGAAGTGCAATTAGGGCAAGGTATATTCATGATTTTATGTAGTTGTCGTCCGATTTATCATCTGCAATCAGTACAAAATAGAGTGTATCATTCGTGATCGAAACAAATAACTATTTTCCAAAAATCAAAAGCTCAATGCTTTCTTTAATGACATTTTCTTTCTTTCCCGACATTTTTAATGTTTGTATTTCAGGATGGAGTGAATGGATTTTTTTCTCACTGGGACCAGATTTCATATGCCTAAAGATTGCAGCTCTTTTCTCCTAAATCAAGCTGAAATATGTTTTGAAGTATCTCTGTTGAAAATATTTATCATTTGAAATAGTGTAAAGTTTATATTTTCCTATTTAATTTGTTATAGATGTTGCCTATTACACTACTGGAATACAGAGCCCAAACTGCAATTGCATATTGTTGTGGTGTCTGATTTTAAGTTTTGAAAACCTACTATAAGACTACATTTAGAGCTCCGTGAAATTTGCTGAATTTAAAAAGAAATTTCCTTTTAAGTGGATTCTAAAATTAATTTTTTTAAGAACTAGATTATATTAACTGTTTTTTCTACTTTACTTCATTTACCATGAAATTGACTCTTCTTCACTTATGCTAGCAGTATAAAGACTCGTAACCCATGTCATTAAAAATTTTATACTTTACTCATAGAAATAAAAAAAATATTTAAATGAAAAAAGATATAGTTTCTAATTCAGACAGTGTTATATATATATATATATATATATATATATATATATATATATATATATATATATATATATATATATATATATATATATATATATATATATATATATATATATATATATATATGGTCATTTTAGCACTTTCACATAATTAAGAATTATTACTTGTGTTATATAAATTTTTTAAATAAATGTTTAATTTAATTTATTTTCAGTTCCCCCAGATATTATAGACACAGAATCTAGCTCCGATGTTCTTGCTAGAGAAGGTGCTGATGTCACATTAGTGTGCAAGGCCAAAGGTTATCCAACGCCTAAGTTGACATGGCGGAGAGAAGATCATCAGCCAGTGGCCGCTGGCAATTGGCAAGTAAAGAATTTGAAAGGTACAAAGTCATTTGTGTTTCTTGCACAACTGATATTATTATTTTTATGAAATATTCCGATATGAATTTTTATAAAAATCATGTTTCTGCTGATGTTAAAGTTCAATCTTACATATTTTATTGGTCATTTTAGCACTTTCACATAATTAAGAATTTTTACCAAATATCTGATAGAGGAGTTTTTATATGTGCGTACTATTTTCAAGTTGACTATTTTGAACAAAATCAAACAGAGAGAAATGAAAGTTAAAGATTGTAAATACTATATTGAGTAAGAATAAAAAAATAAATAAATGGAAAATTAATAAGCATAAATTCTTAAATGTTACAAATTGTTAGGTATAAATTCATATATTCATCACCACATTTTAAATTTTAATAAAGAAATCTACAGAATGCTCATGTAAATTAGTTTGTGTTAATATAAGTAAAAATAATTTCGTTACAAATTTTCATGATTACATGAGCAAGATTTGAAAAAAATTTTCAATCATAAATAAAAATACTTTAATCAAATTAAACTTTGTTGAAATTATTCAGTTTATCTTAAATTATTTTGTGCTTCAATTTATTAATCGCAATCTAAATTATATTAAATTATTGTACGCACCATCAATGCTATGCCTCTCTCTTATTTTGTTTATTTTAAATTATTTTATTTCCTCAAGATTAAATTAATATTATTTATAATATCATTTAGATGTGGCTAAATTTTAAATATTTTTTATTCCTAAGAAAATAAACGATGTCTTAATACTGGTAAAGAAAATATCCTTTGGCTTATAACATTAACTTTAATTTAATAATATTTTAGTAAATATGATATAGGATAGCATTATAACATAAATTAGTAAGTTCTCTTAGTATTTAAATTTAATTTAATTTCAGCATTTAAATTAATCATAAGTTTGTTCTGATAAGCATTCAATTTATTTGCGGTTTTTTACAAAAACACTTCTGATTTAGATTTAAGAAAGGTTTTTTACGAATTATTTTCTTAGTTTCAAAGTAGTGTAAATTTAAAAATAAAATGTGAATATAAATTTTAATAAACAAGCAAATGAAAGCAACCTATCGAAATATAATAAAGTAATTATGATTTTTAAAATGATTTAAGCCACCCGACTTGTCTAGTGGTCAGCGATCCAGACTGCGGAAAAGGAGGTCCTGGGTTCGAATCCCGGTTTGGGCATGGATGTACTTTCTCTCTCTATCTATCCTGTCTTTGTCCTTTCCTTGTATGAATGAGGGGTCAATGGTTGCCTATCGTATAAACGGGTACCTATAGCATGTGTGTTGAGCAAAGTCGTACTTTCACCTTCATGGTGACCTGATTAAAACGAAAGACGCTCCCAATGGACTTAAATTCTCATAGCCAAGGCATAGCGAGCTTGGCTTGTCCAAGTGTCATTAGTAACAACAACAAAATGATTTAATGTAATAATTTACTGATAGATTAAAAGTAAAATTATAAATATGCTTTACTGGAAGAAATTATTTTGTTTTATTTGATTAAAATGAATATTTGTAATTTGAAATA
The DNA here is from genome assembly GCA_037975125.1 of Latrodectus hesperus. Lineage (NCBI taxonomy): Eukaryota > Metazoa > Arthropoda > Arachnida > Araneae > Theridiidae > Latrodectus > Latrodectus hesperus. The sequence goes on along the minus strand of CM075856.1, from coordinate 34,120,400 downwards.
GAATTACGAAATTTATACCCATTGTTTGCCGACCAACTCGTCTAGTGGTTAGCGTGCCTGACTGCGGATAAGGAGGTCCTGGGTTTCAATCCCGGTTCGGGCATGGATGTACTTTCTCTCTCTATCTGTCCTGTCTTTGTCCTTTCCTTGTATGAATGAGGTGTGAATGGTTGCCTACCCTATAAACGGCTACCTATGACAAGTATGTAGAGCAAAGTCGTACTTTCACCTACATGGTCCTCTGATTAAAATGAAAGACGCTCCCAATCGACTTAATTCGCATAGCATAAGCGAGCTTGGCTTGTCCAAGCTTCATTAGTAAACAACAACAACAACAACAATACCCATTGTTTAATGGTTATTTACGTTAGAAAAATCTAAGAGAGAGAGAGGGGTCACGGTATATATATATATATATATATATATATATATATATATATATATATATATATATATATACACAAATAATGTATAATGATATAGTTGCATAATATTGCATTTTTAATTAAAATATTAAAACATATTTCAATGATTCTTATTCTAAATTAATGTTTTCTTTATCGGGAAATGTGTTTCTAAACAGAGTATCATAGACTATCTTATGTATGATATATTCGTATGTATATATTCGTGTTTATGTCTTTTAAAAGGAAGTCCAGATTTTATAGTTTTCTATAAACATTTTTCTGAATAAGACATTGCTTATGCTTGGTTTGTGTTCCGCTATTTCGCAAAGTTTCGTTTGTTTTTCACAAAGCTATAAAATTATTTTTCTTAGAACATTTATGAATATAGATTTCATAAATGTTTCTCTTGTACATGAAAAAAGCTAACACCATTATAATCTACCTCATTGCATGTAATATAGAGAAAAAATGCCAAACTGAAGTGCGTTTTTCATTTTTTACGGTTAAAATGTAACTGTTTTTAATTTATTTACAAATTAAAAAAACAAGCATATTCAATTCGCTGGATAGAGAGACATAGAACTTCAAGTTAACTATTGGTGATAAATTATGTAATATATTCAATTGCTATAATTTATTATTATAAATCTCTATTTAAATGTCTTAAGTGTTTCAGATATTGTAATTTGATATATGAATAAGGTCTTAAGTATATCTATTGTCCTTTGTCATTTGTCTTGAATTATCCATCCGTAATAAATGAATAAATTGATTTTAGATAAATTTACAACAGTATATAAATTATTAAGCCAATAATTTATAAGCTTATTTTAATACAACTTTTTTTATTCACATGTTAAAATTCATTAAAGCGTTATATGTATATGAAAGCAATTGAATATCATTTACTACACTCATTTATTTTGTTTTAGATATTTCACAGTCAGAAGACGCAAGATCATTCAAAAGTAAGTAAAATATTTAATTTTTCTTTTATATATTTAATATATGTACATTTAATAGTAATATGTGACCTTATCCTTTATAAAAATAATAAAATATTGATTAAACGGTAAAGATATAGCAAAAAATCTTAGTTTTCTAAATAGTAGGTTTTGTTACGTAAAGCTGTGTAGATTCATAATGCATAATGTATGTTCTTAAATATGATAACATGATATTATCTTTACTTGTATATTTTCAATCTTTTTTAGCTTTTTTGTAAATTTATCAAATTTTGAAGTTTTAAAAGTTTTTAATATTTTTATTTTTATTTGTCAACGTATTTATAATGTGTGGATTTATTGATATATTTTAAGTATACAATTTCATTTACATTTATAAAATTGTAATTTCAATACGCTCAAATAACACATCTGAGTTCATTATTATGTCAGAAAGCTAAATGGCAGTAAACTTGTTTCTCATTTCATTTTGCATTGCTTAGATATTTTACAAAGATCAATTTAAATTTTCTTTTTATAATCCTGGCTGATATATTTATACTAAGAAGTTTTTCATTTAATTTACATTTTCATTTGAAAAAATGTGTGAGAAGTCAATATTTTCTAATTATCAAAATTTGACTCATTTCCAATAACTTCAGTTAAAATGTGCCTTATTAGAATGCTCCATTACAAATTTAATCCTTATTTCACATATAAAAAAATCCTTAATATAAATCCAATAAAATTCTTTGTATGCAGAAATATTGTGGGTATTTGTTCTAACAATTGAAGTACGTGACGTACTAAATTGAAAATAAGGGTTAATAGCAATGAGTTTTACAATTTGAGAGGATAAGTAATTTTCATTTATTTTATTACTATTAATAGTTTCAGCATATGAAGTGTTATTATAAAAATCGATTGTTTTGGGCATTTGACCATAGGTATTTATCTACAATTATTATTTAATTATGGTTAAACGTATTATTTCAAAATTTATGCTTCATGAGTTACATATATATTTTCTAAACAATCGTATTCACATTATGAGGAAAAGTACTCAGCATAAAAAATAATACTTATATATTTTAGCAAAAAGTTAAATTTGGGATTTTAATCTCTTAATTAATAATTATAAATATATTACGAATAGGGTATAATTTATTAATTTCTAATCCCTTGTATTTTGCATTAAAATTCCATCGACGTCTGTGAAGATTTTTTTATTGTTTATAGAATTAATTCATTTTAAATAGTTTTAGAAAAACACTGTTTTAAGACGCTTTCTAATGTCGAACATATGCTGATATTTATTTTAATCTTTAACATTTTTTTCAATTTTCAATGGAATACCAAATTTACATAATTCATCTGATAAGTTAACTAAGATAAAAAAAAACACATCAAAATGTTTAAATTATTTGTAGGAAATCTTTTAAAAAATGTTTGAAACTTGAATGACTTAAATTTAATAGTTACATAATTTTAAACGTTATGACATTCTGTTTTAAAATTAAAGATTTAAAGAAACGGAAACACTATGATGTATCTCTATATTTTATTTTTTTAATATACATATAAAGATGCATATGAATATTTTAAATAATAAGTTACCAATAAATATAGTTATTAAATACGATCTTTGCAATCCAACTTTAGGAGCATTTTTTATTGTTACCATTTTATAAGAAAAGATAATTAGGCTTCTTCGAATAAAATGATAACTTCAGTTTTTATATGTTTAAATAATGCTATTTAACCAATTTAAAATTTTAGAAAATTTCATTCTTTTAAATTTTGAGCGTCTAAAATCCCTTTCATAGAAACAGTATTTAATAATGTTTAAGTTATGCTAACATTTATAGACATCAATGTACACATCCTTATATCTATTAAAAACATTCTAATCAAACAAAGGAATCTCTGCAAAATAATAATTAATAACTTTTAACAAATAGCTTGATTCTGTAAATTGAATGTTTTTGTTCAAAATTTTATCACATAAAATATTGAACACCATTCTAAAATGTATATTCGTTTTTTTTTTTTGTTTTTTAATTTTTCCAATATTTATTTACCACTGTTTTCTAATATGTCCTAATTATCCATGAAATAAAGTCCCTCTATGCTAAAAACTGTCTGTCACAACACATTTTAATTATTTTAATATTTCAGTTAAAATTATTATTATTCAGTTTACTCGTTTCTTTTTGAGACTTTAATTAAGCATCTACGGTTTAGAAGATCGGATTCTACAGTATGAACTATGGTTTTAGTATTTAAAATCAATTATTTTTTTGAACAATTGTTTTTTTAATGATCAATAATTTACATTAAAACTCCTATTAATTATATTAAAATTTGAGCCTACCGACGGCTGAGTGGTTAGCCCTCCTGACTCATAAGCTGTGTGTTCCGAATTTGAATCCTGCTTCGAGCACGGATGGTACTTTCTTTCTCTGTTCTCTCTGTGTTTCTCTGTCCTTTCCTCTGTGATAATGTAGGAATATGCCCCAACCTATAAACGTATGTGTGGTGATATGCCGCGGACAACGCTACTCGCCTCCGTGACTTGGTTCACAGGAGCTTGCTTGGTAACGACAAATGATTAGCAATTTCTGCCCTTATTGTGGCATAGGTTTCATCACCCAAGTGTCCACCATTGGAAAAAAAATATATTAAAATTTTTTGTATTTTGAACACAGTAAGTAATAGGTAGCTTTCTTAAATTTTCATTAAGCTTTTTAATTTTTTAAAAGTTTAATAACATTGAAATATTTAAAAATACCTAAAGTTATAATGTTTTTCTTATCTTTATAAATTGGCATGTAATTTTACGTAGATAATGTTTTTTTATAGAGAGCCGTTTAATTCTATTACTAATTAAAAATTTAATTTTTTCTAAAACTAAAATTTGCTTTATTCTTCATGGCATACAAGACGTAATAACTTCAAAACAATATTTAAATTTTAAAGTCATTTTCTTACATACCAATAATATTAATTGTTTATAACAAATTCAAATTTTCAATAACGTTTTGATTTCTTTGATGTAAATTTAATTAAAAATTTATAAATGAAAATTATTATTAGTGGAAATAAATTTTTATTTTAATTACAAAATTCTTAACTGAGTTTGTGATAACTAAACATTATATTAATTTTAAATCTTCAAAATTTATAAGGACCATTATTATAATATGATCATCTATTTAAATTTTAAATATGATGTCATATTTAGTAATTACCTCCTATTTTAATTATTCATATTTAAAATTAATTTTTGAAAGTTTTTTAACAAAATTAACAAGTTTATGTAAATTATACGAAATGTATAAGTATTTAATAAAGAAAATGTATATATTAGAATAATTATTCCATATTCTTTTTTCATTGAAGAAGGCAAGAGTCATTACTTAAAACCGATAATATTTTGTAATTATATTTAAAAAAAAATAATGACTAATTTTTTAATGCATTTACAATTGTTTATTTTGCTTACAAAATAACGAATACTTGCATTTATTTGCATTAAAAATATGAAGAAGAAAATTTTCAAGTAAAGAAACAATAAAATAATGAACTTCAGAAGATTGTAGTGTAAAAAAAGAAAATTAATTCATGAAGCATAAAATATTATACTTTTTATGTTCAAATTTTAAGTTTAATTTAAAAGTCAAGAAATAATATTGAAAGTGTTACGTCTTTCTTTTATCATATAATTATCAGCAATTTTGTCAATTATAGGTAATTACTACTTCCTCTTGTGCTTTACATTATGGATATCAGGTGAAGAAAAACAAATTAATTTTCCTGACACATATTGCTTTGAAACAAGCTTGAGCTTGTAAAAATCTGAATTAAATGACAGCTATTGCAATTACTAAATTTAAATTTATTTATAAACGAATGATATCGAAAAATAATTTTTAGTGTTATACTGCAAAATGTCGAGTTTGAATAAAAATAATAAAAAAACCCTTAAATTTGTTTCATTTTTATTTCTATATAAGCCAAAATAAATCCTAATCAGAAATTTCGGGAAGCTTATCGTTAATCCCATAATATACGAATGTAACGGCTGTTTCAAGCAAGATGAATGAAGCGGAAACGATAATGGATCTATTTCGTTTTCTTTGGAGTAATTAACTATTGTTCCGTTAAGATTCCCTTGTATGATTACTTAGTAGACTGTGGGAAAGATCATTTTCGTTCCTTGTAGTCCCCTTACAATAATGGAACGATTTTCTGTAAGAATTAGGTGGAGTCACTAATCTTTCTTTTCTTTCTGATTACTCAGGTCACTTTCTTTAACTTGTAGTAATGATGTAGAGAATGTAATTTAAGACATAAAACATGAATCTTAGTTAATCAACAATCCAAAGAAAATTTAGTGATTATTGTTTCATTATTCGTTCTCATCAAAATATAGTTTCTGTGAAGAAGATCATTTCACACTTTGAATCAATATTTTAAAAAACTTCTTATTTTATATTAAGTCTACAGGATATGTCTTATTATGTAAAAAATTGTTTATTAACATACATAAATAATGTATAATAAAAGATTTTTAAAAAAATGCTTATTGAAAATGAAATAATTCAAATTATTTAACCAAAATATTGTAAATATATATTTTTTTCAGAATAGAATAACGTTTCCTTTAAACATACTTGGAATTCTAATCTGATATGGAAAATATAGAAAACAATCAAATTATTATTTTAAGAAACTCTAATTTTAGCTCGAAATGTAACTTAAAATTTAAATAAAAATGACAAAAATTTATAGTTAAAAAATTAAATAGAATAGTAATAATAAGTTAAATAGAATAAAATAATAAAACCTTTGCGTTTAAAATTTATTTTATAATTATAAAAATATGTTTTATGCAAATAATTTTCCATTAAAAATAATTTATTATTTGATGTCCTTGACTGCTATACTGATTAATAATGTATCGTAAAAATATGCTTTAAAATCTTATTTATTATTTAAAAATAATTATAGTTTTTCAAGATAGAAATTCATGAATTACGTTGCATTTTTCCCTTATTATTAATTTTATAAGTATTTTGGAGAAAATTTAAAAATTATCGGAATATTATAAAACTTTAATAAGAGAATAGCTTTTTAAGAATGAATTTTACACATTGATTTGAAGAAATTATATTTCTAAGTTTAAAACAATAAAAAATTTAATTTAAGATTGTGTTAAAATATAAAACAATTTTAGAACAAATTACCTTATTTTATATAAATCTAGTACTTCGTAACAGATATTTAAGTAACATGCATAACATGCATGCATAAAGGTTGAGTAATACAAATGAATAATTCAGTACATTATGACTATTCAACCTATGCCAGTTACTCAAACATAATTTAAAATGGATGTACAATAAATAATGTGTACAACATATACAATACATGTACAGTATGCAAAACATAATACATGTTTTATTTATTTAATAAAATTACGCATATTAATTACTAAAAATAATAAGCTTTAATCAATGAAATTCCTTATTCTATTTAAAAATATCAGCATATTATGTAAATAAGATAATGGTGCATATGTGTGTTATTGTGATTAAAGGATAAGAAAGTTTATTTTTCATTTCTTTTCATCAGTCCATGATTGCTATTTTATGCTCTTATAATCAAACAACAATGAATTATTCCATTCCTTAAAATTAAAATATTTATTTTTAAAGGATAGCGTAGTAAAATGAAATATCAATTAAATTATTTTACTTATGTAATTGAATTTAAGAATTTTAATTACTGTTTTAAAATGCACCAATGTCGTAATTTTTCATTAATTTCAATTATTAAAAATAAAGTGAAATTGTAGAATAATAAATAATTATTAACTATAAAAATACGATTTAAAAATATGCTCAAAAAGGAATATAAACTTGAAAAAAATTATTTTAAAATATTTTCCAAATTGATCTTAACTGGAATTTAAGTAAATTTTACCTATCACTTATATTAATAGACTACGAAAAATTTAAAAAAAGTAATATATATATATATATATATATATATATATATATATATATATATATATATATATATATATATATATATATATATATATATATATATATATATATATATATATATATATATATATATATATATATATATATATATATATATATATATATATATATATATATATATAAATATTCAAAAGCTCAAGCAAACTGCACCAATCAGATTCCTGTTGGATATCCGACAGAGATATCAACCCATGGGAACATTATTCATTTCTTTTCTTTTTCTTTTATTCTTATATATTGTATGTTAGAATCGATAATATCTGAAGAAATCTCGGCGCCCACTTGGAGAGAAAAAGCGGCGAAAAGACATCGTAAATGATGTAAGATGTGAACATCCAATTTTTATTAGGTTTTTCGAAGAAATAAGGGTTTTATGTACTTTTTGAATATTTCATTAGATACATAGGCGTTCAGGCGTGTTTACGTTTCACCCGTTCTCTATTTATCTGTTCAGTCCTCTTTCTACGACCCTGTGGATTTTCTTCATAGAATCTACTTCTTTATGCCTTAAGATGAAATCTACAGAAAAAAAAGCTATTGATTCTCTCAATATTGGCTTATGGGCATTAGTACATGAGAAAAGAACTTGAGTAATTTAGGAGATGAAATGAAAACAACATTACGTATCAAATTAAATAGTAATGAAGGTGTTTGTAGAGATAAGTACATTTCAACGGAAAAAAGTTTTTTCATTAGTTTTTAAAGAAATTAAAGAAATGTATAATCAATTCATTTTTATTTAAATTATTGTGTTACAGATATTTATGAATACGCAGATTTTTACAATGGTTTGAAATGCACCATGAATTTATTTTTTGATATGCTAGGCATCATAATTTATTAGTATCTTTCAATAACAATTTTATCTTAAATGTTCCGTTTAAGTTTAAATATTTATCAATTATGCATATATATATATGCATATATATATATATATATATATATATATATATATATATATATATATATATATATATATATATATATATATATATATATATATATATATATATATATATATATATATATATATATATATATATATATATATATATATATATATGTGTGTGTGTGTGTGTGTGTGTGTATTGTGTAAGTGTAATTTGAACGATACATTATTTTACATGTTGTTTCTCAGTTTAGTTGAATAAATATTATATTTAAAATAACAAGAAACTTTAAAATAATAAGTTTTTCTATAAACTTTCCCTAAGTATTGATTGTTAACAACGATGTGTATGCATTTTCGACCAAAATATTTCTATGTCGATAAAAAATCTCGTGATTAATATCGTCTTAGGATAGATTAAGAATAAAAATAAAATATTTTACTAGAATTCATTAAAAAATTTATTAATTCTGATTCATCTGCATTTAGTTACGCTGATACTTTTTCGCGATAACTTATTTTAAACCAAACATTAAGTACAATTACAAAAATTGACTTTAAAACAAATTGTTGATATGTTTTTTTTAAGATTTTCATTTCTTTAAAGAATAAGCAATTATCTATTTGAAATGAAAACACCTTATTCATTAAATAGAATTTTTTTTTTTTAAAATTTGCATTACTTAACTGTTTTTACGTAATTATTTACAATAAAACATTTCTTGTATTAAAATTATTTGGATATTAAAAGAAGAATTTTTTAGACTATAAACAAATGACATATGTAGTATTAATTAAAGCCAAATTCTAAAAAAAATAATTAAACAATCTAAAAAAAATTAAAATAATCTAAAAGAATTAATTAAAATAATCTAAAAAAATTAATTAAATTAATCAATTATTTTCTAAGCATTTTGTTCCTTATCTGTACACAATATAATTAAGGTATCGGTCAATATTTGTATAACCTTTAAAATATTTTAATTTTATATTGTTAAGTATTATCAGTCAAAATATTTGCGGATCTCTTGGTAATATAAATATGTGTTAGACGTAAAATGGACTATGAATATTCTTAGAAAATATGCTTTGATCTGTTATAGTTTAATTGTTAAATGTTGTTCCAAATTTGTTTTATTTTTATAGAAATAATAGTTCAATACATAGTAAAATATCTAAAGACTAAAACATAAGTTTTAAACTTAAGTTAATACGCATATTAAATATGAGTTTCAATATAAAGAGTGTGTATTTAAGTGCCACATATCTTGTCTCAAGTACATATGCTACACATGTAGTTAGTCATCTATGTTGAACCAAAATTCTAACCAGCTAAGTAATTTATTGTTAATTTATAACACATATATACGATTCCAAGTTGTTTCTGTCATTAAGAAATGATTTTCACATCAAAGCACATACCAACATTTTGCCCTTTATATTAGTTTTGTTTAAGATATAAGTATATTTTAAATAGAAAAATCACACAATTTATTTTATATTTTATTTATACTCTTCTATTATGAGGTAATTTATTACCTTTTAAAAATAACTTAAAATATGAAGTAAATGATGATTATTATGTGATTAAAGTTGAAAACACTTTTAATACTTTTCTGCTAAATTTAAATTGAATTTCCTAAACTTGCAGTAATTAGAACAGGTGCTACAAATTGACTAGCAGGCGGAGGAGGTAAACTCTTGTCTTAGCACGCAGATGATACACTTCCAAATGCAATCCCCTATTATATGCATTACTTTAGGCCATAATTCCTCCTTCTCCATCTTTCTACTACAATGTCAGCATCATTACCGTAATTTGGTTTGTTTACCGGAGGGGGGTGCATTGTTAAGGAATGCCGACCATTTCTCTGCAGCTGCGCGGGCCACTACAGTCTGACAGGGTTGGATGTACAAATAGTTCAGCATTCCGAAAGATCCAAATACAGAGTAATAAGGGCGGCACACTTCAAGATCTCTGCCACTCCCATAAATGTAATCACTACCCCTCTGACTGCAGAAAGTATTTGAATGTGGATTTAGCGCGGGATTCTCAAAAGACGTTCATATAATAGTTTGAATAGTTCAGCAGCATTCCCTATCAATCAATGTCTAACAACTTGGAGAGGTTATTTGAGAAAAATATATACATCCACATAACTTTGTATGTTACATGTATTCTAGGTTTTCTAAAAGTCAATATTTTGTAAAGGATTTCTTAATCACTTTTCCTTCAATATCAAGAATTACATATTAATTTATATTAATAAATGAGGCAATTATTGATGGTATATTTCATTATTTTATTCAAATTCCAAAACTTAAAGAGAAAAATAAAGTCATATAATATAAATGCGTAACATGTTTAGGAATCAAAGATATAATTTTTAAAACTTTGACTTTAATATATTGTTTATATATATTTCAAATAAAATTCTTATTCAAAATTCTTATTCATTAACTCTTAAAGCATATAAGCTATTAAATAATTATTATTTAATTGAAAATAAAAGTTTTGTAATAAAATTTTAATTTTGCTATTTTTGAAAGTCAGAAATTATTTTAAGAATATTTTACAATTTATTACTGTTGGTTAACAAATATCTAACATGTTATTTAAAAAATAACCTTTAATTTGAAGAATATGATAAAAAAATATGATTTAAAAATATTGTTATAAATATGAGGGATATATTTCGCTTACAAAAATTAAGAGTTAGCTCATAAAATAAAAATATCATTATGTTTAACTTGTTATAAAAATGCATGCATTCTTCTCTATAAATATCATTCTTTTTTATTACAGAGGATTACTTATTAATTTATTGCAACATTTAAAGAATAAAACAAAGTATTTTTAAAAAAATATTGTTTGTGATAAGCTATATTCTGTTGTTTGGCATACTTTTATAGTAAAAAATAGTAAATGAAAATTAGACAATATATGAAATTATTTTATTGCACTTCAAAAAATTATTTAAATTATATATACATATAATTCATAATTTATAATAAACGGTTGTAATACTTAATTATAAAATTTAAAATAATACATAAAGTATGCCTTGCTTTGAAACTGAAAATAAAGTTTACTTTTTATCTAACAATTTTTGTAAATGCAGAAATCGCATAAATTATTTCATAGAGTAAATAAATATTTTATTTGTTCTAACGTTAATTTGATTACATTATAAGAATTTACAAAGCAAATTTTTATTAATATTTTTCGTACTGATTAAATGATGAAATGATTAAATAAATAATAAAAGTGTACAGATAATTAAATTTTACAGTTTAAATATTCATGAAGTATGTTGGTTTTTATTCGTTCATATATTCAAAGTGGTGATTTAGAATGCGTCAATTTCAAGCTATTTACATCCGCAAATTTCTTCAGAGAAAGAAATTTCCGTAGTCGAATTACATACTTCCACTACTTTCTACACATTATGTAACAACTATTTTCTTTATTTCTGAACTTTATCAAGTCTCGAGAAAGAGAAAGAATTCCAGCAACATTGATGGAATAGCCGCAAAAAATCCACCATTTTTGCTAGTTAAACAAAAGATTTAGTACTACTGGATTAAAAACCAACTTAAACTTGAATTTATTGTAGAGGTTTCAAAATTATATACCATGTTACAGCCTGAAGAACTTGTGATTGTCGGAAATCTTTCTTGTTTTAAAGCCGCATATAGATAATCCATACACTGCACTCAGAACCAGACTCTATTACCAATACACCGATATACAATCTGAACAAGACTCTGAAGAATGACACCTCCGAGAGATTATTTCTGGAATGCAGATCGGAGATCGCAATCCCTTGCGTCTTATATTGCAGATAAAAAGCAAGCTTGCATGTATTTAATACGGTGTCTATATAAATTGCTTACATCTATTTTAATACAGTGTCTTGCAACCAATAAACGGCAGATTCTTGGTATCTCTGATGATTAAGTTAACTGAAACATCAGATGGAATTATGGCAGCTGCTTATTATACACTGTCAATTCAAGTTGTTGATAGAGTAGGCACGTAGCTGAAAACCATTCTCATAGACATTTTATCACGTTTGTCACGGTTGGAAAAACGTGAACATTCTAGATCCAGTGGATACACCCATCGCCACTCAATCATCAAAGATACTAGAAACCACGAACACTGCTGGTACAACTGGCGTTTCAAGAAATGTGAAAAAGGTACACTAAACCATATTAATAGTAGCTGAAAAACTAAAACGACCTTCATTTAAATCAGTTAGTTGTGACAAAGCTGAGATTAAGCTGAGATTTTATTTTTTCAATAAATCTAGTAATTAAAGACACCTGATCCATACCGGTGTCGAAGTCTCAATAATTCCTCAATCAGTGACATCAAAACCTTGCTGGCCATTTTCACTCCGGCTCTGCCATGCAATTGAAAGTACCATTTCGACTGTCGGCTAGCGGATGTTTTCACTTGTTCTTGATCTACGCGGTATATTCCGATTACCGTTTATAATCAACGACACCTCCCAACCAATGGAAGAGCTAAATTTTGCATTATTTTGTACGATTAGTTTATGTACGATCAAGGATGCCTGATAAGGATAATGAATTTGCATTCTTAAGTAAAGATACAGAAAGGAAATAACTTAGCAGCTAAGTCAATTAATGGTGACACCAAGTTTCTTCACTGCTTGCTTAATTACCCGCACTGACTAAAGTTGTTTAATCCCTAGGACAAATAAAACATAAAAGTAAATTCCATAAATCGAACTAGGGGATCACTCGTTTTCCCCAAGCCAAGACGTTTGCCTGTGGATAAGTTTAAGATAGCCAAACATGAGTTCCAGAATCTTATTGACAACGGAATTTGCAGGGCGTCAATGAACTGTTTGCATCATCACTTCATATGGTGTCCAAAAAGAATAAAAATTGGCCTCCTTGTGCAGGGATTATAAGAAGTTCATTGGTATTACAGTTCTAGATATATATCCTATAGCATTTATCCAGGACAGTTTGCAGACACTGGAAAAAAGAATTTTTTTCAATTCTATATTTGACAAAAACTTACAACTAGGATTTAGTGCAGGAGGAAGATATTCATAAAACGGATGTTACTACATCATTTGCACATTTTACAATTCTCTACATGTCATTCGGGCTATCAAATGATGGTGCCACGTTTCAGAGATGTATCCACTGTATGACAGATTTTGATATAGGCTTGGATTTTTGTGTACCATAATTCGATCATGCTCTGATTACTTCAGGAAATTAGTACTAGCATCTGCGTCATCTTAAGTAACTACTCTTACTAATTGGAGAGTATGGTGTGATCCTCAATTCCTCAAAATATGTGTTCTGGGAAAACATTCTGTGAAATTTCTTGGACATATTATGTCAGTAGATGGTTTTTCTCCACCAGTAAAAAGTACAGGTATTTTGGACTTCCAGAAACCAGAAACCATAAAAACATTTAGTAGGTTCCTAGCAATTTGAGATTTTATAGAAAATTTATACCTCATACTGCTAAAACACAGGTAGTACTAAATGGTTATTTAATGGGTGCCAGGGACAGTTATTGAACAACTAACAACTAGCCACAATTAAATTTCACAGCATTTGATAAGGGGAAATATGATCTAGCAAAGTCCACAGTCTAGGGCCACCCAACGGCAGATGCATCACTTGCAATTAAAATAGAAGCATCAAGTACTGTGATTGGTGTTGCTCTTCATCAGCAGGTCTCAAACGGAGGGAGACCGGTAGCCTTTCTCTCAATGGCTCTCTCTCCAGCACATCATATATGCAATGCATATGATAGAGAGTTGGTAGCTGTCTGCACGTCAATTAGGCACTTTAGACATACATTAAGCACTTTTAACTTTAGCATAAGGACGAAAATTTACGTTCTTTACTGATCATATTTTTATGGTATATGCATTTAAGCAAAAAGAAGATAAATATTCCTTACATTATAGACAAAATAAAAAATTGGATCTGTTTGCTTAATCTAAAACATATATTCTCAATCTAAAAGGTCTTGAAAGTATAGTGGCCGATGCTTAATCTCCTGCACAAATCTCACAATTAATGCACCGTTTACTGTTGATTTCTAGAATATGCCTGAGGGGCTACAGAGAGATGTTCAACTACATGGCATAGTGTTTAATGATTCTTCAATTTCCCACCAACAACCCTCAACTTCCTTTAACAGCCTTCAGACTACAACTATTTCCGATGAGTCAACCACTAGTTATCCTCCATTGTGAAATGGCATGGGAGTGCATTCATTTATTTGTATTTGAGTGTTTCAGACGAGAAATTTTCGTATTCAGAAGTATCATTGAAGTTGGTTTTTGAGCAATATGTGTGACCATCAGGATGTTATTCTGCGGGACCGTACGTGCTTGCAGAGCCAATGATGAAAGTTTTCTCAGTAGGCAGGAAACACAAGGTTAAAATTTTCATATCTCTTATTTCTACCTTTGAACAAATTCATATTAACACTTTAAGATTTTTTCTCTATCAAGGGGTTTTCGTTACTGTCTTACTTATTTAGATTGATTCTCTAAGTGGTCAGAGTCATTTCCCATAGTGAAGATGCCCTCAGTATCCACAGTAAGAACATTCCATTCTGATTGGATCTCCAGGATTGATACATTCCTCAGATTAGCAACCGACTCAAAAAGATAATTTTTGTCATCCCTTTTCGATTCCCTTATGAAGTGTTTGGGTACCGAAAGGCACCGAACCGCTACTTACCATCCAAACGCAAAAACGGAAGTAAAGAGATTCCATCGGCAGCAGAAAGCAACCGTAGCGGTTAATGGTAATGCTCATTGGACTACTGTACAAACAAATATACCACTGGGAATTCGAGCTATATGATAAGAAGGTATGATCGCAATAACTGAAGAGATGATTTATGGGACTACCATACGTCTTCTATTTGATTTTCTCTGTCCATTACAAAATCGCATTGCATCTGCTACCTTTGTAAGAAGGCTACAACTGTTTTCTAATCTTACAACCCAACGTCAAAGATGACATTCAGTTTTCGTGAATAAAGATCTGGATTCAGGTACTCTTGTTTTTTCTGCAATCAGGCACCAATAACAAGGCTTGTAGCCTTTATACAAGGGCCCCTTTGAAGTTGTCAACCACAGTGACAAAATGCTTAAGCTCGTGAAGAATGGGAAAGAGATATCAGTTAATATTGACAAACTGAAATCGGTGTAGATGGTGAAATAACTGGAGGGCAGCCCAGTTTTTGTGATCAGACATAATTCAGCCAATCCGTTAGAAGCAGTGCCTGTCCCAGTCATGATCATAAAAGAGAAACTTCGAACAGAAAGTTCAGCAGCAGAGACTGAGCGGAGGAAATTGACTCACTGTGCTGAAATAGGATTGCTCTATCACTGGCCCGGGGCTACCTGCTGCGTTGGCAATAAAGCGATTGTAAAATATTATATGGCGTTGTAGTCACAGCTAGTATGTGTAAAGCGTAATTCTGAACAGGGCAGTAGTCGACGTAGTTATGCCACAGTGCTTGTTTTAATTAAATATTTTGCTGTATTACTTGATTTCTGTATTATTTTAATTATAGTTTAAATATTCATGAGAATGTGATGAATTTAATCGTCTGATTTCATATATATATATATATATATATATATATATATATATATATATATATATATATATATATATATACGACTGTGTGTTGTTTACATTGCAGTTGTCATTTATGTAACTCATTCAAACTATTTTATGTCTGGAATATATTTAAAAATTGTTACAGCCTTATCACTTCAAAATTCTCGTTGTGTCTCCTCCGTTATTAATTCCTTATTAAAAAATTATATTTGAATCTAATTCCAGAAAATCAAATTTTCAGATGCACATTCAATCTAAGCAAAATACGTGTTATTATAGAAACAAAAACATTATGATATTAACAAAATATTGGTTATTATAATTTTAATGTTTATTGTTAAATGTTTGTACAAGATTATTTGTAAGTATTTGAGAGCAATTACTTGTGTCACATGAATCCTTGAACATTATAAATTCTGCTATAATAAATCAAAATAAATATTCATCAATAGATATTTAACCTTGCTATGTAAAATTTATTAGAATTTTGAATTATAAGAGTACTTAAAAATTTGTTCTTATTTACGATAAAAATGATAATGCCATTTACGTGGGCAAGATATTATTAATTTTTAAATGAATGAAGCATTGTTTCAAAACTTGAGAATAATACTTATAATTACTCACAAATTAAATTAATTCGGAGATACCAGTTCTATGAGTGCATAAGTAATGGAATTTTAATTAATGTTGCAATAATACAATTTCAATTCTTGTCACATATTTTTGAATATCATTAATACTTCGTGATTGAGTATACATTCCCTTAAATTATTAATTCTAGAGTTATAAATGCTTCTTTTAATTTTTAGGAACACAAACAATTCGAACAATTATTCATTATTGTGTCCTCATAAAATTAAAACTCAGAGATTAATTACCTGAGAAATAATGCTATTTATTTGTTCTGAAATCCCAGAATTATTCATGAATGTAAAAAAAAATAATTAAAAAGAAATTTCCACATTATCTAGAAGCAAATAAGCCGTTGCTGAAATACACGTGATTTAAAGAAAATCTCACACGTGCTCAGGGTTCTTTAATGAGAAAATTCAATTTCCAGCTGCGCTTGCATAAACTTAATCCGTTTAATTAGTGCCATAATTAACGCGGAAATAAGCTAAAAGGAGAGTTCCACCTAGCATTACCAGTGGGAATCGTCTGTTTCTCGTATCCATTAAAATCTTTTGACCGAGAAGATTTTCCTCCTAGAAATAGAATGTTTTTTTTTTCGTCTGAATATTTACTAAGACATTATTTTTATAATCAATTCACATTTTTTCCATTTTTGGATGGATGTAAAGTGTTTTATTTAAATAAAAAAAAACTGAAATTAATTGTTATGTTTATAGCGCTGGAAAGAAAATAATTCTGTAGATTAAGAAAATACTACACTTAGCATAAAATATTTAATAATTATTAAATTAAAATTGCAAATCAAAATATTTTACAACGTTTTATTTTATAACTTTGAACAAATGATACATTTTTATTGTTTTTTTCAGAAACCAATTTTTTTGTCCGTATTTCATAAATAACAATATAAAGTAAAAATATATACTTACATTTTTTAACAATGCATTTCTAAAATAACTCAAATAAAAGTTCTAGTCTAGAAAAATAAAAATTGTGATATATTTTAACAAAAAAAATAATGCATGCTTGCTTTTAAAAAATGCATTGTTACGCCGATTTAATAGAATTACATTGCTTGGTAAAATATTTGTTAGCATTTCTTAAAACATGGTAACACAAAAATAAAATATAAATTTTTTCTGTTTATAAAAACAACTAATATATACTTGCTTATAAAATCAAAAAAATTAAGAATTTTTTATAAATTCCTTTTTTAGTTTTATGTATTCGTTGATCTTGTTTAATCTATTAGATTATTTTCAATTGGATTCGTAAATGTAGTTTATTTATTTTAAAATTAAGTACATTTATTCTTATAATTTATTTAAATTTTGACTTTTATTGCTTTCATTGTTATATTAATCCTGAATTTGTTTTCTGCATTAAAATAATTACATAACTTCGAATTATGTTGGCATCAAAAAATAAATAAGTGATTCATTAAAAAATACTTATACCGTTTTACTAATTCTTCACATGAAACTGCCTGAAGCTTCTTTAATTTAATTAAAAATACGGAAGATAATTTTTATTAATTGGTTTAAATGATAATTCCATTTTATATTAAAAATATTTTTTAAATAAAACAAAAATGAAGCATGTCTTTTAAAAAAAATTACAATAAAATTTAAAAGCTTAACATGACAATAACAAATAATTTTATGGAAAAGAGCTTAATAGTTAATATCAAGTAAAAGTGCAAAAATGATATATATTCTACATAGTATAGAAATTATTATCAAGAAGAGCTCAGTATTTAATTTATACAGAAATATAACTTCTAAATAATCCAAAAAAATACTGACTGCTAAAAATATATTTCGCCTACATAATATTTTAAAATATCATGATTTTTTTTTTAATTTTCATTGATAAAGTTGTTAAGAATATAAAAACCAATTTAAGTAAAATATAAAATTAAAATGTATATATTTCTGAATATTGACATTATTGAGTTTCAAAATTTTAAAAAAAATATGTATTATTTATAAGCTGTAATATAAGGCTTGTAATATAGTAAATTCAAGATTGAAATATCGAAACTTATATTATAAACTTTGAGTTTAATAAATATATCAAGGTTAAGATGACATGCAACCATATGGTATTCTGTGGTGTCACCAATACAATTAATCTGTGACACTACATTTTCAAATGACTATAGACTGAAAAACGTTCGGTGAGACAAAAATAGTAATATTTATCACATAAATGTGACAAAATTTTCCTCTTGGAAGAGGTTTCTTTAACGCATCAGCGATCGAGGTAAGCTAGTAAAATTGGTTGATCTATCCAGTAATTCAACTTAAACAACATTGTAAAAAAATACATTTCCAAATGCACAGAAATTTGCTCTTTGATCAGGAAGGAATAAATCTTTTGAAGAAAATTGTTCACCAGTTAATTAAGATCACAGAGATGTTTTGAAAGATATTACTTTTGAAAATGTCCATGAATTTTTTTTGTCACACCAGAAATATAGCTTCAGAAATTTTAATGTCAATATGGAGAAATTACAAATGGACTCTCAATTTTAAACAATATCTGCTACTATATAAACGGCTAAATGTCATACCACAACCCCAGCTGGGCATGAATCAGAATAATGTATGAAGACTCCATTTAAAAAGATGACTGCGAATGAAACTTGGTCTTTCTACTACCAAGTATCTTATTGAGATTTTTTCATCTTGGTACCACGTGTTATTTGTATTTATATAAGCTATCCAATTGTGTGATACTATTTTTCATTCTAAGTACGGATTGATTCATAATTAAAACATTCTTGAAAATACTAAAAATGAAGATCATTTTATGAACTAACAGCAATAATTACACAGCTTGTTTGCATTTACTGGAATAATAGAGAATTTGGATCTAACATACTCTACAGATTTTGCTAGTTCTCCTACAAAACTCTGGATATAAAAGTTTATAAATCGATGACAATATGACAAGAAGTATTCATCAAAGTGTCGTTTTCAAGTTTGAGAAGTATGCTTTATGAAAGTACCGAATTCACATTCTTTTTGAATATAACTACTTTCATTCAATCACATTATAAAACCATTCATTGAAATCATTCAATACGTTAGATTTCCGAATATGACATGCGCTAGGACTATTTTTTAAATATTTTCAATTAATGTTGTTCCATTTTAAAATAGATTAAAAATAATGAAAATTAAAACTGAATTTAATTTAAAAATGTTTGCAAGTATTTCTAATCACATCATACAAATAATTTAAAGTATACAATTGCAATCTTAGTACAATCAATGGGTATTTTTATTAACTTTTATTGATATAATTACTTATATGCAAATCTTTAAAAATTATAATATTCTTTTAAATCAAGAAATAATTATTTATAATCAAAACATTCAATTAAAATAAATATTTCATCATAAGAGAAAGAAAAAAATATTGGAATTTTAATATCTTCTTGAATTTATTCAGCAAAAATGCATTAACATCTGAAACAATTCCCTTATAATAACTACGTTTTCTATTCAAGTTACTATTTTAAAAGAAATCTTGGAAGATAATGCTCCATAGTTAATATAGTTTCCTTAATGTTAACAGGAATTATTATTATGTCTGTATTGTTAGTATATTTCGGCAATTGTCTACATCGTATTAAAAATTTGGCAAAGAACTATGAAATAGTATCCTTTAAAACATTAGATAACTCATTTCAAAAATAAAAATCTTATTATTAAGAAAATCCATAATAAATTAGGATTTTCTTTATATTTTTGAATAATATATCGAAAAAATATAGCTCTATGATTCAAAATTCATAATTAATGGAATGAAAAATGTGCAACTGTTTGTTTAAAACTTTTCTGTAGGAATCTTATAATTTCAATATATTTAAGTGTGCGCAATTCAAATGAGAATGGCTTAAGAAAGAAAACTGTTTTTACATCGTCATTGAAGTTACTTTACACTAACCAAAAATTTATGTTTATCTTCATTAAAATTCCTGTTTATCATTGCAAGATATAGGCAACAAGATATCAAGTAAATTGCTTATTTAAATATGTTATATATTTATCTTTCCTTAGAAAAACATGAAAAAATCAATAATTCTAATTTTCAGAATACATAATGTAATTTTAGCTATTATTTTGCTCAATTAAAGTCAGGAATTTCATATTAATAAATATAGCTTAAATCTCACACACATACAGACAAGAAGATTTTGAAAGCTTTCTTTGTGGAAAAAAATATTAAATAAAATTTTACATAAAAAGGGGGCAATGCTGCATTTTAAATGTTCTGTATAACTTTTTTTTTAAAACCAGAAGTTAAAATTTATGTAAAAGTTATGTTCTTCACACCTTTTATTTTAGATACAACAGTTCATGAAGGGGATACATTAACAATTCACAAAGTGAGCCGTCTTCACATGGGAGCATATCTATGCATAGCATCAAATGGTGTTCCACCTTCTGTGAGCCGCCGAATCATGTTGCAAGTAAATTGTAAGTTCATTTAACAATCATTTATATAAATTTCTGTAATACACATTATTTATAATATAAATAACTAATAAAATACTCTCTATTTTTACAACTTAATATATAATATATATATATATATATATATATATATATATATATATATATATATATATATATATATATATATATATATATATATATATATATATATATATATAATTACTTAATTTGCCTTTAAATTGCCTTTAAATAGTCCAAGTTGTATTATATGTCATAGTTGGTCCTACAACATGTTAATAAAGGATTATTTATGATATTAATGTGTTTAAATTATTTTAATAAAATCCTGTGTATATAGGGTAAGTCCCCATTAATTCGGAACATATTATAAAGAGGAATTCCCTTAATCCAGATATTCATTCGATGTACATACATATAAATATATGTACAAACTGTATAAATAAAAGTTAGTGCAATAGTGTACTTTTTGAAACTGGAGTGTTGTCCAAACGTGAATGAATCAAGAACATTGTTTTATTTGACAAATGACACATTCAGATACATAGCACCTAATTGGCGATGACAACACAATTATGTGCATATATATGACAACAAATGTGAAAATATCTAATCGAACCTATAGATCAAGATGTCATACATATGGTCAATTGTATGTATGAAATATTTTTATAATACCATTTAACAGTTAAAGAGACAACTGTAAGAGAAGCTGAAAGAAATCAAAATACATTACGAAATCAAAAAGAGTTCAGTATAAAATTAATGATTTATAATTTTGCTGTAGCAGTTAATGAAAAAAAATTTTGAATTTTAGGGATGAAAAAAACTTTACTAAATGTAGAGATGAACCAGACACAGCAAGTTTCAAAACTGAAAATGTTCAAATAATTCTACACGAAACTGTAGAAACTGGTTTAAAATTGGAAGAAATATTGTGTTGTAGTTAGACGCAGATAAAAACAATCAAGGATCTCATATTAAGCAGAGGAAGAGAATGTTCAATGTATGACAGCGGCAGAAAGCTCTGAAAGAGATGAAAATAATAAAAATTAAAAAGATGATTAACGAAAGAGAAAAAACTTACATAAATTAAAGATCGTTTAAGTTTTGAGATACAATATGTGTAAGGCAATAACAATGTAGCCACATCTGTATTCTATGAACAATTCTGACAGTTTATCGCTTAATTTTTAAGAAAGAACTATTAAAGTAAGACATCAAGATATCAGTAATTTTTCTACAAGTGAGCTTGTAACATATAATGCATAAGAAAATATTTATATAGAATGTATATATTTTTCTCTTATGGGGTTTTTCCTTCCTTTTCAATTCAAAATGCAATTTTTATTTTATATATATATATATATATATATATATATATATATATATATATATATATATATATATATATATATATATATATATATATATATATATATATATATATATATATATATATATTAACTAAATTTTTAACAATGACTTACGTAAAAGAAAATAACTATAAACTATAATATTTTATGTAAACTATTTTCCGAAAAAAGTATTATAAGAAACAGCAATATATTTCTTGGAGTAAGACAAGAGCATCATCATAGAATAAAATAATACATTTTGATAAAAAAAAAACGAAATAAAGGGGATGAATTGAAAAATGGATTGATGAATGACTGCAAAGGAGGAAATTAGCCTTAAGTCCTTTGGTACACCGCATAAGACAAACGAGTGCTATTTCTCACTGAATTGCAAATTTTATCGTTATTCTCTTGATACTCTATCTCATGCAAATCACACCACTTTTCCACTCCCTTCTTAGACAGATGTTACTCCTTTTCTTTTTTTAACTTTTGAGCCCGTTATTTATGTTTCCACTTAGCATTTTAAATGTTCTCTTCAAATACATTAAAAGAAGTGGAATAAAATCGTGAATACAATTTACACAAAACCTGAATGATAATGCATGGTATTTCCAGTGGAATTCATTTGTTACTACCATGTCAAACGCAAATATTTTAATGGCTCTTAATACCAGGTGAAATTAGAAGCTATAGAAACGCTATTTTCCAAAGAGTTGATATATTATTTATTTGCATATTCATTTAAATATCTGTGCAATTTTATGCATTTGTAAAAATATCAACCATTTTGTTTATGAAAAGCGCTTTAAAATATTTTCATAAAATCTGGTTTCAAAAAAGAGTTTGTTTAAAAAAGATGTATTTTAAAAAATTTTCAAAAGAGTAGTACAATATACACTTACTCTTTCATGAAGTATTTTTTCTTGTAGGTTAAATAAATGTATAGTTTGTTTAGCCTATTAAAATGCATTGAACATTGTTATATTAATTTTGAACCGTCATTTTCTTACAATAAAATTTTAGTGAAGCTTTTTTTTAAATTTTATGAACTTTTGATACATTTAATCTCTTTGTCTTGCAATATTATATGTATTGATTGAGAAAATGTGATATTTTAGGTTCGCACATATGATGCATAAATGTTAGAAGTTCCTCATTACAGACTTAGTCTTGTTATTCCTTTTAAAATTACACAATGCGAAATCTTAATGAATACTTTATATGTATTAATCTTACCTTTTATTCAAAGTTATTCCATATTATTTCAAAATAAAGTAAGGAAATTATACACCTGATTAGATTCATACTATACTCACGTTCATACATGATTAGATTCATACTACACTCACGTTGATTGTCATAATTTAAAAATGTGTACATAATACTTTTCACATGCTTAGATTATACATTAATCTTAGTGATTTAATAAATATATTTTTTATTTTATTAAAGTGTTTGTTAATTCTATAGTAACTTTGATGGTTGGACAATAAATGTGAAAATTAATTTAAGAATTTTCCTACATTTTCCAGAAAATAAGTTGTATTATTAAAAATGTGAAGAGGTTTTTCATTATTTCTGAAGAATTTATTATTAACTAATTAGTTATTATTATTATTAACTAAATTATTATTAATTAGTTATTTTTCTTGTGTTGATATTTATAATGTTATATTATTACTGTGATTTATCTTGTTAAACATGGTATCAGTAAAATCATTTGTAATCATAGCGAAGCATCTTAAAAATAAAATGATTGAGCTAATAATATTAATATTTTAAAATTTTTTTTGGATTAAAGTTAAATAAGTCTAAACTTAGTTATGTTTTTCAAATGATATTATTTTTATCCTTTATAGTGTGAATATTTCTTTAAAATATATTGAATGTGACATATAAATGCAAATGTCATGATGACTCATTTGAGAATAATATTTCAGGATTTTATACACTTAAGAAGTAGTTTATTAATAAAATAGAGAATAAACTTATTCCTGGGGTGTTCAAAAATTTATTTTTTAAATTAATTGCATACTTTTCCAAAGTATCACATAATCCTGAGAATATGCATTTACTTTTATTTTGTATCTGTGATTCTTAAATTGCAACAGGGCCTTTTGCAATCAGTAATTATCATTACATATGTAATTTGAAGTGAAGCATGTTTATTTCTTAAAGTCAGAGTTAATTTACTTACAAATTATATTTAGTTTAATTTTTCAAATGTAATTATGTAATAATCTTATAACATTGAAGTACTTTATTTATTTTTATCATCACTAATACTTTGCTTAAAGTTTCATTTTTAGATTTTTGTTTCGATATTTCAGAAAGCAAATCAGATTATGCAGTATAATTCATGCATCATTGTATATTATATTTATTTTACAAATTATTTTATATTGCATAAAGCTTAATTTTTAAGCTTATGATTATATATAATTGTGAAGCTGGATATGAATTTTCAACAGTAATTTCATTAATATAAAATCAAAGGTCACACACGCAGTAATACATATAACAATATATAATTTTTTTTTTATTTTACATCCCTTTTGATTTGCTTGTAAAAGTCAATTTCTTTTAAATTTGTAAATTGTTAATGAATACAAATTTTTATATAAGTTTGTATACATACATACATATATATATTTATAAATGTAATTCATTTAAGATATTATTTCCTTACGAGTTTTTTCCTCAAATTTTATTTTCAAAGTGAATTGGTGTTTCCTGAACTGTGGTATCTATTATAACTGTAGTCAATGTAGAGATCAAACTTTTTCCATTATTTTATACCTTCAGCATAATATACTGATTTTGAAGTTTGAAAAGAGATCAAAGTACTGTTGCCAAATCTATAAAACATTAGATATATCTAATACAAGTGTCATTTCTATACTTTTCTGCTTCAAAATAAAAGAAAAAAACAATTCAGGCACATTGTAGAAAATTTGCTGATTTTTCGGAAAATACGATTTTGATTTTGCGATTAGAGTATTCCTTCTTTTAAACTAAGAAAAAAATGTAAAGGTTTTTGAATTATTAATATAATTAAATTTTTAAAACTTTAATTTCAAATTAATAATTGGGATGATTTTTAAATTTCAAACTTTATTTACTTTATAAATACATTTATATTATATTTCAGGAATTCTTAAAAATTTTATCATCGTTATACATTTATATATAAGTTGTATAATGCAGTTAATTTTAGGTATTCATGCATCAGTTTCATATTAAGTTGTATTGTTTGTATTAAGATAGACATACTAAAACACATTAAAATATTTTTGAGATCCAATGTAATTTTTATATAATTTATTCCTATTTATTATGATATATATTATTTTATATAATTTAGGTTGATCCTTTTGTTTTTGTAACACATTTTATTATTTTTATAATAATCATTCAATATTGAGTAAAAATATTGCACAGAGGTTTATTTGAATTAATATTTCCTGAATAAATTATATTTAAATTAATCCGCTATTTAACAAAAAATGGTTTCATTCACAATATGACCATTTCTATATCAGATGCAAATATTGTTTTCATTTTCTTATTCTGGAAAGCAGTATAGGTAAATTTAATAACGTACTGTCTAAATAGAAAATGTGTAAAGCATTCTTTTACGTTCAGTAGATCATTTTGTAAGTCGATTAAACTTTGATCGAGTAAGAAAATGTCTTATTGCCTCATTTATGGAATTTTGAAGTGATGAAGGCATTTCTTTTTGATAAAGCTTATGTAAATTGTTTCAATGTTTTGTAAATATAATAAAAATTCATGAAATTACAAAAAAAAGAAAAAAAACATAAAACCAAGAATGCATTAATGTATAAAAGAATTAGCTTAAAATACATTAAATAATTACAGTTTATAGCATTTTGCTGTAAACATTATGAATTAACCGTTATATACCTCCCGTGAAAATAAAGTTAATAAATAGAAATAATGCGAATGAAAATATATTTAAAATTGAGAAAATAAAAGTGTAATGGAATATTATTCGATAAAATATGTTCTATTTATAAATTGATTTCCTATTTTTTTCATTACTAATTTATATGTTGTCATCTAAGTCTTTTTGAATTCTGGTTATGTATTTATCTAAAAACTATCTGCATAATAGTATGATTCAATTTAATTTTACTTCTACAAATCTTTTTATATCTTTCCGTTTCCAGGTATTTCTCACTCATGGGAATTTCTATTAAATGCAATGTAGTGGTTAAATATGGTAATATTTATTTTTATGTAGTTCCTCCAATGATATGGATTCCGAACCAGCTTGTCGGTGCACCAGTGGGCGGTAAAGTTACTATCGACTGTCACACCGAGGCTTATCCGAAGTCCATAAATTATTGGACCAAAGAAGAAGGTGAAATGATCATACAGAGTCCGAAGTATGATGTCATTTCAGACGTCTCTACTTACAAGGTGCATATGGTGTTAACGATACACCGCTTGGTTCACGAAGATTTTGGAACTTATCGTTGCTATGCCAAGAATTCTCTCGGATCGACAGAAGGCTCAATACGATTATATGGTGTGTATTAATTATCCCTCTTATAGAAATTGCTTCTTGCATGAAAAAAGTAAAACATAAATTGTAAAGTAAATTAGAAACGCATTTTTATTTTGGCTTTTATATATTTCATGTTTATTTTCCTTTCAACATAAAACATCTTTGCTCTCTCAACTATGGATCACTGTTTCCAAATACATACAGAAATGCAATGGATACTTACATTGCGTACCTAACATGGATTTTGGGGCAAAATATCAATGTCAGGAGAATAACTAGGAAAAATTAATGAAAATAAGACTTGACACTATTGTGAAATGATTGCATATTAAATTATAACATTCCATTAAAATAAAGAATTTTGTGATTTTTTTGTATTTTATAAGGTAATTTTAATACATAATAAAGAATATTCGTTGTCTCTAAAATACACATGTGTTTATATAAAAAAAAATCCAAAGAGATTTAGGCATTCAGATCTAACTATAATACTTAATTTTATGTATTTTAAGACAAATGCCAAACATTTTTATTCAAATTAAAAAAATATTTAAAAAGAGGTTAAGCTTATATCTCTTAACCATTTGGAGTAATATTTTAATTATCATGTATCCATCATCAAAAACAAGAATTTTTATGTCAGTATGAATATAAGGCTAAATTTTAAGCTCAAATTAGTGGAGAAACAAATTTTGGTCACATATGATTTTACTTGAATATATAATATTTTATTAAAATATATTTAATTATGACAGTTGTTTCATTAACAAATATAGTGGATATTTATTATTTATTTCCTTTAAACTAATGTAGAAATGATTTATATATATGTATATATATATATATATATATATATATATATATATATATATATATATATATATATATATATATATATATATATATATATATATATATATATATATATATATATATATATATATATATATATATATATATATATATATATATATATAGAAAATAATTAATTACAATTTTATATTCATCCGAATTTTAGGATATCATTTAGTTTTTCTTTTAAGATTGCGAAAGTGATTACAGTGGGGAATTTAAACTCATATCTTCATGTATGAAGATTTTGATATAAAAAAAGTACCAGGTTTCATATGTCAATCTTTAATTTTTCCTTTCACTGTCGGAATTCTATACCATACGTTTTAATACACATATTGCTGTTTATTTCTAGTTTATTACTAGTTTATTATTTGTTGCAATACAAATATATATAAGCAGTTAATTATTCTTTTTACCTAATTGTTCCTACTGGAAAAAAATAAAGTTTTGGAGTAAATTCTTTAACAAAGTTAATTTAATTATCATAAAATCATTGATGATTAATGTGAATAGATTGAATCGCATAGCCTAATTTGCGAGTTTTTCTTTTTATTCTTACTTTATACGATGATACGAAGTTACATCACATCAGAAGTTCATCTTCTACAACGTAAATAATTTTAATATAATACAAGATTCTGAGTAAAACAGTTATGGAGTCAATAAAATCAATAACATCTCCGGAAAATGCATTTTAAAATGTTAATAACATACAATGCCAGAATTTTAAAATTAATTTGCTTGTTATAATGACTAATTTTCATTCATTTTTCCATATTAATCATTAAACTAATTTCAACATTTTTTCTGGTCATCACTAAAGAATTTTAAAAATTTCCTTTACACATAAATTATTTAAATTGTTTTAAATATTTTGCATAAAAATGAATTTTTTTCAGTTTAATTACATTATTACTTAAAAAAATACTATACAAACTAAA
Source organism: Latrodectus hesperus (assembly GCA_037975125.1). Taxonomy (NCBI): domain Eukaryota; kingdom Metazoa; phylum Arthropoda; class Arachnida; order Araneae; family Theridiidae; genus Latrodectus; species Latrodectus hesperus. Next base: position 34,091,625 of record CM075856.1, on the reverse strand, counting down.
TTTTTTAAAATAATTAAATATTGTAATAAAAATGTCAATATTTTTAATATTGTATTTCATTCAGTTGTTTTTTTACATGGGAATATATATGTAAAAATTAGATGAATGTTAAAAATTTACTTTAGAATTTATTTTTCTAATATGCGTACAGTTATATCATTAGGAAGAAATTTTTCAATGCTAAACATTTGTTTTATGCAAAAGACTGAAGTAAGTACAGTAGTACTTTCCAAACACTTGTCTATATTAGCAACTTTTAAATAAAATTTAAGGCTTATAATATGCATATTATTTTTAAACAAACGACTAGTTCTATTTCACTAATTGTAAGCATATGTGTGTGCGTGTGAATTATTTGTCGGTTAGCTTTTAATTATTAATATGTTAAATATTACAAAAGGACATGTTTTCAAAAACCATTTAAAATACTGTTATAAAACATGTTATTTTAAAAATATTTATGAATATAATTTGAATTTTATGAAAAAATGCTTATACTATATTATTTTTCTGTAATTAGGCGTGAGAACAATTAAAGAGAATATAAAAAAATATTTAGTTGTTTTCTAAATAATCTTGAATTAAGAAAAGAATAGGAAATTTAAATTTGATATCTAGCTTCGAACAAACTCAAACATTCAATTAAGGAGCAATTAGAAAAGAAAGCATGTGATTTCCTAAACGTATATTCCGTTACTAACTTGTTAAATAGTGTCATCTTTAAACTATTAATCAAAATTCAATTATTAATTAGAATTACAATTACATTTCGGCGTATGAAAACCAGAAAACAGAAGAAAATTTCCAGAGGTTAATGCTTTTTAATTGCTAGATTTCTTTTACAGTAAATATTATGTATTATTTTTAAAGGGTATATCGAATTTATGATTATTAATCAAACTTTTAATCAAAAAATATAGTTCGAACTTTTTCTTGAGAAAAGTTTTTATATTTTCTAAATGCATCTTTAGTTACGAAAGAAAGTTTTAAAATTTTATAGAAACAAAACAATTTCTCGATTATTTGTATTTAAATTATGGTACAATTAATCTATGAAGGGTTTGATAGTACAATTTGTTAAAATCATCTTAAGTAATAAATATTTTACTGAATAATATGTTTTTATTATACTAGTTTCAACGCTGCATCTTAATTAAAAAAGTTGGATTTTGTAATGACAAACACAATTTCAAAAGTTATGATAAACTGAAACTTATGGCAATCTCAAACTCATAACATATAAAGGACTAAATCTTATAAGTAATGATATATATATATCAGCTAAAAATCTCAGATTTTTTTAGTCCCGTAATTGTCACTAAGGTGTGAACCACAATCTTAAAATACTTTTTAAATAAAGAGCAATGTAGTTATCATTTTAAATTTGGACTTCAAAATTACTTTATTCAAATGAAATTCATCAATTTTAATAAAAAATAAAGAATTTAAAAACAAATGTATATTATTAAAAAAGTTAAACGAGGTGAAGAAAGTATTTTGTTTCAAATGTTACTCTTATCTAATTACGAAAATTTAAATAAGGAAAATATTTAATATGAATTTAAATGATATTTAACTGAAAAATAAAAGCTTAACGAAAACATCTGTGGCCATTATATGTATATTTAAACATAATAAATAAAATGTATCATAAGTTAGGGGCATACAACATAAATATAGCTTCTAAATTGGTTTTATAAATACTATGTAAATAAAACATACACTCAAATTTTACCATTTGCTGGAAAGGAATTTAAATTGTATACATCTTTCATAAAAATCGCTCTTGCTCATATGTTAATTATGTTGGATGGTTTTTTACTATAAGAAATTGAGAAATGCACACGACAGATAAGACACAATTTCTAAGTAAAAATTGATTGTACATTTTAAATTGGAAAATAAATAATTTATTTCAATTTATATTTTTTAATTTTGTATTCATTCGTAACATGTAGTTAATAAGATTTCTTTTGATGGCAAATTATTTATAAGGTCATAATATCATAGTTATTATATTATAAAATTGGAAGTTATAAAATGACTACTTTCAAATAGTTATACCCTTATCCATAATTTATTTGACATCGTTAATTTATATTATAATTACGGCTCTAAGAATTTCAGCAATTTAAATTTTTGTGTTAATGATTATATATATATACATATATATATATATATATATATATATATATATATATATATATATATATATATATATATATATATATATATATATATATATATATATATATATATATATATATATATATACATATATATATATATATATATATATACGTTGCTGGTGGCTGTGTATAAGAAATTATGCGTGTAATTCTCCAAAAATATATGCAAACAATTTATTTCAAAGGACAAAGAAATAATAGAAAAATAAAAGCTTGGAGGATAAAGGAGGAAATAATATTTCAGGAATGACATTTTGAAGAATATTGATAAATATTTACCGAAACAAGATACAGCTGTCCTGTATCGTGTTTTGAAGTAAACTATAGATTACACGCTTCTTTGAATCTAAAAATATTATTTCAGTTTGGGGGACATTTTAAAATCTTAAAAAATATTGTTAATAGTATTTAAAGTTGATCTTATATGTACATTTGATATTATTTATTTCATTATTTTTTGTTTTCTACCATGATTATTTTACTAGCATAAACGTGTAAATGTGAAATAAACTGAGACAATTTACTCTATGTATTTAATTAACGGAGTTGAAAAGACAATAACTATATTTTTAGTAATATTTTGTCATATTATAGTACATACTTCTTATCTTTTTACAGCACGTTTTCATTTCCAATACATTTTTCTTTTACTGAGATTAATCTCTTCATTGAATTTACAGTAAAGAGTATCAATTATAATTTGATTAGAAAATAATATAGAATGTTTAAAAAAATGTAATTTTTAAATTTGATTTATTTAGAGAAGCCATTTTGTGTTACATGAAAGTACAATAATTTTCTTCAAAATAAGCAATTATGCGTATTTTTTACCCTTTTCTAAAATACAGCAGCTACTGAAAATTAAACTGAACTACTTTTATTTTATGAAATGAATTTCTCAAGTTGAGGTCGTTCTTTTTCTGAAAGATTTTTGACTAAAGTGCGGGAATATAATAGATGTAAATTTTAATAAACACACACACTTCATTATTGAGTGCAATACTTTCAACTTTGGTAGATATTTTCTTTAAATATTGTAGTATATTATTTTTAAGTTTATATTATTAGTTTTGATAAAAACGGAATATTCAGTTTTAAATTTGGTTTGTTGATCTTATGCGAATATGCATTAAAAACTTATACTACTATTGTAGTATACGATTTATTTCTTTATAATAATTTATGTTGTATTGAATATAACTTGTAAAGTTATTATGATAATATTTTTGTTAAAAATCGATTCAATTTCAAAATGGATAGTATACAATGAAAGCTTTTTTAAAATATCCATGGTTATTTACACATATATTAAATTGAAAACAAAATCATAAAATTTCATATATCTTCAAGGAAGACTAATTTTACAATTTATTTCCGTTATGTCTGAATACAATAATCTATGGCAGATTTAGGTAGGATTGAATTTTTTAACAGTCATTTTTTGTTGATGATTTTTTGAATATTCATGGGCCCCTGGACTTTGTCTAGCCTGCGACTTTGTTGGAATCATACACCATTACCAACAACAAACTGTTCAAAGAATTGTCACACAATATCAACTTCTTGATGTTCTTGTGGAGCACATACATTTATCTAGACCTTTTGATGACTTTAGGCAATTTTAACTTTGTAAAACTTCTGTCAAATTATTAGTCAGTATTCACAAAACTAAAGTAATCATTTATTGCTATTCACATTAGAAAAGTTTTGGAACTTAATATAAACTCTTTATTGAAACAAATATTCTGAATTTAGCCTTGGTTGGATAAACATTTTTCGGAAAATCTGTAATAATGCAATGTATGCTTTAGTTACCCTAAATTTTTAAAATATTTTAGAAATGTGAAGTATTTACATTATTTTTAAATATAATTTCTGCATAATAATTTTTCTGTATAACTGTAATTTTAAATCTTAGAAATCCATGTTCCTCAACAAATCAAGGAGCCTTCCACAGCTAAAATTCAAAGCGTGGACGGAACTTCAGGTAAGAATAAAGTAGAGGGTAGAAAAAATAAAATTGTAGTTAGATGAATTAGGCCTTATATTTCTTATGTTCCTTTTTATTTTTTCTCATTGCAGCTTTTTATTAATTTCGTAAGCATTATCACTTTTATTTATTTTTTTTATCATTGAATAAAATTTAAAAAATAGAATCAAGAAAAATATTAATTTCATTTCATAGTGATAAATATAAAATAAATCTTAATTATACAGCTGAGATTAATCATTTTAAAATAGAAATTTATCTCATTCTACTATTTGTTTTAGCACAAATATATCAACATGAAAACAAATGCATAAGCATTTCTAATAATGTCACCCATGAAATATTGAAAATTATAAAGTTGCTTCAAATTACTATCATGAACTAATTTTCATAAAATTAAGAGCTGGTTGATATTGTCTAGTGTTGAAATATTTACTTATACAACACTTATATTATTTTTTTTTAAATTCGGCTCACAATATCATGCATATATTTTATGCTTTCAATTATTTTGAAATTATTTTACAATAAAGTTATATATAAGATTTAATTTTGTAAACAACTGCATTAGAAATTCAAAGTAATATTATATTAATTTGTTTTAATTTCAAATAAGTATCATTAATATGCGAGGTATTTGCATAAATTATGAAATTTTAACTGTATTTAAAGCAATACTTACTTCGTTTTTGGGTTAAAAGTTCGAAAATTTTGGTTTGTTGAAAGTACGAAAATCTGCATACATATAGTTCTATTAATTTCTACGGTATATGAATAAATCTGTCTTAATAATCGTTAACTCATATGTGTATTATTATAAGCGGCATTATTTTAAAATGTAATCTTCAAATAAAAAATATTTTAGAATTGATATACTAATATAATGCCAAATTTTTTTATTTTTATTTTTTTTAAATTAATTTAATTTAAATTAATTTAAATATACATACTAAGAATTTTCAATTCATTCTATTTTTTCCTGACTAAAATAACTAAGTATTTTCTGATTGAAGCTAAAATTAAATCAAGCATGTAATTTGAGATGATATTCAAGAATCAAGTACATATCAAAACATCTATGCAAATGATTGAGATTTTTAAAAGTTTTTTGTTACTTTGATTGTGTGCTATTTATTTATATTCTAAAATAATTTATTTGTAGAAGATTATCTTCTCGTTGATTTATTTTAATTTTGAAAAGAAATATTCTTAAAAAAATTAGTTTTATATCGGAAGAACAAATTGAACTCGATGCTACTTATAATTGCAATGGCATTTAACTTGTGTTAATAATATTATTAACACAAGTTAAATTATTGATAGATAAAATTTAGTAATTTATCTTAGTAAGTAATAATTTCTTTATCATTAGATGCATTTAACCTTGATTATCCCTCTCTCCCTCTCATGTATTTTGTTCTTATGTTTGAAAGTAAAATTTTAAATAAAATAGCAATATATTAGATTGATAATGAATTAATTGAGGAGCTTAGGAGGGTTATTTTTCTCTCAGAAGAATTCGTACTTTATATTTCAGTAAAGTAGGATTGTGAGAATGGGGATATAAAACACTCATTACGTCCTTAAAATTAATTGTTTAGAAAAATTCTTTTGAGCTTTTGTGAAACAGAAGCCCTCTTGAAAGTTCTTGAAGCTAAAAAAATAAACTCTTCCGATAAAAGATTATAATCTTTAAATCTGTTTACAAATGACATAAAAATGTAAAGTTCAATAGTTTCTGCACAAATCGATAGACTTATATTTTTTGTGTAATACTAGAGAAAATGCCATATAAAACATTTTTTTCTTGATAAATGTTATTTCTATACTTACAAGTATGTTCTAAGTATAATTTGGAGAATTGAATTTATTATGTTTCAAATAGAGTTAATTTTTTGATTACATTAACTGATAAGTACATTAATTGAATGAAATTACATAATTTGTTCCTATAAAGAAATTTTTAAATTATTTTATAATTTTTCCAAAGAAATAGAACAACCATATAGGATAAAAAATATTGGGTTTTTGATTGGGCTATACATGTTAATTCGCATGCATGATTAAATTGATTAAATTTAATTATGCATGTTTGCTATAAAATATATGGTGGTTTATTTTTAATGTAATATAAATGTGGTAGATCAAAATAAAGTTTCTTAAATTATTTTTTGTGGAAGTATAGTTTTATTTAACGCATATAAATGTTAAAATTCACCATTATATTGCCATTGTTATTATAATATGGAATATTTAATTTTCTAAAATCCTCAATTTTGTAAACATATAAATGTCCTTTTAAAGATATTTTTGTATTAAACTGAAATCTTAACTATAAGTATAAAAGGAATATTATATTGATTCAGTTTCAGACATATATCAGATTTGCAGATGCATGTTGAATTGAAACATTACTTCAAAATGGTACTCAATCATTCCACTGTACCTCGTTTGAAAAATTAATATGTCGTTAATAGTTATAACTATATATATATATATTTATATAGTTTACATTATTTTAACTTTTTCGTTACTGTACTTGATATTTATATTCAACACGATTACCGTATTTCTTTTAAAGCATATTCAACCATATATTGAACATCTATGATTGAAAAATGCAATGAATGGTGTCTTTACCGTTGTTCCTAAACTGACAAGTTTATTTTCATTATTTTAAAATGTTTATTGAGAATATTAGTATTTATTATATAAAAAAGTACCAGTTTTTAGTATTCTGTTAAAAATAACTAAATTTTACAATGAAAAATAATTTAAAATTAGAAGATAATTTCAAAGTGCAATGGTTTTGCATCAATAATAAGGGAAACACGTTTTAAATAAATTTACACAGAATATATTTATTATACAAATATATATTGTATAATCTGTATTAATGTATAATAATGTCCTGCATTTTTCTTATAAGCTATGAAAAATATTTATTTTATATACATTTTGATATTCAGGATTGAAAATGTAGAATATTTTATGCATCATTTTTTTAAAAATTTATCTCATTCCTTTTAAATTTTAATTTGCAAACCCTGCTATCAATTTTGATTTGTAAGAAGAAGGATTTATGGAAAATTATATTAATCCATCATTGGCTCTTCCATTAAGTTTAATTACATTAATATTTATTCAGTAGTAACAATAAAAATAATTTAAAATGAAATTACATACTTTTTAAGTAAACAAAAAATAAAATGCTTAACTATAAAACGTCTAACTCAATTGAAACAACCATGCGGCTATATTTAAAAACTTAATAATTCTTTAAATTTACTTTCGAAATTCTTATGCGTGTAAAGACAAAGATGTGAAATTCGTCAAAAGTCCACTACACGCATCTTAAAATTAAAGTTTGGACTTAAGTAAAAATTTTGATTATAAATTTAAATTTTATTAAATAAATCCAATATATTATATAATAAAATACCTGAATTCATAGAAATTGTCTTTGAAGTTTTCTTGCTTAACAATATTTTTCTTAATTTACTTTTCAAAATTTTAGTAGCGTCAAGCCGCATAAATGAATTACAGAAACCAAATAATGTTACCAAGTAAAAAGTAAATAAAAATTTTACTTTTTCAAATTTGCATTTTAATAAATATTGGGAATATAAATTAAGGGAAGATTTTTATTTTCTGAAATATTATAAAAAGCTGTATTTTAAATACTAGTGTAAGCGTTATGATACGATTTAAATATATTTTCATGATTCTTTTCAGTAAACGGAAAATATGAGTTGCCAGAGGATGAAGAAGCAGCTGAGGATTCCGAAATAATATTTACAAATTCATCTCTTGAAGTTGCAGTTGCTGGTAATTATATTTATGTTTTTCATTTGAAAATTCAGGCAAAAGCGTACGATTAATATACTTTCGAGTCTTTTACAAAATTATATTTGTGAAACAGTGTATTTAGAACTTAAAATATAGTAATTTACTGCATATTAAATATTTCAGAATTCCTATGGAATGATAGCAAATTTAAACTATCCAATTAATTTTATTCTAATTGAATTGTATGCTAGAAATAGATCTATAATTCTATATAAATATCCTAAAGTTAAATTTGTAAAAATGAATTGTAGAATACTTATATTTGTAGAAAAATCAAGTGTAGAATAAGACCATTTATAGAACATTTAATAAAAATATCATATAAGTATGTATAATTATGGTATATTAATCATCGGCATATGTCATTTCAATACATATAAACTGGAATTTAGAATTATATACAAACATCATCCTCATAATCATAAAAAATCTAAGTTACATTTTTATGTAGAGTTAAAATTTATTTATAATAATGAATAAAGTCACTAACATTGTAAACCAATGGAAAATTGCAATATAAAATAGCCGATAAAACATAATTAATATTTAAAGAGTAAGATAATTTTATGTATTCACAATATTATACTGAAAATGTACGTAATGTATATAATCTTATACTGAAATTCATAAAAAATAATGCATTTTTTTAAATTTTGTAGTAAAATATTATTTTAAAACATGAAATGTAAAGATTATTTTATAGTATATCTATATGAATATCAATGCTAATAAAATAAAGAAGAACTTAAATTACATACATTATTTAGTTATTTCGAAGTCTTTAATTTTATATACTCTGCATAGGATTAACATAAGTGACCAAAAATAACAAGATAACACTCAATAAAATCTTCCACAATTCTTTTTAATAAATGTTATTTTAATTAAAAAGTTTGAATATCATTACAAATATAACTTAAATTTCTAAAATAATACACCGTATTTATTTTAATTTAAAACATTTTATTTTTAAAATTAAATACAAATATGAAAAAAATAATATCTGGCTAAAATGTAAGATGCAAAAAAATCCTAAAATGTAAGATGTAATTAAAATTAAAAAAAAATCCATTTAAATTATTTAAAAAAATAACATTTTATATCTTGTTGGAATATGTATCGTTGATGTTCTATTCATGCTTTGAAATTTTGGATACATTTATTATTTTATTTATGCAGCTGAATTTGAAGAGGCTAATAGGATGCAAACATTTTACTCATGATGATCCAAGGTCATATAATTACGAAAATATCTTAAGAATTGGTAGCTTGTAAAATTCTGTTTGCTTGTAATTTTTAACTCATTAAACTTGGTTTGGTTTTCTTTTTATAGACTGAGGATAATATATATATATATATATATATATATATATATATATATATATATATATATATATATATATATATATATATATATATATATATATATATATATATATATATATATATATACATATACATATATTACAGCTTTGAAGTTTGTGTTAACAATACGTTTTTTGTGGGCGCAACGTTTAACAAATACTCAGATTCATCCTGAAATATCCAGTCATTGTGAAATGATGAAGACGGTCTCACAGACTTAACCAATGTAAAAATACCAGGAAGGCTAATAACTGTGAGCCCATCGGACTGGTGTAGCTGGTGGAAGGCATTATTCTCTCTAATTGCAGAGTGAGCGGCGAATACACTGCCGAGCGGATAGAAATATCTATTGGCAGTTCTCATTCCATCATCCGTTACCAAATATTTATCCAAATTATGATCACGATAGGTTCCATATTCTTTGAGTTTCAAACACAAAGGAATAAAAACTGCAGCTTCCCTAGCATTTTTTCAACATTATTCTGCGTACGGCAACGGGCGATGAGCGCAAGTGCATCACTTAACTCAATATAAGACCTCACAAAATACGCACAGAACTTGATTTGCTTCACAATTTTGGATCTTACGTCTGGAAAAAACCTCCATACATCCTCGATCTCACGTCTTGCGAATTTCATATGCTAGGCAAGCTCACATAACATTTAGATGTATGGCAATTTCGAAATGAGGACCTAGTTCAGGTAGCTGTTCTAAGCTGACTCAACCAATGCTGGACCAATGATCGATTTACTATCGTCAGAGCATCGAGTAATTAGTGCTACGTTTCGACAAATATATGCAGCGACTGAGAAATTATGTAGAGAAATAGTGTGTTGTATGTGTCATATTGTATTATAGCACACTTATCAGATTATGTTTTTGACTTACATTGTTCGAGTGTAATTTACATTGTGAACGCCCCTGGTAAAATATATTCACAACTATTGTATAGAAAATATTATAAAGTGGGATTCAAGTTTCTGAAGTGTTGCACTAAAGGAAAGATCATTGATTTGGCTATTAGCTTAGAATTTTCGGGAAGAATAAATTATAAAATTTTTCAAAATTAAAATGTGATAAAAGTGTTCACTTTCATGACGAATAATTAATATGCGCAAAAATTGTTATTCTAATTACTCACTTCATTGTCAATCTGTTAAAAGTAGCAATTAATCTGAAGCGAATTATTTAAGACAATTTTATTTAATCAAATATATTAGTTAGTTACATTTCTTTGATATCTGTATGTAAAACGGTTTTCTTCTTTATAAATTTTTTTATGTGTGAATAAAATTAGTGATGTTTCTTTATTTTAAAATTGAAAGACTTAAATTTTGCAATTCTATTAAATTTTTAATAATTATTTACTTTGTACTAAAAAGCATCATGATTTTACTTATTTTCTTAAAAATGAATAATTCCTATTATTTGTATAATTTTTTAAATCATATAAGAAATATGAACATTTAAAAGAATCAATTTTAGTGACATAATTATTAAAAGTATTACATTGGTTAAAATAAAAATTTTGATTATTAATGTTAAATTACATGCTTTGTAACATTAACTTTACAAAAATATTTTAAATTGTTAGGTTTTATACCTAATCATATTATTTTTTTTCCAGATGATACCAGTTCTTCTCAGGTATTGGTTACAGATTCAGGAATCATCATGAGTGTCATATTTCTAGCTGTATTTTTACATATGCTTTACACAGGCACTTAATTTTCTGATTTTTGTGTGAAAATAAAATCAAGAATTTTTAATGAAAACAGGACTATCGTGATAAATATTCGATTTGTTTTCATTGTAACAGAGCTGCAGCTATCACTAAGAAATTTCTGTGATGACTTACGTGTAACTCAATCAAGAATATTGTTCAATATTCCGTCATCTTGTTTGCAGTATTACTTCTGATTTTACTTATTCATTGTGATTGTTCGTGTTCAAATTACTTCATAATGGAACAAATATATTTTTGTGAACTTCAGAATTGCGTTCATTAAAAGAATTGTATTTCGTCTCTTCACTTATAAATAATGTAAATGTTGATAAAATTCACTTTGAGTAAAAGTAATGGAAAGGTGCAAAACGTCTTCTACAGATATTTCAAATATGCTTAGGAATACAGAAATTGTGTCTAACATAATCTACAAAAATGTTTTACTTTGTGTGACACTGACAGTTGTATTCATATTTTGCATAAATGCATTTAAAATCATGAAGAAGAAATGAAGAGAATGATCTTATGCAAAAAAATTTTCAATGGGCCTGAAAAAGAATGAATATGCTTTTAGCATATATAAGAATTTATATATTCTAGATTCAATGAATTAATTATAAATTGCTAATCCAAAAAAGAGCAGCAATATTTCGCAAAAAGTATAAATGTTGCAATATAAATTCTAGATATTTTTCATGATTTCATTTTTTATGTCTTTGACTAAAATATGATTTCTTACAACCAACCTGTTTAGGGTGAATTTCATAAAGAAAATGTAGTTAAAATATGTTATTTTAATTTAAATAAGCAATCTGTTGATTAAAACGGTTGCCATAAATAGCAATATTCGAAATTATTCACTTCAAGTACTCATTGGTATAATTTTGTTGCTCAACATTTGGTGATAATTATGAAGTATTCACACTTTCTCTTAATTTAAACAATAAATAAAAAAAGGAAAATGATTTAATCAAGAGTTTACAGACTCAACAAATTATTCACAAAATTGATGTTATTTAAAATTGAAAGAAGTTTTTTTTCATTCATTTTATGTCATTTACACTTTTATTTCACATTCCATTTTTTCATAAATTTCTGAAAATGAAAATGTACATGATTATAAAATATTCCTTATACATGCTTGTATTGTACAAATATTCTGCTATTTAAACGAGCTTTGTGAAATTTGGAGTTTTTAAACTCTGAATTGAATGTTTCAAATGTAAAGAGTTGGTTCTTTTCCTTTAGTCGATAATTATCATAGCAAAATTATTTGATTCTTCGGGTTCCATGTTAAAATTTTAATTATTAAGAAGAGGAAACTGAGCAGCTACAATTTTCAAAATATTCTTTCATATTTTGAATCAAACATTTAATAAAATATCTCATATTTCGTGTTGCATTTCAAGATACTTCGGTATAGCTATATAACTTACAAAATTTATTTTTGATGCTCAATAATTTTACACATTATGCTTTCCCAAAATAAGTTTCAGTAAAACATAATGCCAACTCCAACTTATAAATTATTGTTTGTATTAACAACTCTTTGCATTATAGAATTCAAATGTGTTAATTTTATTGAAAATATTACAATATCAGAAAGCAACTTAATTTACATATTGATATGAACATGAACGTAAAAAATAAAGAAAAATTGGTAAAGTAAATACTAATTATTAAAATATTGGAATAATGCGCTTAAAATCCGTTAACTTAATAATATTATTAATAACTTAATTCAATGAATGAAGTACGAAATAAGTAATTTTAACATTTTTAGTGTAACAAAAGTAATATTAAACTGATTTAAGTATAATTATATTTACTTTAGACACAATTTAATGAGAGAATAAAATTTCAATGTTTAAAGTAAACAAGTCTTTATTTGTAAGCAATTTTTCCTTGAAAAGGAAAAACATTAATTATATTATAAATAAATATTTAAACCTCGTTTAATGCAAACTTAAGTTTAATGAATTATTTAAATTTAGTAAAACAGTATATTACCTTATAAAACAGATATTGATACTTCAAATGAGGGTTTGCAATCTGCCATTCCATAATTTCAATGATATGTTCTATAAAATTAAAGAAATCATTACCTTCAAATTACTCTATAATTCTTCTATATTATAGGAAAATTTATTTGCAATTTTTTATTCTTAGTTTTGGATGCAGTTTTTTTTTCCAAATATGTTAACTGGTTAAAATTAAAAAAAAATTAAAAAAAATCGCCATATATATAATTTTTAATATTTTGTAAATTTACATTTTAAAAAATCAAAATATTCAACAAGATTAAAAATGCCCAAATATTTAACCTAATCTCAACTATTTAAGTGCAAATGTGCTTAAAAATTACATTTTGATGATATGCACATGAATATACAGATATGTGAATAAAATATATAAAAGTGGTATATCACAAAAATGCAATAAGGGCCACTACCTTACAAAATAACCTATTAAAACATATCAGTTCATATTAAATATGTTAAAAATTTTAATTAGATATTTTTTCTAATTAGTAATAATTTCTTAATAAAAATTGCTAAAAATTGCAAATGTAAAGTTTAATTAAAATTTTGTAAATTAAAGACTTCTAAAATTATCGGTGCAAAAATTTATAAAAAAACAACGTAAAAAATTATAAATATATTTTTATGTATTAATATGCATTAAAAAATTAGATATTTACTGGGAATAATGTATTTATATATTTAACTAAAATAAAAATACTTAAATTTATTTTAGCAGGTTTTTTAATTTATTAATATTTTTAAAATATCCATCATGTTTGTAAAAATTTATAGGTTATTAAGTACAAAATTTTACAACTTATTCCATTTTGTTGTTACAGATGTAATTCATTTCAATACAAATGCCTTAAAATTTAAGTTATTATAAAATATAGAGTAATTTCTAGAAAAAATGCTACTCGACTGCGTACTCAATTTTTTGAGTTTTGAACTGCGGCATTTATATACTCTTAGAAACTTAAAATTAATATTTTATTTAAGATGAGTGTGATAGTTAAATCATTTAAAATATAACCCAAAAAGTCATGACTTAAATTTACTGATAATAAAATTATAGATAAATCGATATTGGGAAAATAATATGCATACGACAATTTTGCAGGTTTCGATTACTTTTTAAATTCGGTTTATGATTTCCCTATTGAGTTTAACTTGAGGTTTTTAAAGTACATGATATTGATGTATAAATACATTGTATAGTTTGTCCTAATTATTTTGTTAAAAAATTGTCTCATTAAATTTAAAAATTCAGTAGTATGTTGCCTTTATGTTATAGTAAAATATTAAGCATATCGGTCTTCTTTTGATGAATATTATAAATAAATCCTTGATCGTTAATATATTTTTTCAATATTTCTCTTTTGTGATATATTTTTGAATTATATTTCTGTTTGACACAATTTTCTAAAATGAAATTCATGATATATTGAATAAGTGGATGTTTTATGGTAAAGATCTTGAAATTAACACCACTCGTGATTTAATTTAGTGAAAATCCTGCCCGACTGGGCATTTTAATTTTTTAAGCGATTTTACACAAACCTCATTTTTACGCCGATGTGGCCTTTCTTCTGGAAGTTATAGTGTATTTATGCAAATCGACCAGGCCACCACGGCCTAAGTAACAAATTAATTTCAATATTATATTTTACTTCATAATTTTCTTAGAATATTACGTTTCAAAAATAAATTACTTATAAATGTCAGTAAAAAAGTCTGATATTCTCTGTACATTTTGAAATAAATTACATTTTGTAACTAAATACAATTGAATTCAGTAAATATTTCTTTTAACATATGTTATATTCCAGAAGAAATGTAGTTTGATTTTTAAAACGTATACATATTAAAGTTATTTTTTTAAATTTTACTTTTCACTAAAACTTTTCCATAAATAATAACTTGATAATCTATTAGATTCCGCATATTTTTATGATATTTTTGTTTAGAATATAAATGTAATACAAATGTTTAAAACTTAAATGCAAATTAACAAATTTTATGTGTAATATTTCTCTGTTTAAACATTTAAGAGTTGATTTTATTTGAATAAATGATGTCGATCGCACATTTTGGACTTATCTTCATAATAATATTTCATCTTGAGCATACTTGGTGAAGATTCAGTTTAAATAAATGTGATTAAATGGAGATAGAGAATAGTTTTGTATTGGAATGTAATATATTATAGCACAAAATTGAAATGCATTAGATGTTTTAATGTTTGTAGAGAACTAACAGAAAAAAATTAATAAATGTTTTTAAAAACTACCATTTTTCTTTTCTTGTTGTTTTTACCATCTACACATTTTCGGAAAATACTTAATAATTTTTTTATATTCATAGATATTATTTTGCAAAACATAATTTGTTTTCATAAATAATATTTTCCTATGGTGGTTAAATATTAAATATAAAAGAAAAAAAATTAAAAATTAAATAGCTTAAATCTAACTAAGTAATTACAATTTTTACTTAATTAATTTAAAAATTATAGTTGTATTTAAAATTTAATTGATAAACATCCGGAGATAAACATTACTAATAAATAAATAGGGAAATGCGGGAGTAAAATTCAGATGTTTATTTTTGACGGTAGAGTTCAGTATTCTCTCACCAGGAGGAATCCAAACTATGATTCAACCTCTGTGGGTCAACCACTGAATTACTGGTAGAAGGGAGATTCATCAATGAATTTCAAAATTGCCATTCATGACGTTGTTCATATCCATTGATCATCCCACCCCATACAATGCAAGCACTTTTGGTTTTGAGTGAAATTAAGCAATCGATTCACATTATGAACTTTTCACACAGCTTTAAAAAGCTTTGGGTACAAGCTTTCACTTAACAGGGATAATCAGATGAATCATTTATGGAATGGTTCCTAATGGAGCAGTGTGGTTCATCAGCTGTCATGCACTCCGTATGTTGTCATCTTAAGCAAAGATACAACGAAGTACATGGAATGTATCCTGTCGCTTTCACGACTGCATCCAGTTTTTCATATTCCTATGAATCTCATGGTGACATAAAAATTCATAAATCTATAATATAGAATTGTTTTCTGTTACCTTAATATCCGTGATCATTATTCAAAAATATTTTTTTTAAACAATAGGAGACGGAAGAAGCAAAGATGGGTGCACACCATCACAATCATGTGAAAATATTCTCGACGAAAAGAGAAAGTCTTTAAAATCTAAATAAAGAGGAATAAACTCTATTTGAAAATGCCTAATTGATAAATTTTAACTTTTAAAAGAAACAAATACTTTCAACTGTATGTGAGTATAATCTATATTCTGAAAAACATTTCATTCAATACATGAGCCCGTCTCAAAACTACTCTTATCAGCTAATATTAAAAAAAAAATTGTTGTCAATGATATATTTCATGCAAATGTAACACTTAAGAATATTTTCTGTTGTGAAATAAATGATGGAGAGAGAGAGAGAGAGAGAACTGGACTACTGAGAAAAACTATATATATATATATATATATATATATATATATATATATATATATATATATATATATATATATATATATATATATATATATATATATATATATATATATATATATATATATAATTCTCTTTTCACTTGAAAGCGGATGAATATTATTATTTGACACTAATGAATAATTTAAACGAATGTATTGCAAATTACAGACTCATTCATCACATTAGTATATGATGAACATGGTGATGTTAGGGAAAACCCAATAAGCAGAAATAATCCTCATGTAATTTTTTTTTTAAATTTAAGTTAAAAAAATAACACTGGTTCATATATTTTTATTTATGCGTTATGGATCATTAATTTTAAAATAATTTGTCCTTATGTAGAACAATTAAGTTTACGTTTCATAATTAAGAAATGAATTAGACGGATATTCTTAGAAGGAAATGATAATGATATAATTCGGATGTATATAAAATGCACATGAGACTTATTTAGTGTTGCATTTGAAATTCCTCAAAATCTGTTCATTTAATCATAATAAATTTGTTGATTATCGTAAAAGTTGAAGTTAAAAAAATCACTTTTAGAAAATACACTTATATTCCATTTATAATAATAGGTATAAAAATATATGAGCATTTTTCAGGAAATTTAAAACTATAGCTTATACTCATATTGTTCTATATAAGATTTGAAATAAAACATATTCGTTAGTAGTAAAAGAAAATATTTATTTGCATAATAAATAAAAACAGCCTAAAATATAAAACGTAAAACTTTAATCTTAATATCAAGCGTAATCTTAAATTCCGTAACGTAAACCTTTCAAACGTAAAACTTATGATTTCTATTAAATTCTCCTAATCTCAGCAACTCTCTCTCGCTTCCAGTATCAAAAGTCTTAAATTAGAGGTAACTCGTGATATTAAATACATTGCCCATGCATCAAGAGTCAATAATTAAAATTTGCATAAAAAACAGTTCTTACAAAATTAGGCATGTGATTTATAAAATGTTAGTTTAAATAACAGGATGTGTAAATAGATTTTGTTTACAACACATATTAAAATATCAAAAAAAAATTCTGAATGAATACAATTTATACTATGCACCATTTACAATTAAGCAAACTCAAATTCAGTACTGTATAAGATTTAAATAGTAAATGGAATAAGCGTTATAGCTTTATATTATATTAAATTATTTTATTTTTCATAACATTGATACCTTAAAAAGCAACAATGAACCAATACAGTTTTCAGTAGAAAGCTAACAAAAGATGCCTATAATGAAACTTAAACTTCAGTGTTGAATTAATATCATACTTGCAATTATAAAACATGTTTTTATTGATTATTTCAACTTAATATTCTTAATCAGAAATAAATAATATTTTCACATCTACATGTAAAAAATATCATGATATTCTAACTTATATTATTTATTTTATAGTTTTCTTATCACGTATATTAGCATTCAGAAAAAAACTATTAGAAGTATCATATTTAATCATAAGTAGTATGCAAAATATGCAAATGTGCGTTTGAAAATGTTAAAATTTTTCATTGAAATATTATATTGCTTATCATTTGTATTTTCAAATAACTCTTTTTTGAAAAATGAAATTTCAATAAAGAATTGCATTTTCAAAATAATTTATATTAAATTATGTGTTCTGAAAGATATGTCTTTGATATATAAGTGTGGAAACTTAAGAACCATGTATATGCGATAGGGTACCAAATGATTCTTTTATTTCAATGTTTCAAAAATTGTCTATGTTGCTCTTTTTGCAGTCTATTTATCCAATCACATCACGTCTCAAGGCCACATTTCATATGTTCGTTCCATAGGGAACTTTTAGAAATGCACGTGCAAGTCATGCTAAAAATTTCTCGGGATACATTGCTTCTTATCTCTTTCAGCCATTCACAAACCATTCGATGCCTCAGTCCATAAGCTGCGAATGACTGTATGTTTTTACGAATATTTTCCTTCTTTATTCCCTACCGTATTGATTGGTACGGAAAGAAAGAATCGAATTATTATCCCTTTTTTGCCTAATGTTCCCCAAATACACAATAGCTGAATTGAAAGAAAGTCCCTTAAGAATAAATCAAGGGTATCATCCTAAAGAATTCCACTCAGCATATCAAGCTGCACTATTTATCATTTCGAATATTTTGCATTTTCAATTTATGGAAGGCAAAGAGACCTTTAGACTTATATATTGGCTTAAAAAAGCAATTAATCATTCAAGATATTTTTCTGTATAACGTGAAGAGAAAGGATTTTGTATTATATGATGAATCACCAAATTTATTAGTTGAAAATGCATAGTTATTTTGATGAAAAAACAATCGTAACAATTAGAACCTTCGTTTTCAAAGTAAATTTGAAACATAACAAACAAAACTTTTGTAAATTATAAAAATTGTAATACATTTTAACGATAAGTATCAGTACAACACAAAAACAAAATTTAAGGAAAAATACTCTAGATATTAGAAAGAACAAGCCCGATCATTTAAATATAAACTATTTATATGAACGTTTTTAACAATAAAATGCGTCATTTTAAATTTTTTGGTGAATAGCAGATTTTCCTAGCTTTTTATATCATTAATTTCAAAATAAGATGATACAAAGAGAATATTTAAAAGAACTTTATCCTAAAGATTGGACAAAACAATTAAAATATATTTATATTATCTTTTAAGAATTTTAGATGCTTTTAATTCTACGGCTTTATTTAATTTTTCTACATAAAAATTTCAAGCAAATAATAATTTTTTTCAATTTTAAATGATATGTAATATTAATGCTTAATATTGAAATTATGCATACCAATAATATTAAAACACCTCTTTGTTGCTATCTGGGCTATTTTTATGCATATTTAAAGAAATTATAAGAATCGATTTATTATTTTAAAATAAGTTCATACTTTAAATTTTAAAATGTTGTTTTAGCAGAACGCATAAATACACTAATGGAATTCTATAATTTACATTATTTGATAAGTTGGAGACTATGAATTCTTCATATTAATTAGAACAGAATGTATTTAGTTTATGCAAATTAATTTTTTTTTAAATTTTCGTAAATATTTGTAAATAGCTTGTTTTAAAATTATCAATAATTTACTAATTTCAATTGTCAAATGATTTAATCCAATGCTTTTTTATATTTTAATCAATTTCTTAAATAGCTTACTGAATATTTGCATTGAAATTCAAATTACCTTAATTTTTTTTCCAAAAAATTACTTCTACTTTAATTTGGAAAAATAAAAGCCATTAAATTATTAAAAACATTGCATTGAGTACAGTAATCTATAGACACCTAATGCTAGTTTTCTCTGTCTCTCTCCATTATATATTATAATTTTCCATTTCGTAAAATTTCTTTGGATGAGTTTTACATAGTTTATTGCAAATAGATATTTTCAATTTTCAACTTTTGTGTCACTGTTTGAAAAATGATGTTAAATATTTCCTGGATAACATTAATATGGAGACTTGATACAATATGGGTTTAACGTGCGGCTAAAATTTTCAAATTACAATTACATAAACAATTATAAATTATTATGAAATGAATAAACTATTTTCATTTTAAAATATCAAATTTAGTATCTTTATTACTCAAATATTTAAATATTCTACTGATTTCAAAAATAAAAAATAGCAAATCTTCTAAAAATATTCATTTAAAAAGGTTTATGTGTGCAAGCAAACTTCCCACTGCGCTCCATTATAAACGCGACAAGTTAATTTCCTTTGAGCTCAAATACCATAATTCAGCAATGTAATTTGTAACAGGTCACCTCCCAAGAAAAGTGTCACTTTCCCATTATGACCTCTCCTTATGCCCTGTGCTATCGAACTAGTAATAAAAGGCTTCCAGATATTAAAGGAAGCCTGAAATAAATAAAGTGAGGGCGGGATTCTTTGGTGATCGTATTAGAACTTAGTTGATGGCTTTATTCTTCTTTTAGGGCAAACAGGGATATTAGAAAAAATCCCTAATAATTATAAGAAGGACAGCCAAAGACATCCTGACTCGAAAGCACGTAAGGGGCGTTGTTGAATTGCAATTCATATATATTTAACTTAATAGAGTTGCTAGTTTAAATTAAATTTAGTATTGAAGATTTGTTCTATTTTTTACCTTATTTTTTAAATATTTTAGGTTGTTCCTCTCATTTTCCGTTTAAGGTAATCGTTTGAAAGAGAACAATTTACTTTTTCAGAAGTATAATGTTTATGAGCTAATCGCACTATTCAGAAAATTAAATTTTGATTCAACTCAGAAAGGTTGACTTTAGCATCGTATACGCTGTAACGATCTTTGTCATTCCAATAAGGAACCATGTTTTCGATATCATTTTGTAAAACATATAAAAACGGATTTTTTTGAAACATTAAATTGTAATTAATCTATTGAAATTAATATATTGATTAATATGTTCTAAGTGTAAAATAAATTCGTAAACCAATCAAAATTGCATGATTATACTTAGTTCAATTTATAATTGACTAAATATAAGGAAAACGATTTTACATTTTATTTATTTAAAGCTGCTTAGTTGAAGTTTTGAAATCTAATAGACTTATTTAATGTACATTTTATATATATATTTAAATAATAATCACATTTACTTGTATATAAAATTTTAATTACATACCATATATTTCATATTTATTAAAATCACTACTAATAATAATTAAAACAAGTGTTCGGGTGAAGTGCTTGTGGCATGTTTATTTTTCACATTGTACAGGTTTGTATATTGTATCTAATTTAGTGAGAATTTACATTCTTAAACTGATTTGAAACATCTAAAAACATAATTACATAAACACACACAGGTATATGTATATATATATATATATATATATATATATATATATATATATATATATATATATATATATATATATATATATATATATATATATATATATATATATATATATATATATATATATATATATATATATATATATATATATATGTGTGTGTGTGTGTGTGTGTGTGTGTGTGTGTGTGTATGTGTGTGTGTGTGTGTGTGTGTGTGTGTGTGTGTGTGTGTGTGTGTGTGTGTGTTATATATATATATATATGTCCTCAAATTTTTATGTGCTCTAATATATTAGATTTTGAAAAAAAATATAAAAAAATACAAAATGGGAAAAAAGATATACATTTGAATACATAGAATTTAGATATATTTTACTTTATTAAAGAAACTTAAAAATTAAGTTTGTTTATAATCGTAGAATTTAAGACTTAAAAATTAAGATAGGATATTACGATATTGAAGAAATTAGAAACTGTGCTTCGTATCGTAATATTATCATTTAACAAAAATCTAAGTTTGTTTTACTATAACAGAATAATATTTACTTAAATTAGCATCTAAATGTTTTTGAGTCAATTTGATTAGTTTAAAAAAATTTGCTTTTAAAATAACGAATAATTTTGGGTTTTCCATCAAGAAAAAAGTTTTAAATAATTAATGATATATCATTTTAAGATCTACACGTCTCCAAAACACCAAAGATAGTTTTATAAATGTTTTGTTTAAAATTAGTGTCTTGTTTTTTTAATAATTTTGTCGATGACAATTATAAATGATAAATAAAATCAGAGTTGACATTCATTCATATTGAAACAAAATAAAAGTATGTACTGTATTATTTTGTAGATAATTATGCAATATATATATATATATATATATATATATATATATATATATATATATATATATATATATATATATATATATATATATATATATATATATATATATATATATATATATATATATATATATATATATATATATATATATATATATATATATATATATATATATATATATATATATATAGTGTTAAATTTACGTATACATCAGAATGACATGGTAGCATTAATATACGCCTGACCGTTTTCATTTAAATTTAAAATAACATTTTAATTAATTTCTGGTATTGCCCCTCATATTTATTAATATATCATACCTTTACTCCCTGTGTAATCGTATCTAACATATGAATGAGGAACCATTTCTAACTAAATGCCCACATTTAATGATTATTATGTATAGAGAATCAATTGAACTGGGCTATATTAACTCTGGAATAATTATTAATTCCTACAGAAAGCATTCCCTACTAGGTTATTGCAGTTATAATGTCAAATAGAGTATCTATAATATATTGAATATGTTGAACAGTTAAAATGAGCATTCATACATTCATAAAATATAACGTTAAAATAAAAATCATATTTTGTATATAATTGCAAAACTATATAATAAATAAATATTTTAATTTCGAAACACTTTATTTCAGAAAACAATGCAAATGTATTAAATGTGTATATTTTTTTACTGTTTTGTTTAAAGATGTAATAATTATCTAAATTTTATTTTACACTGAAATTATTTAAAATTTTTATTACAAATGTACATTGTAAATGCATAAATGTATTTCACCCATAAAAGATCTGAAATGTTAGATGTTTATTATTACGAAATTAGTCGCTTACTTTTTATTTATTTATTTACTTTATATTAAATTCTGATTTCAATTCAAAAATCAATAATAATTATTTTTCACTTACATCATTATATTTTATTTAAACAAAATTTTTTACAGCAAATTTATATTAACCTAATAAAGCTCCTTGGAACTATGTATAAAAGATTTTGTTGCTGTAAAATACATATAACATCAAATTAATTTTCCATTTAAGAAATTGTAACTCTTTTTTATAAATACATTATTTTATAAGCATTTTAACTTTTTATTGGTTTTATTGGGTATATATATTTAAAAATAAAATTATATTATGTTAAAAACATATTCTTCCCGTTTCATAATTTCTTGCAGAAAAAAATATTGGTAACTATACAATTAAGTTATGCTGTGGATTTTATCTGAAAACAATATGAATTAGGCAAAAAAATGGGAAAATTAAGTGTATTCTTAAATATATATAGTACAAACATTTCTACAACATATTTCTCATATTATTTTAGTAAATATATGAAGAACAAATTATCATATGCATTCTTTAGATGAAAAGAGCATGCAAATATTTTTGTGAGTTAAATGAAGTAGTTTTCTTTCACTATTATTTAATTTTAAAGAATTATAAGATATTATAAATTAATGGAATTTAAGTGTTTAGACTTTTAATAGAGTGAAATTTTATTTAAAAAATGCAGAAAATAATTAATACACAATTGTAAATCTGCAATCTACTTAAAATGAACTTCATAAAATAATTTAGTTCGCAATTTGATAAAAAAAAATAAAAAAAAAACTTAAAAATTTTCAGAATAAAGGAAATAAATGTATATCTGTTAAATCTTCTAAAAAAATGATCCGTTATTGTATTTTGGCAGAATCGTTTCACCTTCTGAATAGATTACAGAATTCCTTTACGAAAAGTAAGGCTCCGATGTGTCTACTCCATTTATCTCTTCACATCAAGGAACTGTTGACGGGAAAACGAAATATCTTGTCAGTGGAAGAACTGCTGAACATTCAAACTAAATGCAAGGTAGTTAATAACCTAGACATATCAAAAATGTGTATTTGGAACCCATATTTTCAACTGCAAGAAGATTTTAACGAAGGAGAAATTGAAATCTGTATAGTAAATGAAGTTTGTTTTAAACGTGGTAAATGTAGAAGGTAGTAACTTTTTGATAATAAATTCAACAATAAATATGATAAGGAACAAATTTTCAACAATATTTCTAAGTAATTTTATTAATAATTACTTCAAATGAAAATGGACTGTATTTTTAAGGACAAATATGAACAAAGCATTTTGATTGTTGTAAAAATATTTTCAAGTAGCTAAAGTCAAAAAAAAAGAAACGTTTATAATTAGTTTTTAATTTTTAAATATTTTTGTACCATTTTCAGCTAAACTTGCAATGTGATTTAATTAGTAATATGTTTTATATTGTAATACATACTTGAAAAATACGAAGCTTTAAATGACAATGATTAAATAGATGACGTGTTTCAAATCTTACTATCAGCACTGAAATTCTTAATTATTACATGGATATAATGCTGTGTTCCAAGAATTTAATAAAACCTTCCACAAACTACTCATATTTTTGGCACATGATTGTAAAAGTGAGAGACAAAATGAGGGACATTCAAATGTTCAATAATAACATTGCTAAGTTTTTAAATCAAACATTATAAATTTTTATTTGATTTATCATACATAATTTCCTTTGTATAAAAAGAGGGGTAGAGACGTACAAGCCATCAAATTACTAAAGAACATAGAAACAGTATGAGAGTCATTTTGGTTCCATGTGCAAACATGCGTCTGATTTTAGAATTTCCGATCGTCCAGTGAAAATATTTTGCACGATGAATTTGTTTTTCTCCGTACAAGCTGATTATTTTGCAGAAACTTTTCTAACTGGACTTTTATTCTCAGAGAAATCTGTGTGAAGTTTATCTTGATAATGACTTTCAAGGCATGCTTGTCTTTTCCAGTGATCAGATTAATGTGCATTTGAGTGAATTTGTTGATAAACAAAATATGTACTGTTAGACAGTCGATAACACCCGAGAACTCAATCAAATGTATTTGCCTTCACCACGAAATGCTATATTGTGCACTATCTCGTTAAATTGAATTGTTAGCTAATTGTTTTTTTCAAGTAAAAGGAACAAACTGTCGTTTATTCTTTTTACTTGAAAAAGGAATAAATGAAAATTATTCCTTTTTCACTGTCGTTTATTGTTATAATGTTTCCGCCATAAATTTTATTTTTTCAGTTTCTTCCAGCAAAACTAGAGTATATCCATTGGAATTAATTTCAGCGAAGTCGGCTTGCGTCCATATTCACTGTTACCTTTAGCTGATATGTGATCATGCTGGAAGATTTTTTACCATGATACAATGAACTTAGTACAAGTATCATTTCAGAATTACGGAACAACAGATCATATTTCGTAGGCATCGATTGCTGTTCTGCGAAATAATTTCCCCTGGGGGTCTCATTTCAATAAAAGGTAATTTGAATGATCAGCGAGTTCTGCTGATTTACTCCATGAGATTCCTTTTTATAAAAGTATTTAAAATTAGGTGTCTGTACTGACCACCCACAAACTTTGGGATATCTAATAATAAATATTCAAAGAGAAAAAGCCAACATATCTTTCACTATGGTGGAAGGAAATATAAGAAGTAGCAGAAATTGGTTAATTCAGTATCAACAATGATGGTGGTCACGTGCCAGATATGATATTTAAAAGAATGTACACTAAAACCTTACATTAAATATGATATATTTTCAGTTAGAATACATACTGGAATCAAAATATTTAAGCGTATTCTTAAAATATCCATTGACATTTTTAATTACATTGACAAAAAGAAAATATGGAATATTACAAAATATTATTAATGTATATATTTTTGACTCTTGAAAGTCTTCATCTTTGGTTCAATGATGGTGATATATTATTTTATATCAAAAAATATTTATAATTTATTTTTGCAACATTAAGTAATATATAATGTAACTTTTAAATGCAGAAATAAATAAAAATATGTAGTTAATACATTTTTTAACTATTGTTTCACAAAATAAGGAAATTCGCTTGCCGCATATTATACGAGTATATTTAAAATCTTATTAGATAATTGTCATACATCAGCAGATTGCAGAAAATTATTTCTAATATAAAAGTAAAACATTTTCGAAAAATCTATTTTAAAACTGTTTTAAGGGATTAATAATGTTACAAATTAAAAAAAAACTAGGGTTGAAATATTGGTAGATTATATGAAAACTTAAAAAAAAAATGATAAAATTTAATTTACAGGCATTTTAAAATATGTAATCAAGATAATTGTCGTACCAATTTATATTTCTGATATTTTAAATTATTTGATAGTTATTTGTTAAATTTATGAATACATTTTTCTATAACCTAAAGATAGAACTTGACATATTTATAAACCTATCCTCATTATACATTTATATTTAATTACTAATAAAATGTGTTTTCTTCCTTACTCTAACTTTAATAAACAGGCATATTTAAAATTTTTTCACTTTTTCAATTTGAAGAAATGAATTAAATTATTTTAAATTATCTATAGTTTTTTGAATTTTCAATTTAGAAGTGATCTCTTAGAATAAAAAAAGTTTATAAAGAACATTCAAATCTGTACAATCGACAATCAATATTTTTAACTTTATAGAAGAAATAAAAATTCAAAGTTAGATTAATGATATGATCTTCCCAGAGAGGAGGGTGAAAAAGGTGATTTTCTGAATGAGATTTTTCTTCTGAGATACCGACTTTTGGTTTTTATTTTTTATGCTCCAAAATCTTTTCAGAGTTAAAATAAACAAAAAAGCATCAAAGATTAATGTCATTTTTCGTACTAACTTCATTTTTTCCTGTTTTTTCGTATGTAGGTATTAATCACCATAGAATATTCTAAGTAT
Organism: Latrodectus hesperus; assembly: GCA_037975125.1. Taxonomy (NCBI): domain Eukaryota; kingdom Metazoa; phylum Arthropoda; class Arachnida; order Araneae; family Theridiidae; genus Latrodectus; species Latrodectus hesperus. The sequence continues at coordinate 34,064,479 of CM075856.1, read as the reverse complement.
TAAAGAACTATGATAAAAATTTTAACATTTTTTAAACAATATACCCACGAGAATATTCATTAAATAAAATTTCCTTGATATTAAAAGTATGTTGTAAATAAAGAAGACCTAACTATTTCCTTTATGTAATTTGGCAATATTATATTTTTTCCTCTAAGTTTTGATTTCATAATCATTTGCAATTCGTAAACAGCTGATCCATCATGTAGAACAGCTGTAAAGCACATCCAACATGTTAATGAATGAAATATCAGTTTGAAAATATTAAATGCTTAGCTGAAAAATAAGATTAAACTTAAGTTATATTCTTTCTCTAATAAAATAATTAAATTATTCTCAAGATGGATATCACAAAACTTTACTTCTTTGATAACAAGTGATGTTTTGAATAATTTCGACCAATATCTGGGCTTTAAGTTTAATCGTTTTATGTTATAAATTACAATAAGAAAAGCAACATACAAAATAATGTCAACTATCAAAAATGACTTTAAACTCTGTATTTTCTGTAAAAACTCATAACAAAAGAGATATCGAGAAATTAAAAACAGTTAACAAATATAGAAATTATTTATATATGTAAATGTTTGAAGATTAACCTAATTATGCTTACTACATTAAAATAATAAAATAAAATAAAAATGGAGTTTACAAATGCAATATTTTAATTATTTTTATTATTTTGAAATTGTATAGTGAATTTGAAAATTAGAAGTATTTCTGAAATCAAAAAAGATAAACTTTTTTTTTAACTATTTCTCATATCGTACTTATTTTACTTGTATACCTTACTAATTTACTTTGTGTAAGATTATGTTTAAGTCTTTTATTTAACTTCAATTCCTTAAAGAGAAAAATCAAAAGTAAATAAAAATAATTCTGATAATACAATATCTAGGACAATATTGTCATCATAATCAGACTTTGTAAATCAGTAAAGGAGAAAAAATTATGTTTTAATTTTATGTTTATGTGTGCATATATATATAAGATTAAATATATCATTTACTCATTATCCGGTTGACTATTTACTATAACAGTAAAACCATTTACATTACAATAAAAGAATCAAGTGATCAAAATGTCAAAAGTATCATCAAATAATTGAAATGTTAATAACTTTCTCCAAAATGGAAAGGGACAAATATTCTAGATAACTTATATTTTCATTAAAACAAATTGTTTGAATTTATTGTTAATTCATACTTCAACTTTTCAGTCATAAATAAAAATTCCAGATTTTGTTTTTTCATTTGTGTCAATTAATCTGTCAGATTCCTACAGAAATTTTCAAATTTACTATTTTCAGTACTGTATTTTTAAGTTTTAGATGACAAAATATTTCGTTAAGAAATCCACAGTGATTTTAATGGTTGACATGGTTATACATAAAAACTATGTTATATATGCAATAAAATATTTTGTAATGTTTATGCATTGTAAAATTTTTCATTCCTTAAAACAGATCTTTGAAGAGTATACAAAATTTTAAAACCACGAATCCTTATAAGACAAAATATTTCGGTCAGTAAAAATTGACATAAAAATAATAGTAAATAAGAAAGCCTTTTAAAAAATAATATAATTAAAGTTAATATGGAATTCGCACACAATGTTTTGGTCATAAATGCTACAAGATCTAATATTAATTTATTGAAAATAAACATCTAAGGGCTTTCAAGTAGAATATTTTTAGAGTGTCATTTATTTCATAAACTTGCTTCGTAAAAAACAAAAAATGTATTAAATACATTTAAGCCTTGTAGCAATCGAATTCGATTAAAAATAATTGAGCATTGAAAAATTTATTACACTAATTGATTAAATATAACTAATATATGGAATGAAAAATGCTTCTGTGCATGATACAATTTTCTATTCCTCACACGGTAATGAAATTATTCTAAAACATACAATGACAAACATTTTCCAATTTCTTTCTCTAGTTGTCATGTTATCAACAGTTTATGAAGTTTTCTTAACAAGTAATTAAATAATATTTCAACATAAAAAATATATTATTCTTGAATCATTCATAACAATTCTATCCTGATATAAACAACAATATTAAATACGTACTTTACCTTATATTTCTCTTAGCTCACAGACACAAAATCAAATATTCCGCCATTTCACATTAATGGCTGACGCTTACACAAGCATTTCGCACTGACGTCTTACTGTCACGCGGTATACACAATAAATGTGAAAATTGTTTTTAAAGGGTTTAAAAAGTAAGAAGTTAAAGGAAAATTAATTAACATCACAAAAAAAACAGTTATTTGGAAAAAATGGTCTTTGCCGATAAAATAAAAAATAGCGCTACAACTAATTGTCTTAATTTTGCTGGCCAACAGCTTCAGGGCCAACAATGGCCAGAATCTGTTGGGCCACTACTTATCATCCAGCACCGGCCCTGTTTATTTTGGCCAGCACTCATCCGTGGCCGTAATCGCTGGAGCTGGGTCATCGAACAACCATCAGCGGCTTGCCGTGGCCAACAGGAAACCGGCTTGGCCAGCAGTGGCCCGGATTTTTGACAGCAGTTTGTGTTTGCTGGGTAGCAATATCATCGTAATTTTGGCCATTAATTATAAGATAGCAGCATCCAGAATATTAAACTCATAGGTGTTTTTATTAAGTACCTTACACAACTTAAACTTACGTACATAATCATATATGACATGCATAATTTTCGTATGTGATTTACGATTAAATGTGTATTCTTCAGGACTGATAATATCATTGACGGGAATGTTCAGGAATGAATTGAATGAACAAAATATAAATATAAACTAGTTTTCAAAATTAAAAGAATTTTCGTATTTCGTCAAGAATTCATGTTTGAAGTATAGTCAAACTATTCGAATAAATACGAAAAATGATATTTCTTCAGATTTCGTCTTCAAAACTACTGTATAAACTGTAATTAAATTTTAAATGTACATACATTGATACATTCAATATAAATAACCATTACTCAAAAGTTACAAAACAAGCTCATGATCGAACATAATGCTCACTAAAGTCAGAAGACATGCAACAGTGACTGCAAAATGTAACAAAAATAGTTTTATATAGGTATTATTTTCAACCACTTAAAAATATGCTGGTCTCGAAAAGTGATTTCATACTTGATATCAAAATGTTTACGATATTTTCTGGCAGTTCATCCTGCTCTTTTGTATCACTGTTTTTTGGAGATTCTCGGAGGTTTCTTGTAAGGAGTTGCCAGTCATATTTGCCCTCCCCAAAGCATCTTAGACGTGCTCTATAGGATTAAAGTCTGAAGAAATGCTTCGAAAATCCATCCAGAAACTATCTCACTTTCTAGAAATTTGTCCATTAAGAGTTCTATGTGAGTTCACTTTAATGTCCCTTAAAATGAACTCAGGGCCTACAACATCCCTGAAAAGGCGAACATAGGTTTATAAGACCTCTCCCTATACCTTTCAGTAGCCACACTGCCTTGTCGAAAATGGAGGGGTGTGGCTATTATATATATATATATATATACATATATATATATATATATATATATATATATATATATATATATATATATATATATATATATATATATATATATATATATATATATATATATATATATATATATACATAATTAAGTATACCCCAAACCGATAACATGTTTTTCATTAAATAACATTATTCATATACTTCTATTTCATATATTTATATTTTATATGACTTTAAATAAGCTCAAAGTTAGCCATGAATCTATTAGAGAGTCTCAAAGTTTTCTCGCTGTTATGTGGAATCAATTTACTTATTTCTTATAATAATAATAATAATATCAGAATTATAAATGGTAAAATATGTTTGCTTCTATTTTACATTATAGTCATTTATCTCTCAATTTAAATGATATGGAGCATCAATGTAGATAATTACTTATCGTAATATCTTGCAATGACAATCTTAATTGATTTAAAAATAATAATTTAAGGAATCTAATTTTCAGCATGTGTTATTGTTTTATTTTAAGATCCATCATTTAAATATACTTTAATAAATTTAAGAATTTTGTGAGACAATTTTAAAATTGAATAAATTCTTTGCATTTTTAGTAAGATATTTATAAATATTTTACTCATTATTCCGAAAAAGTAAGATCTTTTAATGTTATTTTGTTTCCTTTATTTAATTTTTAAAGGATCAGAAGCACTTGTCCTTTTAAGCGAGAAAAAAATTTACTTTACTTTCAAACTTGTTCCCTCCCACCTACTATTCTTTGTACATCTCTGTATACCTACATTCTTCTCTTTTGTAGCAAGGTGTTCCCTTTTCCTGTTCTGAGTTGTACTTGTATGGTGTCTCTCAAGCAGTAGCTTTACGACTCCACTCGTATAAATTAGGTACATAAAAGTAAGTGTCCAGCAACGTGGTTTCTAAGAAAGGAAGGTAAGATCAATAAAAATCTTTCCTGCCTAAGAGTTTCTTTCTTTTGCTTCAGATTCAGAGTGTCGCAGTGGCTGTCGTTGATTTTTATGGCACTGAAAGGCCCTGGTGGAGATTTTAAGCTTAAGGTTTAAGATTCAACTGTGACAATCAGCACAAAAGACTCGTATGAAGGTTTATCGAAAGGGAAAGAAATGTTTCAGTGGTTTAGAGAGAGAGAGAGAGAGAGAGTGGAAAATTTTGAGGACAACTTCTCAATAAGTAATATTCTTTTAGAAAATGTTTTGGAAGTGAAATTTTTATCAATGACCACTGTTTTAGTAAATATTTCTAGATGGAATATCAAGTTTTTTTTAATTAAACTAAATGTAAAATATTAAGGCTATAAATTAGAATGCATAGTAAATTTATTATATTTAAATAGCTTGTTTACATACTATATATACATATGAGTGCAAGTGTTATAGAATATATTATTAAGGTTACATAAGTTGGAAATTTAAATTTTACGCTTTTAATAATCCTAACATAATAAACTAATGTGTTTTACACTTCTTTAATGATTCTTTGATCTTTTGAATGTTATGGGTGATAAAAATTTTATGTACGCTTTTCTTATAATGAATCGTAAATTGCTGAACCTAGAATAAGGAAAATATAAGAGTACTGTTTAGGTGTATATTATTTTAGGTGTTTCAGTTAATTGCAAAAAATAAAAGTAATAACTCTTTGTAGTAATGTTAGTGTACAATATTTTTCTTCTAGAAACCACAAAACTGAAATTGAAATCAAGATTTACTGGCTTTAATTAAAGGAAAAGGCTAAGTGACACAAAAATATTTTATAATGCTGTTTCGAATTACATTGTGCATGGATACAGAAAAATATTTTGGACTTGTAATTTTGTTTAAAATTATAAAATATTTGAACTCCGCATTATTGATTTTAGGGAAAATTTATAGATAGACCGGAATTTCAAAGCAGCATTCCACAGCTCTGGAGATCACTATATTTTTTAAATACTGATAAGCTACTTTTTAAAGTTTTTAAATACATAACTAGTAAAATAACTGGGATTTTTTTCTGATAAAAAACTATCAAATCATGATAAATTATAACAAAAATCATAGCAAAATTTTAAAGGCTTTAAAAAAAACCAAAAAAATGTAACGCATTTTTAAAAAATGTCATTTTTCAGTTGTGGGATTTGTTTGAAAATATTTTTTGTTCAATTTTTTGGCTTAAAATAAATTTTGGATACATTAAAAATGATTTTACTCTGCTATTTTTAAAACTGAAATGAATTTTTTAGAAATTTCAAAATTTTTTCTTAATTTAGAATTTTTATTCTAAATTAAGAAAAAAAATTGGATTGATTTTCCTTAATAGAGATATTTGTGAAGGATTAAAATGTGCTTTAGTTAAAAATATTAAGTTTTTCATGTATTTAGTAATTAAATATTTTAAAAACTATAGAAAAATGACTTTTACACTCGCTAAAGTAATTGCTGATTTTTTATCAGTTTATTCACTTATGATGTTCTTTATCCTTTCTCTTAGATATTTTCAGCCCCTTATATCATCAATTGTGTGCAAAATATTAAAATAGGATTTTGGAAACTACTCTGAAATTTCAATCATATTCTGATGATCAGTTTTAGTGTGATTCTTTGACATTCAAATATCACGAAACAGTTAATCGCTTGACTTCCATAAACTAAAATTCAATATTACACCACAAAAGCAAATATTCAATTGTTTCGTTTTAACAATTGATTACAATGTATAATGAAGTACATGCTATTTGAAAGAGAAAGAAAACATACTTGGACAAAATACCTTATGGCGAAAATTATATGCAGTTAAAAATAAATAAGACTATAGATATACGTTATTGTTATGATTGTAAGATTTTAACATTCTTTGTATTTTTTAAATTTATATTCAAAATCTGTTCTTTTTAATTTAATAATGTTTAGTTATTAGTTGATAAAATTTTTATAACAATTAAAGTTACTGTGTTTCTTTGAAAATTTATAATTTTCTTATTTTAAGATTTTGTGTGTGACATGTATATGTTAATGATGAAAATAATTATATGGTCATTATCTAAGTACAATTCCATTATTCAAATTTTAATAACCTAATCATTTGAGGCTCAATGTGTCTCTTCCTGAAATTTTTTTGAAAAATTTTAATTCTCATAAGCAAATTTGTTTTTTATATATATATAAAGCATTTAAGAGCATAATTTTTTAAGTTTAATTTTAACAACATAAAATATTAAGGATTATTAGTGATATTTAGGATTATTTAGAATTACATTAATACGTACATTTATGCCTGGATTATGATCAATTTTTTTTATTGAAACAGAAGGATATATATATATATATATATATATATATATATATATATATATATATATATATATATATATATATATATATATATATATATATATATATATATATATATATATATATATATATAATGATTTCAATGCGTAAAATATCATTTTCTGATTAATAACTGCAATTTTGCTGAATTAATTCTAAAATACGTTTTTTATTCTTCATGAACATCATAAAACACTAAAAATTAATCGGCTAATAAATGCAATTAAATTACAATAGCACTTTCATCATTTTAAGCAAAACATTTTTCATAAAAATTGTTTGCCATTCAGTGGTGGTTGGTGGTTGATGTTTTTCATAAAGAAGAAATAGTAATTCTCTATTAAGTTATGAAACGTAAACTAATCCTCGAGGGAATTTGTTTCCTTCTTTCACCTTAAATATTTATGCCCCATCTTATTTCAAATGTAAATTTTTAAATATTAACTTATTTACATTCCTTTGATTCTTCACAGAAAGTGAATAATGAAAAATAATTAAAAATTAATGCGTTTTCTGTGGAAGTTTAATTTTATAATTACCATTTCTGAGTAAAATTTAGTTTCATGAATATGAAATCACTCAATTCAATAAGCTTATATATTCCCTGAAAGTTTAAATGAATTTATACAAACATAGTCTAAATTTTTATGTATTTTTCTTCAAGTTGTACTCTGTTTAAATTTCAAATTAATGATTTAATTTTCCATTAATATTTTTTAACAAAATATTGTTTATTTCTTTTCAATATGAAATTTATAAATATGAAAGAAAATATAAGCAAGCAAATCATCGTAAATATATTGACTCGTAGTTCCAACGTTAAAAGCAAGCAGCAAATGTTTGTTTTGTGCTAAATTCTCTCTATCTTAGAAAAAAAAATTATGTGAAATTTAATGTTTATGGCACAGAGTGTAAATTTTAAATCATTATATATTTTCTAGTATTTAAAAATAAGTATCTATGAATATAATAAAATACTAAGTTTGTTATAAATTATTTATATAAATGAATGTATTAATTACATATAACAAAATAAAATGTGACAGAATTTATGATTTCCATTGCAAAGAATAGATTGTTACAGTTACACAAATTTAATGCTAAATTTTCCTGATTACATTCATTTCTGAAAAAAATATTCAGATTACATTCTCCTCCGATTAATGCATACATTTTACATACTTACCTTTATCTAGGGAAAAGACAGAGATAGAAGTAAATTAAAATAAATATAATACACTTATGTATAATATAAAAATATGGATATGTTGTTAGTGAAATTTGATAGATTGCACCAAAAAATAGCCTTATATAATATTAAAAATAAAAATGACTATCCTTCAAATTCATTTTAATTAGTCCTTTTACTTGCTATAGCATTTGCAAAAAAAATCATGTATTTTGAAATGATATTTCGGGAGACAATATAATCTAGGATATTTGATCTATGGAAATGTAAAAAACATCTGAGAATCTCTCTTAAAGGTATTTGAGAAATTAAATATTCAATTACCATTTTATTCATACACGGTATGCAACGCATTTTCTCAAAATATAATTCATCATTTTAAAGAGTTCAAATCTAATCTTCACGCTTTCACGTTTTCACAGCACATATGTAAACTAAATATTTTTTATTATGTTTTTAATATGACAACAGAATAATTAGAAATTATATTTTATTTATTACAATTATATTTTTTTTAACTCAGAGATATCATCTTTATTTGAAATCGTTTCTGAAATTATTGTATTTGAAAAAAATATGCAGAGTATCTGATTTAAAGTAGGTTATGTATTATAAACTTGTATTTTCTTGGTTTATTTATTCACAATTCCCCTGTGATATGGAGAACAAATCTTTAGTGCTCTATTACTCTGATAGACTAAATTTGTAAGCATTTAAAATATCATCTTATCTGCAGTGTTCATTTCCAAATTTTCAGCCACCCATGTAACGAATCTTCACCTACCACTGTTGCATAACTAATGATGTGATATATATTTGTGTTTAGACATCAAGCTTATTTCAAACTAATTACATTATTTAAGAACCAAGTTGTAGTTGCCTTCTTTTACATTTGAAATCTACAATCTGTTAATTTGAACAAAATAATCCAGAGAAACACTTATGAGCTGTGATCCGAAATTTCCCAGTTGGCGTATTACTCTCTAGGAATTATCAGGTAAATGACCTCTATATACTTTAATTAATGCTTGTGCCTTTTACCGTTTATGCCTTTGTAACCTCATGAAAAAACATTTTACTGAGCACAATCTTATCATTGAAAAGTGAACTTGAGCTAAGAATGGATTTATTTACAACCAGTTACAAAGATGTAAATCAGTTATTTTCCATAATTGTGTTTGTTATTGTTATGTAAATGTGTTTGTTTCTTCACCTATCATACTAATAATCTTTCTTAGTACTCCCATGGCATTTTCTCTCATTTATCAGTGCAATTTGTGGAAAAAACATTTTTTGACTCTAGAAAAATGTCTTTGACTGAGTGTTTACACACATGAATGTATAGAGTGAGGCCATTTTTTAGAGTTTTACCTCTTTCGCTTTTATTTTAATAAGGATTGAAAAATCGGATCAGATTAAGCGTTGTCTCGCTCCTCTATTTCCTTTAATTCTGCGTTTTTTATATGATGGTAGAATGTAATGACGTTTTATGCTATTACTTACATTAAATGAATATACAGGAAACGAAAAGTATAGTTAACTAAACTTTGGAGTAAAAAGTATGAAAAATAGTTTTATTGTTTCCGAAAAAGGAACTATAACTTTTACAGTATGATATTTTATTTAAAATAATAACTTTTAAATTGTAATAAAACGTAAGGAAGGTGCATTATTTCATATTTTAAAAGTACTTCACATTTATGAAGGTTTGGAAAGCACAAATTTTAGACTCTATTAAAAGAAACATGATATTTTTAGTTGCTGTTAACTATAAATATATGTTTATTTTCTCTGAAATATATCTCGTAACATACAATAAAACAAATACTTTAATTATATATACTTTAATAACGATTTTCAATTATAATTTCATTAGATTATCACAAAACATGAAACTATGTTATTTAATATATGCAAATATACAGGGTCAAGCAATATTAGAAAATCTCTCAATTAATGAAAGCATTTTATATAAATCTCGGCACATAAATACTTCAAGAAAACTAATAAAATTTTCACAGGTATATGAGAATTTTTATTTAAATTATAATAATACGAATACAACACTATGTAAAATATGTAGAAATAATATTTTATAATCAATACATCAGAAAACGTAATATTCAATAAAGATATAAATCTTAATAAAAAAATAATTTCTTAAAATATTCATAAGTATGTTGAGAATATTATGTGTAATACAAGTAATTTAATTTGCATTAATATATAAGAAAATTAAATGTAATAAATATAGTTTTTTGTAATTTAAAGAATCTATTTGTTAAATATAAGGATATAAAATTTTAGAATTTAGTAATAAAGAGACATTAAAAGTATTGTTGCCAGTTTTTAAGTGCTGCAATTTTTTTTTATCAACAGAAAAGTGTTTTAACAAATATTTATTTTCCTTCATAGAGAAACGAAATGCGCATTAAAGTTTTATATTACTAAGATCAATATATGCCGTCAATAGTTTCACAGTTAGCAAATTGCTTGACCTTTTTATACAATCTAAAACAGTATTAGTGTCAAGTCAGCAAAATCGTAAGTATTAAGATGCAGTTATCATGATTGTTTTTTTTGTTAGGAAAATGCCTTTGCTATTACTTTTGGTTATTTCCAAACCTAAGCGTATCACAGCTAAATCTATACTAGAAGAAAAATAAAATTGTACTTCCTTAAAGCTAGTTTTGCGAAAAAGGTTAAGATTAGATTTTATAGTTCTATAAAATATACCATAAATATTTTTTAGAATGAGACTTTCACACATTTTCAAGCAAATTACTTTAAAATAGTATAAGTTACCGAATACATGTTTATATATAAAACATGTAATTGCTTTAAAATTATTTAAAAATTATTTGCTTATTTTAGTTACAAAATTTTAAAATTTATACAAGAAAATTCTATATTTTTTATTATATAACTTACGATATTTTAATCGAAGCATCGTATCACAATTTGACATGGCTTATTTAAAATGAGTTACCTGACAGCTTAATAGAAAAGAATGTTGTAAGACCCATACCTCAATCTTATATTTTTGGGAACAAATTTTACAATTAACGTCACTCATTTATGTCTTATTAATTATAAATAATATATTATTTAAAAAAGGGAAATAATTAGCTCTATTAGTTATTTTTAAATAATAAATAAATTAAACACACACACAGATATATATATATATATATATATATATATATATATATATATATATATATATATATATATATATATATATATATATATATATATATATATATATATATATATATATATATATATATATATATGCATGTATGTATGTATGCCCTGATTTGTGACCAACACTGTAAAATTCATTATACTAAAAAGTTATCTTGAAAATCCTTTAAAATTCAACTCTTAACTACAGAATAGTAGAACATTTGAGAACAGTTTGATGTTAGTGGTACAACGATACTGTAAAACAACGTTGTTCATTAACAAATTCAAAGGCTATGTTTTCTTTAGATTAAACAGTTAAGACTGACTCGTGTCTCGCTGCACCTTTTCTGTCTTTGAAAATATATCACTTGATTTTAAACTTTTGAGCAAATCATTTAGTTTATTTATTTAAAAGACCTCTTAAATTTACTCTCTTTGATCGATTTTTTTTCTTCTCAAATTCCATAAAAGAAGTTTAAATTCTAAAGTATATAAACATGTTATTAGAAATCAGGATCTTAAATTTCATGAGAAACATAATTTTTTCTGCACATAATATATGTATCTTACTTTAAATAACTTAATTGTTTGCAAAATATTTTTAATTGAATGTTTGTTTAAATTTCAATTTTTAAATACCTACTGAGATTTGAAACAGCTGCGTTGTGATTTGAGTATGGTATATTGCATCAAATCTCATATAGAAAAATGTAAAAACATATTTTTAATTTCTTGCAATCTTTTCTCTATGAAAAAAATTAATCAAATAAAAACAACTATGAAGATTTTTTGTAGTATAAAAATATAAAGGAACTTCAAATTGCCATCAAATATCACACATTAGGATAGATAATTTTCATTTGTATTTGCAAATATGAAAAGAAAGCATAACACATTTGATTGAATAAAATGTTTTATTTATTTATATGAAAATCATTGAGAAAAGCAATATTTTAAGTATTATTATTTTATCCTTTCAGAAACCATTTTCGAGAAGGATTATCTTCAGTTGTGATCCTCCTGTATATTCTTTTGAGCTCCCTCAATAGCTTCATGCCGCTTCTCGTTAAGGTCAGAATAGTGAGGCATATTTGCCACGGACAGTGGCTGGGAGGGTGACCACTCCATGGGTTAGGGACATACCCAAGTTAATATACGAAATCCAAAATCCTTCCATGACATGGATGTGGAGAGGAGAGTGCCAGCGCACATGTGACCTCGTTACCTGATCGTGGCTGAAAATTATGAGGCGCTTGAAGATGGACGAGTATGGCGATCCCGTTAACATTAAGGCACAGTCCGGGGCTTGCCTGCCTATCTATGTATGTAGGAATTTTCTATTTACAAAATATATACTAAAGTTATGAAACAATAGCGATTGGAGGAACTTGTCTCTGAAGAATCTGAAGAGGATAGGATTTCTTCTGTGTAGTGACTGTTAAATTTTCAAAGAAAGAAGGATTGTCTTAATTAATTTTTTTGGATAAGTATTTTGTAATATTTATAAGGCAGTAATATATTTAACAATCTATACTGTTGAAAAAATTAAATAGATAGAATATTATTTACAAGATTTAAATTATCCATTGATATTGCGAAGTGTTAAAATAACTTGAACTTCGGATCATGTGGAAAACATTGCATTAAAAACACGAGAAACAACTATGAAAATCAATTAACTTTGGACTTTGACAACTTTTCTAATTGTTTCTAATAATAATTTTCATACTTACTGATTTTATTGGAATCATTAAATCTCACATCTAACAATTCTTAAGATGATATAAAATTTTTAACATCATGGCAAACAAAATGCCAATTGTTACGCAAAATGTAGCCTTTTTCGATAAATTCAAATACAATTATTTGTATAAACTTCCATAGTAGTCTGAAAGACTGAAAATAATTTATTTAAATTGATATTCTTACAAATTATATTATTTATTATGGATTTATTTGAAATATTTAAGAAAAATAAAAATATGCATTTGTTTTGATTGTGAGACTTAATTGAACTAAGCAAAGAATTAATTAAATATTAAGTAATTTTATTGGGAAATTAAATATAATAAATATACGTGAAAAAGACAATGCTTCTGCCATGTTGTAAAACCCAATTTAGTTTCACATGGAGATAATGAGGTTTAATACTTCTGCATGTAGAATAATACTTAATCAAATCTTTGTCTTCCGCAAACGATTCTACTGGGTTGAATGTGGATAGTATCTAATTTCCATATTATAGTTGCCAGTTTTGTGGCTTCTCAGATTTTGACATATCCACCAGTCAATAAGTGTTCATGTGTCTAATGACTTCAATCCAAGCATTGACGAACAAAAGTACATTCATAATTCCAATCTTATACTACTTGAATACGTTGTCTTTTATGACTTGTGTACTTTTTTAAGAATAAAAATGTCTTTGATATGATGGTTTCTAATCTTATCTCTTGATAGAATTCTAAAATTTATATGAAAGGAATTAAGAAAGCATTGCTATTTTTTGCTTTATGATTAAATAACAATAATTATTGTTAAAAATGTTAATATTTGTTTTGCTAAATACAGATAATCTATTTCCATTTTATTGTATCAAAACTTTTATTACTCAGTAAAAGGCGGTATTTGCATTAAATTTTAAAATTAAATGTTCATACTGACGGTATGTGCATTAAACTTTAAAATTAAGATATTACATACTCCATTTTCGATCGTATTAATTCATATTTAATAATATTGCATAACTTAACTTTAATATGATGTAATCTATAAAAATTATATTTATAATAATTATGTGTGTTTATAAATAATGTAATAATTATATAGTTGAAATTTTTCATATGTTCTATCAAATAATTTATGTTTAGTTTATCTTTCATAAATCTTATCAAAACGCAGAACTAAACGAACAAAACAAACAGAACAAAACGCAGAATTTGATAAAAATGTATTCATTGATTTTTTTTTCAATTTTAATAAAAATTATTTTCATTTCCAATTATGAATACGTTTAAATATTATGTTTTACATAATATTAAATTTTTTTTAATGTAGTGAAATTACACACAAAATAGATACTTGTTTGATACAAAATTTTTATTAGTTAATATGGTAGGAAAAGTATTTTACAAACTGATTTTAATTAACTTTTATTTTTTAAATCCTCCAAGAATATAATAGCATTGCAGAAAATGTGTTAATAATTAACGATACATAAATATCTTCAGACTATAAACAAAATTGCAAAGCATATGTATTACCAAAATTACAATGCAAGATTTCTAAAAAAAATCTCTAATAAAACATTTAATAAATTTTACGATATTTATATAAAGCTTACAACCCATGTCATACACAACGTGAGATTTAAATAAATAAACCAACCGCTGCTTGGTATTGTAACGAAAAGTTAAAAAAGCTGAATGCTTAATTTGGAGGAAATCTCTACTTCAATTTAAACATATCTGATGTCATTTAGAGAATAGATTTTGAAAAGCGCATTGATACTCCACTGAAAGCTGGTAATTAGACTAGGTTTAAATTCAGCGTGGGTACTAATATTATTTTCCCTAGGGGAATGTAAAAAATATGGAATGTAAATATACAAAGGTTTCTAATGATTATGTCCCAAAAGTTACCATTGACATTTGTGAATATACCTCTACCAATTAAATATAAACAAATATATACATTTTTATTTGATAATTTCTTACTGATAGACGTAATCTTTTCCTTTTGAATTGCCCTTTCCAATTCAAATAAACATTTGTAGTAATAAATAAATAAATAAATAAATATATATATATATATATATATATATATATATATATATATATATATATATATATATATATATATATATATATATATATATATATATATATATATATATATATATATATATATATAAATTAAATAATAACATAAAAATTATAAAAGAGAATTAAAATCATTTTTAATGATGATTTTTTGTGATATTTTTCTTTGAATGAGGATTTTTCTTGTTAGATTATGCTGCTCCCAAAGACTGTTAAATAGTAAACGTAATTATGTTTTTTAATAGCATAGCATTGTCTAGGAACCACCATTCTTCTATATATTTATTACTAAGATGCTATCATTTTCACATATACATCAAGTATTTTACTCTTCCAAAATAAATGAAAATTCTTGAAAGCATGTATAAGTATGTAATAAAGTTATTAAATAATTTAAACTAATTTATGACATCTGATTCTGCTAAAAAAATACATAAAGAGTTAGAAGCTTATAAAATTCATAAATTATGCAATCATTGAAGAGCTTTATTTAATTTTTCTTTCTACATTTTCAAGGTATTTATCCATATTGTCATTTAGAAGCAGTGAATCTTAGTGCAAAACATGGTGTTTAAAAAATACAAACTTATGTTGTTAGTTAAATTAATTTGATGATAATTATACATAAATGGTTTTTAATAATTAATATATTAATTCATTCTCTTCTCTAAAAATATCGAATTTGATGATAACATAAAATGGCGATAGTTTTGCTGTCATGTCAAAATATTATTTCTGATATATGGTTTCGAAGGTGAATCACACTTTGTATATAAATAAGTAGAATCCACAATTCACCAAATGGAATATAATGAATTTATTTAATTATTTTAAATTAAATTATAAAAATAGTGATGATTTTGAAAGCCTCACTAAATAATATTAAATACATCGATGATAATTAAAAGCATTTTAACTAAATGAAACATTTGGAATAATTAAAGAGAATAAAATTGCTAATTAGTTTAACAACGATTTTATATTGAAATTCTTCAACACATTACTCATTGCATTTTAATGCGTGAATATTTTTGCATGCATGAAAGATATTATATACTCTAATATATTCTTCTATAGCACAAATTTTCTCAGTTTATTGTATTAAAATAAAATTAGATCTTTTGAATAATATGATAGAATTTATGAGATAAAATGTTCAAAATATCGTAATTTAAAAGCAGATCTAAATTTGTCCTTAAAATATTTTTAGAAATATATTGTAGTTCATGAATCTTACACATAATTTGCATAGCAAATGTTTTACATTCTTTTAATTCATATCATTGAATAAGTAAAGAATAATGATAGAAATGAATCAGATTCATAACTAAGCAGTTGTCATATTACTTGTGCCAACAAAATTAAGTGTACTTAATTGGATTTAATTATCATAGATTTATCACTATTTTTATGAAATACTCCTTAAATAATTTGGATAAGTTTTTATGAATAACGCATTACCTATCTGATTCAATCTGATTCATAAATTGTTAAGATATTGAAAACACGTAGAGCCAAATGTCTTCTGGAAAGAGAATTTTTCCCTGTCATGCAAGCAAATAAAAACTAGCACCACATGTTATGTTGAAAATAGTTAATAATCTTGTTGTGTTTGTTTAACTATGCAGTTAAAATTATACGAAGTCAGACAATTTGAAAGAAAAAACCTCATTAGAAAAGTTTTATGTAATGAGCATGGAAGTCAACATTGACTGTTAAAAAACATTCACAGTATTTTTAATTTACTTTATAAGAAAAAAATGCATTCAGGTGATAGTTGCACGTATATCTTTTTTCTGATATTTTTCTTTGAATCAAGATTGATTTTGTTATTTTGATGCTCCCAATGACTGTTAAATAGTAAATATAATTATGTTTTTGATTAGCATTGTCTAAAAATCAGTATTTTCCTATTTATTTTTTAGCAAGATGTTATCAATTATCAGAGTGATTATCTAAATTAAAGCACAGATACATGAAGTATTCTACACTTTCAAAGTGAATGAAAACATTTAAAAAACACATATGCAATAAAGATATTCAATAATTTAAACTAATTTATGGTGTCTGTCTGTGTTAAAAAATGTAAATGAAAAGTTGAAAGCTAACAAAATATATAAATTATGCATTCATTGAAGATATTTATTTAACTGTATATAAACACAAAACTAGTGATAATAATTTTTAAATGTATGATACATGGTTAGATACTTGCCTTCATACTTGTCCAGGTGCTTCTTGAAAGCAGTTGTGGGTTGAGCAAGATAGAGTCGATGTGGAATTTGTGGGCAGGGCCTTTTATATCTGGGGTAGGCTTTAATACAGTAGGGAGAGAGTAGCAATAACACATAGTTCTATATAATACCATATATAATAATATTAATTTCAGATTTATTGAATAAGCTTTCAAACAATTATTACTTCTCTAATTGAATTTTCTAATTTTCCGTAGCATATATTATTTATAAATATCTTTATATGAATAATTCTAAATTATAAAATAATTTAATTTTGAAAACTTTTTATCAAAATTTTAACGGGGAATTTTGCAAATAATGTATTATAAATGAAAATTGCGTAATATCAACTATGAAGTTCTTCATCAATAAGCACTTTCAAAGGACCAACTTATCCATGCGTGCCATACACAACAAAACCTTAAACTATATAATTAATTTTTTATATTATTTATTTTACCTACATTACTTTTTCCTTATTTCATTATGACTTATTTTGCTGATAATATTATAAAGATTCTCCCTAGTAAGTAGAATTTGTATACTACTTAATAAATTATAAATTGCATATAACTGAATATCTAATTATTTATTGGCACTACTATTAGTCAATAAATTAGTTAATATTCTAAAAATTATACAATAGACTAAACTTGATTCTTTTATTGCTATAAACTTTGTGGATACTTTATTACTTATGTTAAGAAATATACGATAGTGAATTGTTGTTAAATTTAGTTTATATATTTTAATATACCAATAAAATAATTCTTAAAGAATAATTTAAATTTATTTTAGAGCTGTCTAATAAAATCTTCATATCGCAATGTCCTGATCATAAAATGTTGAGAAATAAAATGCCAAGAAATGTTATTTTATATCTTCAACACTTTATGACATATATTGGGTAAATTTTAAGGAGGTGATGACGCCATAAGCTTTCTGAGACACATTTAATTACAGTGTATAAAGATTCCTTAAAATGCGTTGTGTCACATCCTCGAGAAAATTGGGGATTAGTTTAAAATAAAGTAATGTTAAATCGATGTGATTTAAATCACGAGGTCTTTGTTAACGATCGCTTCGCCCCGAATCGTTAAAATATACGACATAGCTTAACAAAGTAGCTTTTGCAATACATAATTGCATTTATGGTCAAGTGAATCAAATGATGAAGTGTAGTGTTTATTCTTTTATTATCCTATGTATTTAAAGTTTATTTTCTCATAGGCGTGAATAATAAAATTTATTAATGTTGAGAAATAAATATTTTTTTAAATAAATCACATAATTTAGATTTACTTAATGATTGTCTGGTAATTTATTTTAATCACTTTTTTGTTACTTCATATATAATAATTCAATGAGTAAGTTTTTCTTAACTTCACGTTTTAATGCTAAATGTTACATATAATACAAGAAAATAAAGTTGAAATCAGTTAATAATATTAGATATAAATGTGTTCTATGTTATAAATAAATTTCAATTGAAGCACAAATATTTAATTATGTAAATAATCTGATAGAATTATAAAAATATTTAAAACATAACATCTCAAGATTTCAATAGGTGTTTCGACTACTTTATACTTTGGTAACTTATCACCAATTGTGTTAAATGATATTGCATTTAACACACTTGAAGTTTTCAATAAATGCTTATCAGTTCCATAATTCATCAAAACTGAGGCAATTATCTGCATTTTAAAACATAACATCAATTTCATCATAACATCAATTCAATCATTTTCACAAACACTTGTGTGAATTTTCTTTAAACATATTTCCAACATTGAATATGAGGCAATAAAATTAATAAAACAGACATTTTTATGAACATTATCTGGTATACTTATATTTTTATAAAGCAAATTTGTGATTTTTTTTTGATGTACGTATCAGAAAAAATTTAACATAATTGTACAAATGGAGGATTTATAAAATTATATTTTTATACAAAAATGTTGCATCATAATAATTTAGTTGTTAAAAATATATATAGCTTTTGGTTTATTTTATCACAAGTAATCTTTTCGTCAATATAAAGTTTTAATTTATTCTGTGACAGTTGATTTTACCACCCCCAGAAATGCTCTGGTAACGATATTATTTTTTTAAACCAACACTTTGGAATCAAAATATAAAAAAAGAGCAAGAAAGATCAAAATTTAAGAAAAGAAGAATAAGTAATTGCAGATTTTAGTCTTCAAAGATTTCATAAGAAAATTAAAATTTTATATCAATTTCAGAATTTTTTCAAGTAATTTTTTTTTACAAAATATTTAAAGCCCTTTTTTAAAATAATTCAAAAATCTCAAACTAGAAGTAATTAATATTTTTTCCACTAAAATATGTCATTCATAAAATTGAGATATAGGAAGGAAAAAATTTATATTATTAATGTAAGAAACTATACATAATTACAATCAGTTTTAATCCATAAATGAATATTTTATCTATTTTAAAGAGTAAGTAAAATGAGTCTTATTCTTTATTGTATTCAGTGCTTAAGGATTTTTTGTTTAATCTTAATAGAATTTTTTCTTAAAAAGCGTAACGAATAAATAATTTATCATCATTTTAATTACTTATCCTTAAACCTAAATCCAGTACTGTGTCTATAAATAAGAAGCCTGAATAGAGCTAAAATATTACAAATTGTTACGTGTTAATTTCCTAAAATTTGAACTTGAGGTTCTTACTTTAAATCAGTTTTAGATTATAAAATTTTAAATCAGAGGATATTTGAAATGATTTTTTAGTGTGAAATTCCAATTCCCCATAATATATAAAATCTTAGAATCTATGTTAATGTTGTATATGATTAAAAATAGAAATTTTAATGAAATAATCAGGCACATAAAAGTTTTTAACTATTTGAAAATGTTTAAAGGAAAAGAAAGTGAATATATAAGTATTCAATTTATTGTTAACTATAATATAAAGCATTTATTCAATGATGTAAAAAGATAAACTTTATATTTAAGCAGGACTGTTTTCTTCCATTTCCAATGTTTATTAATCTAAAAAAATTATATGATCAAGACTTTGACAAATTAAATTTTTTTTAAAAATGTAAGTCCTTCTCGATCATGTTAAGCAGACAAGATTTACGATGTAACCTTCGAATTAAGCTTAGATGTTCTTCCTCTCATTTTTAAGTAACCTAAACCCAACTTTCTAAGGGGACTCTTGTGACAAGCAAATTAATACTGCACAATTAAGAATAGAGGTCTGTGAAGGGATGTGTCAATTGCTTTTTGGTTATTAACATAAAACTTTAAGAGCTATTGTAAGGCATACCAACTATAAATTATGACATGCGTATTAATATTTGTTTTAATCCATCCTTTTTTATGACAATAAATAGTTTAATCCCACATTGATTCAATGCTAAATTTTACAAAACGTAAATATTTATCTATGCATTGAGTAAACCTGCTGTGATACACACTGTAACCAACATTAACAACAGTAGCTGAGAAAAAAGAAATAAATATTTTAAGGTAAAATTTTGGAAATAAATTTTATGGGTGATGAAACTATGATTCAAATGATTTATAACAATTTTATTTTATTACTCTTAATAGATTATCTATATAAATTATGTTTTTGATTTATTTGTTTAGGTTTCATGATATTTTTTGCAGTAATATTTAACTTACTTATTTGTTATAAGCCAAAATTGTTAAATTTTCTTCTGAATACGTTAATTATTAAAAAAATCAAAGAATATAAGTTACTGTAACCTTTGTTTAAATAAGAAATTTTGGAAGTTGTTGTTGTAAATATTATATAAATATAAAAAATATTTTTATTCATTCTCTGGAATCAAATATTAACGTATATACAAATCATTCTTGAAAAAGTTGAAAACGCTTGACGCTGTAAATTATTAATTTTTAATAATTTCATAAGGAATTTAAAAGAATTTCACTTATTTTTCGATTACTCATTTATTTTTGTCAGTGCAATCCAATATTAGAAACGTGAATCGCTTACTTTATCCTGTCACGAAGTATTTATTGTAGATAGATGTAATCGATAATGTAGTGATTAGCACCTGACCTGCAAGAAGTTATCGTGTAACATACAGTTTGACCCTGGGGAAAATAGCTGACTCCCGAGTTCTTGTTTGTGGATAGCTATTATTTTTCTTTTTAGACTATCTCGTAAGTCAGAGAACAATAAATGGTTGTCTCGTGAACAAACTTCAAGAGTGATATTTTTTATACACTTTACGGTGAAGAGGTAATAGAAATTAATAGTATAATGTATAATTGATACATTTTCGTACGTTAATGCAGATTTTTATCACAAGAAATTGTATAAATAAAATTGCACAAGTTAAGAAATTAATAATTATATACTAATTAGGGTATTTTATTTTTTACATTTGGAGTATATCATTAATATTAAACTTTTGTAAGCAAACTTTTTTAATTAAGTACTTCATTATTTAGATTATTTAGAGTTCTGAGAGGATTAATTATCAAATGTAAAATTGTGTACATATATACATACATACATACATACATATATATATATATATATATATATATATATATATATATATATATATATATATATATATATATATATATATATATATATATATATATATATATATATATATATATATATATATATATATATATATATATATATATATATATATATATATATATATATATATAGCGATAAATACCATTAATAGCTTTAATTACTTTTAAAAAGATTAATTATAACATTCATATATTGTTAAGAATAAACAATAAAGAAATTGTAAGTGTATACAAAATTGTATTGAAGAAAACATTGGAAATAATTTTTTTGCAAAAAATTATCATAGAAAATAGAATTTTGATAAAACATGTATTTGGAAAACAATGCATGGAAATAAATAAATCCATAATTCAATAAAGGAATAAATATTTCAAAAAAGTGGAAGTGAGAAAAAATTTCTTTTTCATTAAAATTTTCGAGAAAATAATTTCAAACGTCATTTAATACAATGCCAAAGAGTTAATTATACTTAATCTTATGTTTTATACTGAAAGTACATAAATAAGCCACCATCAAATAAAAATAAATATACCTAACAATTCTTGAAATAAATACAGGTATGTAAAAATATAAACTTAATGTGAAGTTGCAAAATATTTTCTGAAAACCATAAGTGAGGTAGATAAAATTAGCTTAAGTAATGCTTCTTTAATAATAATGATAATTAGAAACTATAGTGATTAACCATGTGAAATAAGTAAAAAATTTATACCATTAATAATATTTTTAATTATGGAAAATATTTTTTAAGTTATTGAAATGTATTATTGTGTGTTTTAATAGACAATTGTAAAAGATGTATTATTGTATTAATGACGAAAAAATGCCAGTATTGACAAAAATAAATTGAAATGTAAAATAAAAATATTTTAAACGTATCTTATTTTATGAAATTAAGATGTTTGAATTTAATAAAGTAAAATAGTTCTATATTTTGTATTAGAAATCTGAGTGGTATAAAGGCAGAAAAAAACAAATGAATAAAGGAAAATGAACAAAGTGTAAAATTTGTAAGAAATTTTATATAATAAACTTATAAATCACAGTAAAAAGTTCTACATAAATCAGCCTTAACTTAATCCTTTACTTATTCTGATAATAAGAAATCTCTTGAAAAATTGTAAGAACAGAAGTAGAAACGTATCATATTAAAATTTCCGGATTATGAAATCAAAAATTTGGCAGCATATTTCACTAAAATCTGTTTAACCGTTCAAATAATCTGGCGTTTTATATAACATTTATTTTATAAGATGTATTTAAATATTTTCAAATTCAAATCTAAGTTTTAATTTATCACTAAAAGTATAATAACTATGAATAATTTGATAGTGATAACTATTTCGAATACAATGCTAAATTTAGTTCCTATAAATGTAGTAATATTATTAAAATAGTCAAAGCAAAATTTTTTTGAAAAATTCATGAGCTAGTTTTGCTAATTTTATGCGTTTATTGACTATTAATTAGTAGGCAAAAATATGATGATTATGTAACTATTTGAATTGTAGTTAACGAAATTTCTTTTCAATACCTTCAATTCTTAATAGGTAAAATAAGATTACACATATGTGCCTTAAATAATTTATTTTCAAATTTTCAATTTACGTATAGATAAATTTACGAAAAAAATATTAAAAATATTTTATATACCAAGTCACAAAATTATTATTTAATGTTTCCCTTGAATTTTATTGCTTTAAAATTTGGTAACTTATTTATTAACATAAATAAGTGATAAAATGAACATCATTTTAGTGACAAAATGGCGTCTTATTAATATTCTAGAGTTTATAATATAATTTTAAAATATGTATTCAAGTATATATTTTATTCATATCATATTTCATCATAAAATATCTTAAGAAGCTTATGCACTTCTATCTTAAATATCAAAGAAATGGTAAAGTTCGTACCATTGATATCAAATAAATTGCTTGTGCATTCTTTCACTCATGAATTATGTTGAGAAATTTCTATGACAGAAAGTTCTTTCTGTAATGGGATACAAAATAGACCTCAGAGATGTATAGTAAAGGGTCTTTTCACTGGATTCAACAAAAGGTGACGCTCTGAAAGTTCTCCTTCATTTCCTTCAGTAACAAAGCAACTCCGAATCAATTCAGGGTAATTTAATGATTCCCTATCAGGAAATGAACCTGGTAATCGAGTTTCCTCTAAGTAAGTTTCAAGTGCGAGGGTGAAAAAAGCAAATGTTTTATCATTCCTTACAAGAATAAGGAACTCAATATGTTTGATAATATCAAAGAAAACTACTGACTATATAAATTAATAAGCAAACATTGTAACTAATTGAATGGGATGTTAAAGCTAATTGAAAAAATAAATCCAACTATATTGAAACTATAATTTAATAAGTGGTAACAAATTTTGACAATGTTGTTTATAATTTGCTATTTTGGGATGCAATGGCCTTCGGCATTTATATTTAGAAACTTTTTAAGTGAATATATTTTTAATGTAAAAATAAATAAAAATAGAAAATTTAAGTAAAATGATTTTAAAATTTACAATTGTACTTCATATATAATCAGCAGATAATAAAAAAATTAATTTGTAACTCAATAATATTCTATTATTTGGAAACATAGCAGTATGCTCACTTATGATTTTCAGATATATATTTCAATTAGTGAGTTTTTTCAAGTTCATATAACTTTAAAGAATCAAGAACACTATTCAATTTGGCACTTTAATATGCATGAAAAAGTAACTTCTAAATGCAGTTAATATTTAGTTCTCTTTTATAATTAATAACACAATATTTTTGTGTAATCACGTTGATAATTTATGAATAAACATTGTGATACACTAAACACCATAAATGTAATGACTGATACGAATAACACTTTTATTTTAAAGCATTTTGTTGAAGCATCAAAAGAATAAATTGAATCATTTTCTTTATTTAAGATATACGTTAAAAATACGTTTGTTCAAAAATTTCTTTTACATACGATAAAGAAATAAATTTATCATAAGGTATTACAAATAATAATATTGTAATATTTTTTGATTATGATAAAATTTAAAAAGATTTATATATTGAAAAACATTAATAATATTGATCAGACTAATTGTGTTTAAAGCTAAAACTCTGTTTTATAAAAATCTAGTAAATTATAAACAATTTACTTGTTTAAATTCTGTAATTATGTACTGCATTTCAATTTTAAAGAGATTAAAACTCAAATTTATTTTACTTTACAAGAATATAGTTGATAAACAACTGAGCAGTTGTACATAATTTTATTTATTGCCATGAAAAATTAGTTATCCTTGAAAACGCAATATTTTTTTGCTTTTGGAATTTATTCTGTCAATGATCACTTGTTATTCATCATAGCCCAGCTTAACAAATAAATTATCATTTTTGCTCTGCCTAACACATAACACATGTCTTTAATGGAATTCATCGCATAATGTTGAAATTTCTGATTGCTTAAAGATAAAATATTTGTTATTGGGATGTTTATAAATTAAAAAACAATTTTACAAAAATCTGGAAGTAAAATTTTTTGAAAAATTAGTTGCATCTTTTAGGGAGAATGATCAAGAAGTTTGTATTCAACCCAGACCACATACAGTGATAAAAAATAAATAGTTGGAAAATGCATTCACAAATTGCTATTTGCTGAAGCTATATTTGTTTTGTGCATAAAATATTTTCGCAGTAGTTCTCAAATATGGATAAATGAACATTATTTTAAATATTAAATTTATTTTTATATTTTAAGGGAAAAGATAAAAATTGAAAGCATATGTATTATGAAGATCAAATTGAGTAGTAACATTTAATCTTCTAAATGGTTTATGGTTTATACACTGTTGATATCAATTTGTGGTTGTAGTGACTAAAAAATCTCATAACAATATGACTCATGAAAATTTAAAATTTCATGATATATTTTCAGTTAAAATATGAAAGTAGTTGTTATGAAATGTTGTACCAAAATAAAAGAAATTACTGTTAACAAAGCTTTACTTATCCACATCACGAATTTGAACGATTTTATGAGCAGTTTTGTCAACAACATGCAATGTGATTCAACGCAACGCTTAAGTTAGTTTCAATTACATACATTTTGGCTTCACAAATAAAACCGTCTTGTCGAGATCAACGATGAGTACTCACTCAAGAAGAATATTATACCAGTTTATAGAAATATAATAGTATGCATTGGATATCATTTTACAAGTCCTTTAGTTTAAATGACAGTATAAAGTGTTATTGAGTGCACGTAATACATCATTTCTTGTTTGAATTAGAACTTTTAAAAATCACTTACTATATTTATCTTTCATAGAAAGTTATGGCTTTCTCATAAATCTTCGAGACTTTGGTAAATAAAGTTTTGATAAAAATACTGAAAACTATTTGCTTAGCCGGTGATCGTAAATTCCCTTAACATTGAACATTTTTAAATGTTCTAATCGTAATCATATTCTTTTCATTTTCCCCAATGATAGAAACAATTAATGCTCAATCACTTACCATTTATTATTTAGTAAAACTGAAGCCTTGTTCATTATTGGCTTCATTAATTCCTTTAAGTACATGTAATTTTAAATGTATATAAACTACAATGTTTTCGGGTTCTGATTTAAACCATTTTAAGCAAAATCAAGATGGCTTTGCCTGCCTAATTTGGGTACAAATTTTTAGTCTTTACATCATATAGTTATGACATTTTTATATATGGAAAATATCTTTCATCTATACGTTTCACTTAAACATTCATGAAAATATCTATTACATTAATCATCGAAAATTCCAGAGTATTTTTGTATTTAGATAAGGAAAATTAATATAAAATATATATTTCTTACAATTACAATATTATACAAAAGGAAATATAAAATCAGAATTCAAATATTTTTAAAATAAATGCATAAAAATTTAATGTCATTTGTAAATTAATATTAAGAGAAATATATCACTAACTAGCATGCAATTATTTTAAATTGTAGGTATACGTGTAATACAATAACAAATTATTAATTCAAAATATAAAAGAAATATTTTGACATTTTCTTTTAAAAATTCTAGTAAAATAGAAAACCCAATTTGTTTTACAGAAAATTGCTGTTTAATTTTGCAGCCAATTAATCGACATCTCATAAAAAATACTTTTTTATCAAGTAAAATTAAGTTTTTCTTGGAAGTATTTTCATTTATATGGATCCTTCTTTTAGGATATATTTTGAGAACGTCGATTTTCCTCATCATTTTCTTGCGAAAGTATTTCCCATCAGAAGAGCTAGCTTGGACGAGATAGCAGCTGTATAGGAGGCCTTTGAGATGTTAGATAACGTGAGATGAAGCAAAAAAGAAAAAAAGAAATTCCAACTTGACGTTTAAGTTTCTCTATTTTTTTCACTTTTATTTTTTCTTGAAAAAATGATGTTTCGTAAATGAAAAAAGAAAACAATACAGATCTTGTGCAGCTGTGTCATTTCTTAAAGATGTAAGTTGTAATCACCAATATATTTCTTAATTTTCTGTTATACATACATATATTGGGATCTCACACAGTAAACACATGTGAAAATAAATTAATATAACCGAGTTTACTTGGTACATTTGGTTCTTGTACATTTTAAAAATAATTTCCTTAAAGAAATTATTTTTAATTTCCTTTTCACTCAAAAGATTATAAAATATTAATATTTTGTAATTAAATGTTTTTTAACTCAACAAAAATTATTGAAGTATTGTGGGTGGATTTTTCAGATATTTATTTCTAATGAATTTACGCTATAAGCAAATAGTAAAATAATGATAATCAGTATGTTAGAGTATTATTTTGTATCAAACATAATTCAGATATTTTCTACACTAATTGTTTTCTAATTTTATAAAACGAAGAAAAGATGCATACATTTGAATAGAACTTTGAATAACCAATAACAATATTTTTTCCGATGCAATTGGCATCTTCTATTTAATTCGTAACACATCTTAAAACTGCTTTTTTTCCACATCCGAAATTATATTTTTATTATTTGAACCACAGTAAACTAAGTAATAGTATGTTTATTGTGTGAGTTTTATTTAAACAAACGGTTATTTATTTTCACCCCATAATTAGAGCATTGAATGTATTTTTATTTTACTTTGAACAACATCAATCAACAAAAATATATCTCATTCCAAGGATTTTATTAAAATATTTTTTCATCATTTTTTAAAATTTATATAGAAACTTATTGCGAATTATTTATTTTGAACTTTGATGTGGGTAATGACTAAATATTCATCAAACTTTTTTCAATAGATTGCCACCTAAACAAATAAACAAAAAATTAACATTCATTTAAATAACAAATTATTAAAAATATACATTCAAATTATTAATTTAAAATTATAATTAAATTGGATTCATAATGATTTATTCATCTATACTTAATAGTTGTTTACTTGATATACATTAATATCTACTTAATATTTGTTTTGGACTAGAAATAAGTAGAATAAATATTTTTCGTCAGATAGATTTTTGATGTTGTATAAATGCAACCGTATAAAATATTGAACATAATAAGATTTTGATACACAAAAAGAAATTGAAAGGTATTGTAGATGAAGACATCAGTTTGAGATGCTCTTCAGTGCATGTGCATTGTTGTGTTATATTGCTCAAAAATGCTTTTATGAAGACCTTATATTTAAATAGGCACCACAAAATTCCACGCCTCAACAAAATTCCTGTGTATCTTCATTGTATTATGTTACTCAATCTATTATTTCCATTGCCCTCAACCTATTATATTTATTCATATTTCGTTTCAGAAATTTGTATTTTTAAGTCATTCACTTGAACAGTAATTTAATACCACAATATTTATACTTTAATATTTATTTCAATATAACAATAATGTTTTGAATATTCTTTCATTTAATTACATGTGTACCATCTTTTATGCACAGCAAGCCTAAAGTATGACACTAGCAGACATGATGGATTTGTTTCGTTTTATACTCCGGTTATTTTATTATTACATGTAAGAATTTTATATATAATGTATTCAGTATTATCATGTATCAGTAAATATGATGTTTTTGACATACATTTATAGTATTTTAATTGATGAATTATCTAAAAGAATAAGAAAAACATTAAATTTTATATGACTAAATATTTTATATTTTTTAAATTACTGGAGATTCCTTTCACTGAAAGGATTCAGAAAACACCAATGAGTCCAATTTTTGAAATATTAAGTGATCATAAAAATACAGAATTTCTTCATAAAGCATTCTTCTCAAAAAGAATAATTTCAGAATTAGTACTCGTGTCATATTTCATTTTGAAAAAAATCTGTAATTGTGAAAATGATTTAAATTATGAAATACAAAGGAATTTATTACAGCATTTCAGTCTCTTTTATTTTGGATCATTTAAGCCTTTCCACATTAACTATAAATCGATGTCTCATTTAGTATGCGTATGCAGTTAAATCTAATCTTTAACGGTTAGATAACATTTCAGCAAATCTTCCAATAATCCATGTAGATATTTTCTGGAGAGATTTTTAGCATACTCTTGGTTCATTCTTGGGAAGAAAAAACTTCAACTAAAGATAAGGAATTTAAATAGGAATATTTTCTAAAATTTAACTTTAGTAACTTTTTTTACAAAGATTTTTATTATACTTTATCCACATCGTAATTTTGAAATGAAACGAACTGGATATATCTACAAAGAATTATGCAGCTCTAAGTTTTCCGTTATGCAAACATTATTCATTAAAGAAAAGAAATGAGAGAATTCGTTTTTTTACTTTATCTTACTTATTTTTAAATTAGATTTTGTTTCAAACAAAATTTTACTTTACGATTTCTGTAAGTAATTTTTATATATGGAATTATTAAATATATATTTAAATAAATTTGAATCATTATATAAATGCTTGTGTGAAATATTCTAAAAATGATATATTTTTCTGAAATATTATTTAACAATACTCATACATTTCTAATTTGTGAATATAAATTATCTCATCTCTATTTAATCGACTCAAGCAAATATCAACATCTGTTTTTCAATTAAATATTACTTTATTCACGTATATATTGATAAAATTTCAATGGAATTTAACAATATTTCAAAACTGTTGATTAACTGCCAATATATTCTTTAATAGTTTATGCTTTAAAATTCCGTTTCTAACTTAACTGTTTTAAATATTCAATATTCACACAAATTGAAAAAGAATGCTTGTAGTATGCAGAAGAAAGAATACAATTTTTTTTCATTTTATTTTTAATTTAACATTTTCAGTAAATATCTCAGGTAAATTGTAATTATACTATTGGAACTTAAATATGGATAATTTAGATTTTTTATATTGAGTAATTAAATAAATATACCGAGGAAAAAATTCCTGAAAAGCATAATTAATAAAACATAAAAAATTATTTTTAATATGCAAGTAAATTTGTCTGTAAGACATTAAATATTAGTTTTGTCTTTCCAGAGGGTAAAATATTTTAAGCAAAACGAAACAAGCACTATTATCTGACGTGATAATGCTTGACAGGAAACATTCTAAACTGCAACGTAGAAAACCAAATCAAAGCTTTCAACTAGTAGAATGAATGGCTCGCATAAATAAATTGGAAAAAGTAAGTGAACTGGGTGTTTCGGGTGGTGACGGCCCCGTGAATTTCCATGGCACTTTCTACTGCTCCTGAGTTGAATAGATACGCTGGAGGCCTTATCCCTAAAGATCGTAATGCCTAATCGGTTTCCTTTTCACATGTCTTTCTCCTTCTTCCCTAAAACGAATCATCCACTCAAGCTCAGTCTCCCTCCAAACGTCTTCCTTCACTTTTCTTACCTTTATTCCTGTGAAGAAAAAAAAAAGTTTTTTTCCCACATTTTCCCTTTTCTCACTCCTCTTTCTTTAGAAATAGTACAACAGCTGATGTATCGTATTTCCGTAACTTTTTCGAAGGGTAAATTAAGTTATGGTCGTTTTTTGTAAAAAAAAGGAAAAAATCTTTTTTTCCTCCCTCCTTTTCAGGAAAGTTTAATTCTAGAATATGCGTAGGAAATATTGAGCAAAAAATATGCTTTACAACCTAAGAATTTCAAAGAATATGTAAGTGTATTAACTAAAACACTACAAATTTAATATTTTTCAGTGCATTTTTTCTCAAAGACAAATGTATTGGATTAAGGTATTTGAAATTTGAAGAAAATTTTAATTTATATAAATGAGATATTTTTATGAATATAAATGATAAGTGTAAAGCACATTGTTTCATAAACTCATTAACAATGATTTAAATGAAATGTATACAATGAATGTACTTTATTTATTACGTTACATATTTCACATTGATTTTATGCATTTAAAGCCTATTATTCAAAGTAAAAATAAAATAAGAGTTTAAGAAAATTAAAGGTGATAAATATTCAGTAAGAAAAGTATCTTCATATATTATAAAAATATTTAATCTAGATTTATGCTTAAAAGCATGTTTTGAGAATGATAAGTTTAAATTGTTTTATAATTCATGAAAATTTACATCTTTGATACCATATATTGTTCATTTCAAATAAAAAAAAACTAATTAGGACTTCATGTTTAAGTTCTATAAAAACAGAAAGTAAATTTTTAATTAAATATTATTTATTAGCAAGCAGTTTTAATAATTTAATTTCAATTTATGTTGATCAAATTCATGAATTCGCAAAAATACACATACTTTATTAAATTATGCTAAAATTTGTACAAATTAAATTCAATAATTATTAGATTTGAATCACTTTTATTAATAGAAACAACACTGTTTTTTTTAAATAAATATTTATTAATAAAAGTTTGTATGGAGTATTAAATGTCTTTTTTAATTCGTGAAGCTATTTTACTTTAAATCTTTTTTAAGCTTAAAAAACGAATGCAAAAATGAATTTCATTTCATTTTTATCCTAAATCTTTATACTAATCACTTTTTCTGAGTTATATTTTATTGAAATATATTTTAAATGGCAAACTAAACTATGTATTTAAGAAATTAGAAAATTCTTTTCCCTAAAATCATACATCTTTTTTAAAATTTGTTAATGTCATAGTAATTTATAGACACAAATAGAATAATTTCCTTAAAACTGTATTATAATTTTAAAAAGAAAATTTCATTATACTTGAATATAAATTAGCTAGTTTTTTTTAAAGACACTGAATGTAACCGTAAAGCATATTTCAAAATTGATTTTGTATAACATATAATATTAATTTTCTTAAGCACTCCCATTTTAAATTTATCATGTAGTTTAGAATTCAATATTCATCTAGTTAACAAGTTGGACACATCTTTTTCAAAAACATTAATTTGAAATATATACTTAAATATTTGAAATAGTTCTATTTTTGTGTTCTTTTCTACATTAAATATCGCTAAAATTAACAATGTGTGTAATTAAATAAATTAGAGAATAAATATTTGAACTAAAAAAATCATGTGATTCTTTTATCAACTTTAATAAAACAGGCCCAGTAAATGTATACTCCATATTTTCAATTTCCTCATATTCCCTTTAAATTCTGAGAAAGAACGAGAAACTAACAATAAAAAATTATTCCCATAAACCAGATAAAGCAGAAAAGTAGAATAAAAAAGTCCCTCCCTTCGCGAGTGTCGAATGTCTTTTCAAAATATGCCTTTAATTTTGTCTCCCCTTCATATCGGAATTCTTTTTATATCCTCATTTACATTCGAAGTATAGAAAGACTATATCGAGTTTCTCAAATCCTTCTGGCAAATTATTCATATAACTTCCCTTTGAACTTTCCTTTGAGAAAAGTTCGAATTTCAAGGTAAAGAATGACTTCGTATGATTTAAGTCTTTCTTAGAAAAATAACGTTTTTAATGAAGGCATATTTTACGAAAATCGCATCGTTCTCGTATTTAATACGACTTCACTCTGTGTGAACAACTAATATAAAAGTTGAAGAGATTAAAGAAAGTACAGAATTTATGTATAAAACATTAACAGTTATTCATATGATATTAAACACAGTTTAATGTTAGAAAAAGGAACATTTTCTTTAAATGTAAGAATTTATTTACTAAAATTAAATTATGTAATATTTTTATATTTCCTAAATAAGAATGGAGCGTCTTATATTTAAATGAAAAGCGAAGCTGCTTCATATGAAAACAGCATTTAAGTATAAAATATTAAATTTATATATTAAAATATAAGAGTATCAAAAATATAAATATTTAATTATCATAAAATATACCGGAATATGAATTTATCAAGTCATATGAAAATTGTATTGTATGAAATTGCTTCTTAAATAAAACTTACCATCTGAATATATATTACGCAAAATCTTTCTTCATTACGTTTTGTTATTAGGAAAATTAAATTATTTTCTGACCAATCTGTTGATGACTACAAAGAATATATTTAGTAAATATTAAACAAATTTTACAAATTCCTTAGTTTAAAACCATAAATTTATGCTATGCAAGAATTCTCTACACAGTTTGTAATAAATTAAAAATAAAATCATATTTAACACAACTATTGTTCGCAAGTCAAATATTACAGAACATTAAAAAGTTAGACAATATATTCTCAATTAAATTCTCATTTGTGTTTTTAGTTTAATAATGCATTATATAGTATAATATAAATTCTCAATGCATAAGCAATTATGCTTTTATTTAAGGATGCTTCGCAAAGTATAAAAAAATTGCTAAAGTAATACCTTAAAATTAAGGCTTTAAAATCGGACATGATCATTATATTTAGGACATCAAAATTGGACCAATTTCCGCTAAAACTAATGTCGAAACAAACTTCATGACTAGAAATCGTAGAACCTGTCATCACACCAGGTGCAGAGTCTATTTGGCAATTTCCAATACAACAATGGTGAAAACAATATCCTAGGAGCCTTTTAACACACGCATGCTTTTACCCGCTATCAAAATACAACAGATAGAACATTGGCTCGTCTGAAAAGACAATATAATTTCATTTTTGTATCCAGCTAAGTCGTTATCTCGAATTCATTTTTGTTTTGATGTCTCATTGTTAAAGGAAGAAGTAATGGTACTTGTACTGACGGTTTGATTTTATTAAAAAATTGTTTAAATAACTTTTTTTGTTTTTTTATTTATTAATAGTTTAGTATTTTAAATTAGATACATACATAAAAAATTGTTTTTTAATTCTGTTTTCTCTTAAAAATGGATCTAGAACAATATTATTCTTTATTTTGGCAGAAAATTTAATTAATCTGGATACATGCGTAAATCTAATTAATAATTAAAATATTTTAAGTTCTTAAATTCAACTGTCGATATTTTAACTGATTTATTTAATTCTTATTATGTATGAATAAACCTCATATGAACTCATTTCTTTGATATTAATAAATGCTTTGCTTTTTAATAGTTATTTATTGCTTCAAGTTTTTAATTAAACTCCTTCAAAAAATAATTAATATGTTTTTTGAGGCACAATTTCGCTAAAATATAATTTTTAATGCATTTACATTTTTAACTGTGAACAATAGCAAGATTTATGTTAAGATATTAATATGTGTCCTTATGGAAATCTCTTGTGTTTGAAACATGATCAAATTTTTAGGATTTGGATTCCTTTAAAGACATCTAATTTAATTTGTAATCTGTAAGCATAAATAATTTGCGTGAACAAAATGTTTGGTTATTTTGAGAAAACAATATAGGATTAAAATTATTTGGATTATTTTTTAAAAAAAAAGGATTTTACGTTTTCCTTCTTAAATAGTTTATTTTTAAAATCATATATTAAATAAGAATTTAAGATTTTATTAACAGAGAACTTTTATTTTGATATAGGTTTATTGATATACCACTAATAACAATATATGTAACTCAAATTACTTTTTTGAACTATAATGATTCCTCAAATAGAAAAATATAGTAATGTTGTAAAAAATAACATTTATCGAGATTAAGCAAATAAATTAATTATGAAGCTGCAATTTTAAGAGTAGTGCTGTTTTGATTGAACACGACTACTATACAAGTCAATAGAAAATAATATCATAATTGAGTTATACATACTTTTGATATCTATCATTAGTTTTTGATGGTTGATGATTATAATTAAAATTGAAATTGGTTTTTGTATGATTTTTTATAATAATATCCAGTAATATATTATTTTTAGTCTTATTGTTCATTATGTTTCCTTCACATATTTCAAAGTAAGTAGTTAAAAAATGTCATTACATTTTTTACAAACCTCTTATATTGAAGAAAATATATCATTTAAGAATTCTTAAGATTACATTTCTTCCCACTTCAGTTTTTTGATTAACTGCGTCAAGCATTGAGAAATCTAATTACACGAATCTTACTAAACAAAAGAAATATTATTTTACGTGATACAAAATGAAACTTTAATGCTTTTATAACCTCTACCGTGTTATTATTCTTACCCTTAACGATGGCAGCTATCACAGAGACAAATGCTAGAGCCATTTTGATACAAGTTAAAAATTTAATTCTTCCAAAAGCGAAAAAAACTCCAATTTTTCTCTCCTCAAGTAGTTAATTAAAGCCGTCATGATTAATGGATAATTGAGAGAAGAAAATCGCATGTGACACATAATTATCGTGTTTCTAAACCAGAATACCCAAAAAATTTCAGCGTATTGATGTTACTAGATTTCGTTTTAATAATTATACAAAAGTAATGACGGTTTCTGAAAGCACAAAGTTGTCATGTAAGCAAACAGAACGTTTAAAATGAATTTTAGATGTTGAGTTAAAATTGAATTATGATTTTAAATAAATTAAGAAGAATATTTGTGTGGGGATTTTATGCTGAAAAATTTAAAATCTTGGAATATTATATAATTTTTATCAATAAAAATACATTTTTTTCAATAAAAAGTGTTAGTTTATAAAGACAAATTAAAATAAAATAAGATTGGATATTTTTAAATATAATCTATTATAAATCTTTATCTTATAATCTATCAAAACTATGTTGCTTTAATATAATCTATGCTAAAATATATCACATTTTTTAATCGGAAATATGTATTGATTAATATAATATAAATTTAGTTGAAATATTTAAAGAAATTTGAAATTTATGTATATTTTTTATATTAAGGATAGAGAGAAGTATAAAGTATTTGATGTACACTCATGTCCACATAAATTAAGGATAATCCAGAATCACACAGAAATTGAACTTTAAAATAAAAATTTCACATCTAGCATTACCCCACAAATCTTGAAGTATAATACGCAAATTAAAAGAAAACACCAAATGGTACCGATAGTACGTCACAATAACGAGAGTGTAAGAGAGGGGTATGTAAGGAATTGTTGCAAAGAACTAAAATTGTTCTCAAGTGCTTTAAAGGCCTTTCAGTGCAATAACATCATAATTATGGTATAAAGGAAGCATTTGGATGCTTTTTTACGAGGTAGAATTATCGGCCCTCTGGAATGTGAACATATCCAGCTGAAAGTATCCGAGGAACATGGAATTGCCCATAGTGTCATCTCTGAGCTTCGGCAACGGTTCCAAGATGATGGTAATGTGAGTAGACGTTAGAGCATAGGTCGTCCCCGAGGTACAAAGTCGAATGATGACCAGTATTTGACATTTAATACAAAAAGCAGGGCATCAGACCTGTCTCGCCAGCTCTTTTCAGCTACCGTACCGATAGTTTCAAAGCAGACCATGTTCAGACGCTTAGTGCCCATTGGTGGATATGCTCGTAGGCCTGTCAGATGTGTGCCACTTACCGCAACTCACCCGCGGTTAGCCTGGAGTAGAGATCATGCACTGGGTACACCAAAACAGTTGTCTTGTGTGATGTTTTCCGACGAGTCCAGGTTCAGCTTTCAGTCTAATTCTCGCCAGACTTTCATTTGGAGAGAGCCAGGTACCGGTTGCCACCAAGAGAACACCAAGAGAACATTGAACGACACCGTTACGGTAGTGTAGGACTACTCGTTCGGGGAGGAATTATTTTGTATTCCAGAAGTAACCTGCATCTTCAGAATATAACCATGACAAGCCACATCTATAAGGATGCCTTTCTGAAACAACATGTACGTTTGTTTCGGGGCGTCATTGGAGCAGAATTCTTGTTTATGAATGACTACCCCCCTCTTCACCGTGCAAACATTGTAGACGAATGCCTTCAATCGAAGGATATCACCCATAAGGACTGACCAGCATACGCACCGGACGTGAATCCAATAGAGCATGTGTGGCACATTCTTGGCCGGCGAATCGCAGCCCATTAAACCCCTCTCACATATCTACCGGGACTTTGGAGAACATTGTTTGGTCTGAGTGGTGTATATCCCCCAAGACCAGATCGATAATTTGATACTCAACATTCCTAAGCGTTTTACGGCCAGTATTCCATTGTTGGGGGGCAACTAAGTATTAACCTACCATGTTATATTGGTTTTTGAAAATAGTTTCTTTTTTTTTTTAAATTTTCTCCAGAGAGTAAAAATCGCAATTTTTTTAATGCTGTCAAACATATTACATCTTTTTTTGCTCTTTATTTTTTGTTTAATAAATAGACTTTACAAATAAGTCGCTTGTATTTTGCTTCTGTCTCTTTCTTCGCCTGAACTTACGTTATCCTTAATTTATGGACACGAGTGTATTTAGAAGACATATATATTTATAATAATAATTTAAATATTCTTCTTCTTTTTTAATAAAATATAGCAAATATCATAAAAAATAAAGTAAATCATTAATTTAAAAGAAAATCACTGTTATATTATTTCAAAATACAAGCAAAACACGTAGAAATAGCTTAAATATTGAATTTTTAAGATGTTTCTTCAAATAAAAATTTTTTATCATCACTTGACCTTTGAATAAATTTTGTAATATTCTGAAAAGATATTAAATACTAATAATTTATAATGGTTAAGAACAACAATCAATAAATAAGTACAGATATAGTAAATGTTTGTGATGGATTCTCAAGATGCAGTAGATGATAAAATCCGGAATTAGTGAATAAGTGTCATTGCTAAGTGTCTGAGTTTATACATACATAACTATGTGGGAAGACACATGAATGTAATTTAAGGTTAACGGGTGCCATCTCCCCAACATCTAGTGAGCTCCACACCTCAACGAGTGCCCTGAGAGCGCCACAATCGTGGCATTTATAAAGGCAATCAAATTATTTTAACAAAATAGTAACAAGAAGTTACAATACATTTAAAGGGGCTTTGAACCCTGTTAAACATCAGACAATAGCATTACTTATTTACTCTGAGAAGTGTGAGTACAAAAACGTGGTAACAAATGTTACAGTTTACAATGTCCTGACCCCTTCACAAAGGTCACTAAGGTCACTTACTCACCCACTATCCTGAACGCTGTCTCCAAATGAAAGTTGGCCATTGGTACAATTGTTTACATTAGTGTCCTTTTACGAATGAAGATCGTTTCAATGCTACAAGAGATTCTCTGTCATTGTATTTGAAAAGAATTCAAGGCACGGTTCCATCCTTGTATCATTACAGAAAGAGAAATTTAATGAAGTTTTCGTGTTAATTTCTGGAGAGGCATATGATGAACAGATAGTCTGAGTTGCACGTTTTTGACGCATGTTCCGATAATGTAGATTTTATTATAAAACGGTTTTCCGCCACGTGTGTCTGTTCCAAGGTGACATTAGACCAGACCACGTTTTTATGTATCACAAGGCTTGGCCACACTGGATTCCTGCAATCCTTTACAAATGATGTAGTATTTTTAGGAAGAACATAGTTACAATAATGATGATTCTCATTATTTGCAATAAATTGTGTATCGTGGGTCATCTACTTGGCCTCAATGTCAAATTGAGGAGAAGATCACATTATTTTGTTCTTCTCCTATATTTTCTCCTCAAGTTTCCAAAAATATATTCTTTGTAGAATATTCGAATTTATAAAATATTTAATGGTTCTTTTGAAAATAGTTTTGAAGTACTAATTAAGAAATACTGAATTTAAATCTAACATATAAATAAAAAATTTCTAAAACATTCCAACTTAAATAAGTCAAATTTGTCGAGATACTTTTAATAAGAGCACATAAAACAATTTCTTTGTCATGGTTATCCATGTCCATGGTAAAGATAAATCGGCTCTTATTACTTATCAATAGCTGAATTGCTTTGCATGAATATTGTGACTTTAAGGTTTTGTGGAAAGAGCAAATGATAACGAATATGTTACAGAATTCTATTATAAAATTTGAAGAAATTAGAGACCTGGGATGTTCTCTAGAAAAAAGACAGAATACGGTTAAAATAAAAATCTCAAAAAAGTCTATATATTGATGTCATTAAATGCGCCTTCTGTTCACTATATTTTTCAGCAAGTTGGAGTTATGAGAATTTTCGATTCCTTAGCTAATTATACAGAAAAATCTGTAGTATTGCTTAAATTATGATCCATATAATATTTAGGGCAAAATACTGAAATTTTAGAAGTATTGAACATTTTTTAGTTTTGATAGCTAATTTCTGGTGACATTGGCTGTTGATGACGCTTGGAAATCTCGATGGTTAGAATAAGTTTTCTTTAGATGTTGCTGTAAATAATGATTTTTTTTACATATGGGATGTTTCATTTAATAATATTCTACATCAAATATCACAAGATTCTGATTACAAGATCAAATGGTACGATTTCATTACTGATATTTTTTTCTGACCATTTTTTTTGAAATTCTCACTCATCAAGATCCTAAATCATGCTTTGTTACGAATACATGGTACAGAGAACCCCTTCGCAAAATTTATCTTTCATTCATTATAGGAAGGGCAATGTTTGCAGACCATTTATTTCATGCAATATGAAGATACTTCCTAGATTTGAAGTCAAGGAAATATTTTGTAAAAACTTTAAGAGAACTGTATATAATCTTCACAGTGTTGTAGACTATCTGGCTGACTCATTCATTAAGTTAAAATCCTGGGATGTTTGGGTTTAGGGATTCTCTTATAGAACATGTTTATTGAAGTGTCAGATTTTAGGTAAAATGAAATCAAGGATACCACGCAATGCTGCTGATACATTGTATCGAAACTAACTTCGTGTTATAATTGAACATGATGAATTCTGCTTTCAATAAAAAATTCATTTTAATAAAGCATACATTGATGACATTTTGTGATTCAAAACTTTTAATGTTTTTCAAAGATTTTTCTCCTTTTATGGTACCAAAACTTTCTTTGTGGTTGAAATGTGTACTATTTTTACCCCAGATTTTTTATATATTCTATATAAGCACCGAATGTAATCAAGTTATGATCGCAATACTGCTTCTACTAAGTTTTCAGTAGTGTCAATTTAATTATAACTATCCTCGATATGTTTTCTTTTCACTGGAAAGTAAAAAATGTATAAAACTTGACTGTCGTAAAAAATGTCAAATGTAACACAATTTTTGTATAAATATAATCCCATAAGAAGCTTAATATTTTTTCTAAAATAACTGAAATAGAGTATTGTAAATTTTGAGTAGAAATATTTTTTTCTGGAATTAAAAAAGTTACATGACATTAGTCCAAGTTACATACCAATAAAACTATCTAAGTGAGACGAAGGATAAGAATTTATTTTTGACTTCAAAAATATTAAAACAGCATCAAAATATACCAGAAAATATATTTTAAAAGATAAGTAAATGATGGATAATGTTTTTTTATGTTTTCTTCTTTTTTACAGAAAAAATATTTACTTGTTAATAGAAGGATTTGGCCATGTCAACTAAAATTAAAACTAATATACTTTTAAG
The DNA here is from genome assembly GCA_037975125.1 of Latrodectus hesperus. NCBI lineage: Eukaryota > Metazoa > Arthropoda > Arachnida > Araneae > Theridiidae > Latrodectus > Latrodectus hesperus. The sequence goes on along the minus strand of CM075856.1, from coordinate 34,023,825 downwards.
CTTAGTGTGGTTCCTAGATAAGCTTATTAATATTTGAGTTATTTTATCTCGTATCAATATTAAACTTCAATGGGATTTTATAAAGAAAGAGGAACAACTTAATGTATATATGCTCATTTTATCAAAAATAAATTTTACGACTAATTTGAAGACCATAATACTACATTCATAAGCAGTAAATATAATCATTAAAATTAAATACTATATTTATTCATTACTTTTGGAGATATAATTCATGTATTGAAAAACAAAACTTTATTTCTTTAAATATTTTAATAATTGCAATGTTTATATTTTAGTCTGAATGGTAAGTTCTATTTGTGAGAATTTATAATTATATATTTATATTTGAAATGATTTACCTCATAAAAGTTGCTTAAAAATTTTATTGCACAAAACTAAACGAATATTTTTAAAAAAATAATAGTTAATATGTTAATAATTTTATCAAGAAATTTTGATATTAAAACTCTTTTATTTTGGAATTTCCAAGGTATGTAAGATGCGGAAATTAAAAGATAATTTTTTACAAATATTAATTTTTTCCTCATGCCTTATTTCAAACGTTTATTAAAAAATAAAATACTTTTTATGGGATGAACTAATATGATAAACAAACTTTCAAATTAATTTGTAGTATTTCCAAGCAAAATTTATTTCAATCAATCACTCAAAAAATTGTAAGAATTTTTTGTAATTTGATAAATGATATTTTTGCAATTGATTCAAAATTTAATGAAACTGGTGGATTTCAAATACAGTTGATTAAAATAAATCTAAACTTTTCTAGAACTTAAAATTGCTAATTTAAGAGTGAAAAATGATATTTGTCTTAATATTTTTTCTAAAAATATTTCAAATATTCTTTAAACACATAAAATTGTAACTTTTGTTTCAAAAAAGAATATTTTTTCTTTCTTCTTTTAATAACAATCGAAATAAGTAATCACGAAAGATATAAGTTTGAATATTTCCTTTTAAATGTTGCACAATTTTATGGAATATATTTTCTCCTACATAAAACAATTTATGCTACATTAATTCATTTATAAGTTGAAAAAATATTTAAGACTGAAAAACTTAATCATTATATATACTATCAAAAATTAATATTTTGCTTTGCTATTTTTGAATTTGACTTATGTAATTTATTTTGTTTATTTCATTTCCAGTTGAAATCATTAGATAAATTTCAATTAAAACTTGTCTTTATTTATGAACTATATTGTATAAAAAGTACATTTTTCACCAGCCTTAAAATATAATTTTTAGAAACATTTCAATTAAAAAATAAAAAAGGATTTATTCGAAATTTTAGTAAAATATTGTAAGCCAGTATTATTTATTTTTTGTGTATTCAAGATAACTTACATTGTAATTTCATTTATTTAAATAACATAATTAATTAGAGTGATATACATTGTTTAATGATGTTGCCTTTGTAGTGGTTTATGCCTTTTATTTTAATAGTTATATACAATGTATATAACAATAGTATATAACAATGTATATAACAATTTGTAGTGATTTATGCCTTTTATTTTAATAGTTACATACAATGTATATAACAATATGCTGGAAGAGGATGAAAACATTTAGAGGAACATAAAAATATGTATTAAAATGATCGTATGAATCTTATCTAAGCTTGTTAACTTAAAGTATAAAGAATATTAAATTTTAAATAAATTGCTAATATATTATCAGCAACTTTTTAACTGTCTTATTAATGAATTGCGATCTATCGATCTATCAGAATAATAAATTTATAGCATTTAACTATATATATATATATATATATATATATATATATATATATATATATATATATATATATATATATATATATATATATATATATATATATATATATATATATATATATATATATATATATATATATATATATATATATATATATATATATATATATATATATATATATATATATATATATATATATATATATATATATATATGTATATCAATGTGTGTGTGTGTTAATGTTATTGCAAAATCCCGAATTTTTCTAAATCTTATGTATGTTGTATATGTTGTATTTCTTAAGTCGTTGGAGTTATAAATGCCTTTCATGCAAGATCCTAAAACGAAAGATTGTTTCTACGCAATGTTTCATATGCAAACATATTCTATACTCTGTGTCCAAACTAGAAAAACATATATTATGAAAATCTTTAACCCCACTGTTTTGTTTGTACTTACTAAACTTATGTAGCATTCTGGGCAATACGATCTGATTCAGAGAACTAACCTTTCTTGAAGAACAGGTAATTTAAGAAATAATTTAAACAATTGTACTGCAAATTTAATATATTTAATAATATAAAAAAATTTTAAAAACAGTCGAAATTATTCATAATTAAAACTTACTATTATTTACAATTTTGACAGTAATATGTTACATGAGATTTGCAAATGGGATTTTTACAACTGTAAATAACAACAATACAAATCATATTAGTTTAGTTATTATTCCTGAATGGACAAAGCATGCACATTGCACATTTGACACGCAATATATTTTTATTCATTCCTTGCTTTTTGGTAGACGTGCACTTGGTCCAATGTGGGGAAAAATGAATGATTTTTCCAGTCCTTTTAAAAATAGCCTTTATTTATTCCCTTTGTTTTCGTTCCCTTCAATATGTATTTAAATCCATAAGACAAATGCATTGTAAGAAGAAGTGTCAAGCATATTATAGAATTGCATCACAGGCTAGCGATTTAATTTTCTTTTATAAGTATATATGTGTTTAATAGTTTATCAAGATTATATCTCCAGCTTTCAGTTGAATTATAATTTAAGATCACTAATGTATTTTATCAAGTCTGTTGTTAACTTCTTGGTCATAATGTAAAATGCTCCTAAGAGTGCTATTTTTGTTCTTTCCAAGTGTTCAGTTTCAGTTTACAAGTGTTGTGTCTTCTGTAAAATAAAAGAATGAGCTAGGAGCTTCTTTGTTTTGCATTTCTTCAGGAAGTTCTAATTTATTTTTCCTAATCTTGACAGACAAAGTTATCTTCCGTTTTAGATGAGGTTAACCTAATGTGTAAGATAGAAAAAATTAAGACATTTGATATTGTTCCCTGAATTCCCATAATCAAGATCAAACACTGCTCGCATTCCTTGACTTTTTGATGAATTCAGTCCTTATTCTTTTCTAGTGTAAATTTGTGTTTTCAGTACATGCGAAGTATTATTGTCACATAAAGTCCATACTTTGATCCCATATTTAGATGACTTACTTGGTGCATACTATTTGAAAGGAAATTTTGGTGGAATTTATAGCTACTTTTCCCACATATCTGGCACTGCACTGATTTCAATGAAATTTCTTCATTCTTGACGAATGGATTTACTATCAAAAAGAATAACTCTTGATGCATTGCAAAATGTTTCGAGGACAATATTGCATGAAATTTATTTTTGCCAGTTTCAATATCCCATAAGCTTTTTTGTTGATTCTCCTTATGATCAGTAAACACCAGCTAACAATATAATCCAATATATGCTTGGAAAGTTTTATTTTCGATATTTTTCCCATAAAACTTTTCTCCTTCAATATTAGCCATTTTCCTGATCCCGTTTTCTAGGAAATTCTTCACTGCATTTGAAATTAAAAGTAGAGTACAAAATTTAAAAGATTTTATGGGGTTAAGTATGTATTCTGAAATGTTTTCTCATTTTGAATTAAATCCGAAATTCACTCGGAAGACGATTCCCAGACGAAATATTAAAATAAGGTTACCTGATATAGATATTTCAAAAAGTGGATCCAAAATCTTTTTTAACCATTAATGGAGGTATTAAATATGACTAGAATTGTGTTTATGGTTCATGTTTGATAAATTAAAATCGTGATGCAAAAGAAACCATAATCCTTTTTCAAAACTTTTTAAACACCACTCAGAAGAAATAAATGTATGTCAAATAGTAAAAAAATCGTTCTTTACCTTAAAGACAATGACTCAAAAATTCAGTTACTGGTGTTCAAAATTAATAACACCTGCCTATTTTGTCAAATTTCTTAAAAGGAAATGAATGCAAAGTTAAACCACTACTTCAAAACAAAACTCAAATCGTTTACTTCAAATACTAAAGTTTATATGTATGTGAAGGTAAAGATAGTAGTGAAACAGGCTCTATAATCGCTGGTTTCAAAACACGATTTTCTTTCAGTAGCACACCTCACCAAATTTTGGTTTTTTCACAATAATCAATTTAATTCAAATTGAAACTGTAACAATCAGTAATAACCTATGTTTAAATGATGGGAAGAGATTGTAAACTGAGGCGAGACTCGTAAAAAGACAGTCTCCAGTCCAGATTTGCTGAGGATTTACTTTAACGCTTAGCATCCAGTGCAACTTATGAAAACAGTTTCAAGAGACTGGATCTATTTAGAAGAAGCTTAGGCAAGGTTAACAGGGATTCTACAGTCTCACAACTCTTTCATGACTTACATAAGGGCACAAGATGTGGAATATTATGAAAGGCATTTTTCAGAAGACTTGATGAGAGAGAGAGAGTTGTTTGCACTAAGACCTTTGATTTGCGTTCCGCTTACTTCTACGCACTGTGTGGAGTCCATTTAACATGGTACAAAGAGTATAGGGATTGGAGTAGGAGTCAATGGTGGATGGGACTCATCTCTTCTCTTGTGTGTCTCGGTTTAGCCTTACCACAGATTCCCGTCATTCATTAATATGAAATGAACTATGAATGAACTACTTGCCCACTAATGTGAGCAAAATAGACCACTAAGGTGATGAAGTTGTAATGGTATGATCAAGAATAATGTTAAATGACCGCACACAACTCCATGTCCTTGGCAGAGGTGGTGTGACTGCTGTAAGACATGGAGATGACGTGTTTTGAAGCCCACTTTTAACATTTTCAGGGGCGAAATTGAATCAGAGTTCGTATTAATACTTGATAACGCAAAGCTAAAAATAGATATTCTAGTCTATGAATTTTTAGAAAGAGAGGTTCAAGCAGATTTTCAGAATTCAAACCTAAAACATGTCTTGGGTGCTCTTGCGAGGACAATTGCAACTCGCAAACTCCCTCCAAAAACTATTTAGGGTCTGGAAATTGTATAGCTGAATCAGTGGAACTAATTGTCGCATAAAATCCTAAACTGTATTTTTTATAGTATAAAATCCCTCTACAAGGCCTGTATATCTGTAAGAGGGCACAATATCCCATATTATTCAATTTTCTGGTTTCCACAAGATCATGCATGTGTTTTATAGTTGTTGCATAGTTATTTGTGCATTGTAATCCATTAATGTACGTAAATATCAAATTTTGTATAAAATATGTCCTGTAGTTTTGGACATAATGACACAAATCTGAAAGTTCTATAAATTTTGAACATCAATGTATTCAAAATGTATACTATAAAGATTCGTTTATCTGGTGAACTACTCTGCTTAATAACTTTAAATGAAAAAGTAAGAAGTGACAAAGAGGTATTGTAAAATTAAAATATTACCCTTCTCATTTCTTTAAATTTGATATTATTTTATCTCTTAAGCTATCAGTTTAAGGTTTTTAAATATTAATTATTGTTAAAAACGTATTATTTTAAACTACTGAAATTATATAGTGCAATAAAATTATAGAAATACTTAATATTTGACATAAAATTTGGAGGGATTTGTTAAATTTTTCTTATGGCACATTATTTGTGAAATAACATAAATATTGTATTTACTTTTTTATTTCTTATAACACTAAAATAATAGCAAAAATATATTACTAATAATTACACTTTACAATAACATATTTTGATCGTTTTTACCTTTTATATTACCAAAAAATAAAAAGTAAAGTAAATTTTAAACCTTACAACTTAATAACTTGCGAATACAAGCTTTGTCATTAATAATTTTTATCAAACATGAAAAGCATTTGTTGTGGTGATTTTATAAATGCCTCATGTATTATAAAGAAAATTATGATTAGTTTTCTTAGACAGTTGTATTTTAAATGTAAGTCAATTCTATTTTAATTATTAAAAAAATTATTTTTATTTGAACTGATGTGAAATAAAGTGTCTGCTAACAGTAATGCCCATCCTAACTAGAAATTTATGTAATAATATATTAAACTCCATGCTAAAATTTAAGATTATTTGAATCTACAAAATGCCATATGTGCTTCTCAGTTTATAATGCATTATAGAAGATGAATAAAAATAACACTTAAATATATAATTTTGCTTATGACAAGTCTTAAATATTGTCATAACAGAAAGTATTGAATACAATTTAAAATGTAGTAATTGCTAATCCTATAATTCCATTAATATTACAATAATTTACATATTAAATGATGTTCATTAACTTTTACCTTTGTTTATTTAATACATAGAAATGAATGTGTCAAAATGATGAAGTATTATATAAACTAGAATATTCTCTCTATTTATTACGAGATTACTAGTTTTAAGATTAAGTTTTATTAATGCATAAATCTTATTTTTGAGACTTAATTTGTTTTGAAATCTAAACGTGTATGAATATATTTTATATATAATAATTTGAATCTTAATTTCAATAAATTTGTCATTTATATTAAATAAATACTTATCTCCACCATTTTTTCCAAACAAAAATGAAATTTATTGATTCAAATAATTTTTAAATAAAAGTTTAAAAGATATTTTATAATTAGTTTGATACTTAAAATAATCATATAGCAATTCATATCTTGCTTTATAATGGAATAAGTGTGTGAATATCCTGTCATTGTTAGACTATTTGAAAATTATGCTACAATACAAGTGAAAAATAAACAGTCCAAATTATAACCTTTTTACTAGTGAACATGCATTGTTCTAAAATACACACTTCTCTCTTTCTTTACTTGGGTATGGGAATACAAGTAATTAATGATGTTACTAAAGAAATTCATCTTATTGCAAGGGAGAAAAATCTATTCGATTTCATTTCTTACTACATTTTTTATTGTTTTTGTTTCTTTATTAGGCGCAAGTCAATCAATTATTTAAATGATTAAGTAACTGCAAAAATTATACATTTTGATTTAAAATGGGAAAGAATGTGACGTTTAAATAATTTATAAGAAATATTTTTCTCAGAGATTCCGTATAATTGTCTAAATTTAGCATATATGTGAGTTGTGTCATGTTTCTATTTTTTTCTACTGAATTCTTCTCATGGAATGTACTACCTTTAATATGTTCCTGGATGGTCTTAAGTCAGGTAACTTAAGAAAGTTGTTATTTTTCAAAATTTTAAAATAGCTATTGTTTTCACTAAACATGCAAAATAAAAAAGTATTAATAAGCCTAAGAGAATTAGAGAATTGTATACATCTGAAATGACTTAAATCTCTTTAACTTTATATTATTTATAAACTATTTAAATGTTTATGAATTTAAATGTTAATCACATATGTTTATGATATTATTGATAATCTAACCTGCAATATTTAAACTATGTTATTGTTTATTTCAATATAAATATGTAGCATATTTTAAAATTTAATAACGATGCAGCGATTATAAGAAAAACCATTAAAAAATGCATCTGCTAGCAGCGAAAATATCTTACGTATATTATGTATATAAAAGAGTATAAAAACTTAAGTTAAAAGATAGAAATAATATTTTACAAATAAAAAGAGCAATGTTTACTGACTTTTAACACAATTATTTATGCTAACCTGCAAAATATCGTAAGTTTGCAAATACTTTTCAAATGTTTGCTGATGTTTACTAAAAAAGAAAAATAAATAGTAAAAACGTATTTGTAATACCATCTTTAAATAAAATTTAGGAACTATTATATGTTAATTTAGATTTATTATAAAGATTAATATCGATTTCCAATTTTCAACGGTATATATTTAATCAGAAACAATTACCTTTTGTATGAAATATTTTATCAATAATATATTTTAGGTTAAATTCAATACCATTCAGCAGGAATATAATATTTAAATTTTCCTTTAAGAAGTTCAAGTGTGGATTTAAAATTATTATATTTATTACGGCAAAAGTTTTTGTACTCAAATCCAAACCTAAAAAATAGTCAAGTAAAATGTAGAAATACTTTTGGACTTACTGACACAAATGTCTATAAATATTTCTACATATAAAATAAATAATCTAGATACAATGCTTCTACATTCATAACATACATCTTTAATGAAGTTCAATATATGTGTAGAGTTTTATTTACTATGTCATTATTTGCTCAGTTAGAATGAATTTATATTCAATTGGTTTAAAATAAATAAATTAAATTAATAAATACCTTTTTCATTGTAACTAATGTAAATAACAAAAAAAAAACTGCAAAATGATACAAATTTGATTTTTATTATTCTTAAATCTACAATAAGAAAATATTTTCATTTTTTTCTCACTTTTATCTTTTATTTAAATTGATTTAAATTTTTATGATAATTCGGTGCATTTTAATGATGCAATTTGAAAACAAACTACAGATAAGCAACACACATTTTCGTTCCGGCATATTTTTCTTTGTCATGTAGATTTCATCGCTTGAAGTATTCATAAAATTTTATTTATTTTAATGAATTTATATCTTTGATAATGTAAATAATTCAGATAAATTATTGTGATTTTTAAGAATTAGTTATTAAAAGAACTCTTGATTTCGCAAAGAAATTCAAGAATCAGTTTCGAACATATTTACAACTTATTAAATTGAAATTAATTTTCTATTATATGGGTTTTGTCTTTCATAGCACAATAAGTTATATTCCTATTTTTTTCCATATAGTTTAAATTTCATGTCTTACTTTTCATATTGCATAATTTTAATAAAAATTTATAACAAATTTAAGTAGTATTAATTTATTTAATAATACATGAAACTGTAAGTTGTAATTTAAACTTATCATTATAAGCACGTTAGTAACAACAAAAACCTGATAATTTAGATTTTAAAATTAAAAAAATAACTATTAAAATCAAAAAGTTAAATTAATCATAATAATTGATACCAGAAACATAAGAAATAAACAAATTTTTAAATTCCACAAGTTTTTAGAAACGCGATTCCTTTATCGCAAGAAATTAATTTTCATAATTCGAAAACCATTTTAGCCATTTAGTGCAAAATCATGGCGTGACCATTTGACAGTGAATTGCATTAAAAAATATTCATTTTTTGGAAAGATATGTCACTAAACCCAGAGGGGATGGTGCATTTAAACTAATTACACGAGAACCCGAGCTGGGTTTATGAAACCCGGTTTGCAACTTTTGTTCAAGTAAACTAACAAGATTACATTTACCACAATAAATGTATTTTCTGTCAAAGAACAGATATTATATATGAAAAATGAATAATAATTATTTTTTTGTAAATGCATGTAATGTATTGGTGTTCACTACAGATAATTTACCACATTTGGCACATCATTGTGAGGGTAGTTTTATCTTTTTTATTGGGCAAATATAATATATTTCTCTTTGGCTAGATTTCTTAGCTTTTCTAATTGTCTTTCTTGGTTTACTTGAGTACGAATTCTTTAATTGTGAAATTTTACAGGTGATTGTTGCATGCTTCTGTGCTGAATACATTCTTTCATGGATTTCTATTCTCCTGTTCTTAATATTACTTTCTTTTTTGTTATCGTTGACAATATAGTAAATTTTTCTTGAAAATGTCTCTATTTCTCCCCAATTTTAATGAATTTCTTCTTGATTTCAATGGAATCTTTTTCTTTCACCATTAGAAACTTATTTTGTCTGGAAATATCTTTATCATTTGTTTGTCATATATCGATGACTGAAATCTGCTATCAATTCTTCATCTGCGGATACATGTATAACATAGTTACAAGACATTTAATTTCTTTTTTAATAACTAACGTATTTTTATTTTACTATTAAAGTCTGCAAAATTAACTAAAATCTTGTTACAAAAATATGCGCTAGGTCTTAAAGAACCTGATGTCAAAATAAAGAACAAAGGAAAATTCAAAAACCAGGTAATTATAATGATTAGAAAGCTGTTGACCATGAATACAACTATTTAAATCCTGGAATGTTTTTTAAAAATAGCTGATGTTTCAATAATAAGCTTCTAGAAAGTCTTTGCCCCTGTGATGAACTTTATGGCCGTGCTTTATGTTTGGTTAACTGAAAAATATGTTTGGATACTTAACTTTACGCAAAAGTATCCAAACATATTTTTTCAGACATTTGGAGAATACTTTTACATTTTTTCAATAAAATACTTCGTAAAATTCTTGAGAAATCATTAAACTTAAAATAAATTCATTAGAGAATTTGAATATTAAATCTTTCGAAACTATCTGCCATAACTTAAAATTTAGGGAGAATGGGAAAAATAAGTTAACAAAATATTTGATAATTTTTAATTTTAATTCAAACCAAAATTATGTACCTTATTCAAACATACATACGATCAAAAATTTTAATAAGAATGACATATTCTTCTATCCACACTAACAATCCAAATTTGAATACTTTGCGATGGAATTTTGCGAATTTTTAAGTATATTTAACTAAACTTCTTTCTTTTGAACTTACCCTATAGTATTCTAGTAGAAGAATTTTCTCAAGCTTAGGAGAAAATCTAAAGGTTATTTAAAGTAAAAAATCTAATTTTGTTGATAAATAACTTTCAAATTAATAATTTTAATCCATTTTATTTTTATTCTTGAATTTGCTTTATTTTTTATCATTTATAATAATCATACAATAACAAATATGTTTGAGCTCTTTTATTGCCAATGGTAAAGATCAGATTCATTTGCTCACATATAATTTGTTTCAACATTGTTGTTGTTGCATCAGATTGTAAAGTTGACTCATTGCATCACATGTAATGGGACAAATAATATTCAAATAATTTTTCAAATTCTTCAATATTCTGTGTCTATGGTCCCAGTACATATCATCTTGCTACGATCCAGTTGATTTTGCGCAGCATTCACTGTGGTTGTAAGGATTGAAACTGGGCCGTCAAATTTCCATGGATTGCAATAGACAATAAAAAATCGGCTTACCTAGTAATCGTTTGGTGTTATGTTGGCAGTTGTATTTTTTGTTGGGTAATATATGCATATGATACATATATTTATTAATAATAATTTTTAATTTTGTTAAAGAGCTTTTGCAAGTTTTTAATGTTAATGTTATTTAGAAAAAATATATCTTTTAACCACTAACTTCTAAATATTATCATATTGATTTATATTCATTTAGATAACATTTTGTGTTTGTCTAAAATAAATATAGAATTGATAAATATTTAATAAATACACTAAAACTCGTAATTTTTAAATTAAATTATTATAATAGCTCCCAATATAAATATAGACAGGAAGTAAATGTTTTTAATATTCAATTTAAATGAGTATATTTTGTTTAAAATACATTTTTAGAGATAACCAATCATATTTAACTTTGTTAACACACGTGTACACTAATTTTAAAATGTATGATTCTTTCAGAAAAGTAATTCTTCCAAAGAACATAAGAATTAATTCAGTAACATATTTTTTTATTCATTCATTTTTAATATTTTTAAATAACAAAATTAATGCTTTTTAAAATTTAACTGCTATAAGAATACAATCTCAAGAGAGCTAAAAAATTTTTAACAATTTTATATTTTAATCCAGAATAATATTCCCAACTCGAATTATAACTTCCTCTCATATTTTTTTAATTCATACAATATCAAGAAAGGTGGTAATAATTGAATAAATTCATCTTAATCAGAAATTATATAGTAAGGGTACAATTTTTTATTAAATTAGCGTACTTGTAAAACAAGAATAAAGGTAAAATATAAAAATATAAGAAATTACGCTTATATCTTATTAATTTCATATGCGCGCTTAAAGTTACTTATCTATTTCCCATACCAAATCTTAAGCAGTTTTATTTAGAGAAGTATTAAAATATAATTGTAGAATTGTTTCCTTATTATTCCAAAATTCAATACAATTGTCAGTTTATAATTTATTATAATGCTGCTGTTTTCAAAATTTTGAAAACATCATAAAATATATTTATATAATTTCAAAAAAATATCTTGGAAAAATAAGTAATCAATGGAAAAAGCAGATAAATTTATCATTAAATATATGCATATTGTTAGTGAAATTTCTTTAGGAAATAAAATAGAAGTTATTTATAATAAATAAAATTACAATGATATTTGTTCGAAGCACTTCATTTAGAAACTCAATGAAATTAAACAAGCAAATAATAATAATGGTGGTTATCGTTTTTTAATTATTTTTAGAATAAATACAAATTAAAATATAATTTTTTTTAAATTTCTAAAACTGATAAGTATTTAAATTATATGATTTTATGAGTAATTATTCAACAATGCTTGATTTATTATATTGTTCATTATTATTTCTACTTTCATAATAAACACTAATTTAAATTTGCCATATTATGTAAAATGTGGTAATTTAGTGACCACACGTACTGATTTATTTCACGAACAATATAGTTTGATATGAACTCGGTATAAATATTTTAGCACAATTAGATAATATTCGTTAATACATTGATTTCCGAGCAAACAATGGGTGGGATAATACATACATCCTTTTAAATCAATTAAATATTTTTTAACTTATAGGCAAGACTGTGTGCTTATCCAAAATAATTATTGTTTGTTAACTTTATTTTTTTAATTAACCATCAAGATTTTATTCTCAAAAGTGAAGCAGATAAAAGAAACAGTTTATGAATTTCAATAAATATTATGACACTTGCGTCATAAACATTTTTAATGCCTAATTAAATAAAATATTTGATTGATTAATTTTTTTAAGACAAGAATTAGTGAACTTCTTCCAAGTGCTCTATATTTAGCAAGCAATGTAAAGAGAATTGATATTTTAATATAGAATATTTAAGTATATGCTTTACTGTTATTATGTAGGGAATTAAAATAATGACATTTCAAATTATAGAAGAAAATAGAATGATGTTATAAATTAATTTTTTCATATATATATATATATATATATATATATATATATATATATATATATATATATATATATATATATATATATATATATATATATATATATATATATATATATATATATATATATATATATATATATATATATATATATATATATATATATATATATATATAATTTTTGAAAAGAAAATAAAGGAATATCTTAAATAGTTCGAAATTGTAGAGCAGGAAACAACGTATATGACAAAGTACAAATTTTCTCTTCTTGACTAGGAAGGAAGAAAAGGCCGTAGTTGTCCCTGATCGTGCTTCCCGTTCTCACAAGTATTGTATTCACAGTCGGTCGTCTCATAAAAGCTACATCAATATGGCAGATACAGCCGTTTCCTTTTGTTCGTTTCGCTATAAAACTGTTTCTACGGAGATACGTGATCTCAAGTTATTCACCAGAATCACAGCTGCCAAATCACTGCTGTAAAGAAAATAAATCGCGGGATAACAATCAAAAGGTAGAAAAAATAACTGCTTGAGGCAAAGAAACATTCTCGCGTGTTTTCTTTGCACTCTCATTCTACGCTCCACACTCTTCACCAACTCGCAACTATTGCCGAGGAAACCAAATATCGATGCCGTCGAGAGCTGTTTATTTCTACGATGGTTTGAATTCCAAGTTTTCTTTTTATTTAAGAAATTTTAAAACTTATATTCGAATAAAGTGATTGTTTTGGTAAACACTGAATAGTTCTCGATGTTTTGAGAATCCATTAAAGAAGAATTTTTTGTATAAGAAATAATGTTTGATAAATAATTCCTATAATAATCCCGAAAATTTAATATCATGCTTAAATCTTTGTAATAAAGCTAAAAAAATATTTTAGATATTTTTGTCATTTATATTTATGAAGATATTCTCTAGGGTACTTTATTTTCATTAGCTTGTTTCAAATTAGGAGAAACGTATTAATATAATATCCATATAAAGAGTGCATAAATTTCGCATCTTACAAATTTTTAAAATAGACAGATATATTTAGCAATTTGATTTTGCTTAAAACTATCATTGTAGTATATAATTTTAATAAATAAAATGAAGAAAAAAGATAATAAATTCTTTCTTCGTAAAAAATAAACATCTGTAAGCTTAAAAATTAATTCAATTTTATCGAATAAAACAGTAATATGCATATTTGAGTCAAACAAAAAACATCAGTTCTGCTTTGTAATTTAACCATTTGGTTTGTTCATATACAGTTATTTCGTTAGAATTCTCCATTTAAATAATAAAAGTCAATTGCTTGAAAAATATGCATATATTTCACATATATTAATAATATTTGATTATGTAATCTTAGTAGTATTATGTTTATAACTTAAATTTTTTAAAACTAATTATTGAAATTTTATGATTGTTAATTAACAAAACACGCCTATTTTTATTCATGTAAATTTATGAAGTTTATTATCATACATAGAAATCAGCATATTGAAAAGAAGAGAATTTGATTATACATCATTATATTTAATTTTAATAAAAGCATTAAATGCTATATAAGAGTAACTTTTATTTTTAAGCAGGTTAAAACTGTTCAATTTTAAAATAAAATCAAGGAATAAATTCCTTCATTATACAAATATTATCTATTTTAAAATTTAACACATGTGACTGAAGTTATGATACATGACACATTTTCTCTTGTTTTCATTTCATGCTTAACTATTATATTGATGAAAATTCATAATTTAAAATATGCATTGAAATATGAATATTAAATAAATTTTTACTAAGTGCAAAAAATTAAATATTAAAGTTTGCGTTTCTTAATTTTACTTTTCTAACATTCATAAATGTAAAAAATAGAAGCTTGAAAAATAATAAAATTTGTGCATTAACAATTTATTTTATCTCTCTTCAAATTCAAAAGAAGAAAATTATTTGTTAAAAATTACTAATTTGTATTTAACAATAACATTTATGTAAATTAATGATGCATCCTTTCAGGAAAAAGGGTATCACTCTAAAATATATTTTTATTTTAAAAGTCTAAAATAAATAAATTAACTCCTTTTTCTTAATTCGAAATCAAAAAATTGTACAAACATATCTATAAACCATTAATGTAATATAATTTATTTATTCTGAGAAATTAAACATGAGAAAAAAAACTATTTGTAAATAAAAGAATAAATCTACAAGTGACAATGCTGATTCACTTTTCATTAACGATACTTTTACATTTATATGTATGACTGAAAAATTTAATTTTTATTTACAGAACACAGAGGATAAAAAACAATAAATGAAATTATTTCTTCCAATTAAAAATTAGATATAAAATATTTCAAAATGCAAGTTAAAATTTCTGTTACAAATAATAAAAATTATATTTAAAGTAACATTATACTCGCGAGTCCTCAATTTTTCAATTACATTATTTGATACCTTAACTTTAATTAAAACATGATTTGTTATTATTTTTTTATTATTTTATTAACATGATTTGGAATTACTTTCTTATAACATAATGCATTAAACAAATTAATATTTACATTTTAAGAACTTATTTCAACTTTAATTTTCGGTTTTATTTTAGGCTTAATTTTTATTTTAATAATGCGAAAATTTAGTGCTTATGCCCTTACTTCAAGTTTTCTCTAAAGAAGTTGTATTCCAAAAAATAAAACTGGTCAGTTTACTAAATAGAGACATTATTTTTTTATTTTTGAACAAAAACTGAAAAATAATTCTTTATTCCCACAATATCCTTCATCTCTCATTCATGAAATGTTGAATGTTTTCCTTTTTCATCTTAAATTTAACAAATCATTTAATCTGGAGAGAGTAGAAAAGATGTTGAAAATTCAGTCGAAATCTATATATCCTGAGTAGATGTGTGTTACGTTTCTACCTATTATGGGCTTAATAACAAAAGTATTCAATGGATTTTATAAAAATCTTAAAATGTTTCTCTCTTTTCAATTTCAACTTCCCTTTTATAAAAGAAAAATAAAATTTAATATATTAATGATATTGTATTTATGTTTACGATTTGGTTACTAAATTTTTCCTTCATAATTATGCATGATGTTAAACAAAACGGTTTTGCTAGGAATTTAGTCTAACGCAATGTATACAAGAAATTATTTTACTCAAAGTTTGCATTGTTAACTTTGAATTTTATCGAAACTATTTAAATTTATATTTTTATAAATAATAGAAAGAACAAGGTTTTAAAAAGTTTTGTTATTTAAAACATGTACACATCAATTTACGTGAGTACTTACACTAATGATTATCATTAAAAATTATTAATTCCTATTATAATCACCGTGATTTAATGCAAAGTAGAAAAACACAAAAGATATGTTTCGTTAGAAAATAGCAAAAATAAGTAAAAAATCAGAGAGGAAGTAGTTTATTCAGCATTGGCTTATTTTTCCATTTGTGTGATTCAGAAATTCATTTTTTATGTTTAAGGAAATTTAATTTAGAAACATCACGGAGAGTATAACTTATTTAACCACTGTGTTAAGATAAATGCTTATAATAAAAATGAATTAATACATTAGTAACAGCAATTATAAATACCTAAAATAATATTAATAAAATCATTTCAATGACACTTTGAAAGAATTATTAGAAGAGAAGTTAATAGAAAACAGTGCAAGGAATCTTAAATTTGTTGTTACAAATAACGGTGTCTAAATATGAATAAAGTTAGAAAGCAGTATCTTGAAAATAATTTATCAGCAGCATTTTTTTGCTCAAAATATAAGTTTAAAAATTAAAAAATTCTTTTCTAAAAATGCAACCTTATAAAATATGATTCTAAACCTTTTTAAATATATTTTTGATTACTTAATTAATAATACATGTAGGGTTATAAAATTACGCTTTTTTTAAAATTCATTAAATTAAAAATGGATTATGAAACTATGAAACTGAATATAGTAATGCAAGATTTGATTCTAAAATTTTTTAATATTCTTAAAAATAAAGAATAAAAATGTATTAATTTTTTATTACGAGCAATTGAAAGAACGTATCTCAAGTAAAGTAAACAATTTTATTTATTAATTATTTTTATGTTTTTGTCATTTAAGTGTTCTTTCTGATTTATTCACAGCATTATGTATTTATTGAAAAATATATAATAAATTTGAAAAAGATAACATAAAAGTTAACACGTATATTATTAGTTTATTTAAAATTACTTCTTTAAAAAAATATAGGAATAAAAATCTTTAAACATAGAAGTTTATCATTCTCACAGTTATCTTGCTTATAAATCATAGCTTATAAATAAAATAATATGAAACGGACAACGTATTAGACTTACTTTTTGAATATACACGTAACTATGAAACGCAAAATTCAAAGTTTTTATCATTAATCAAATATACCATTAATTACTATTAGAGATAGTCATCAAGGAACTATTAATAATAATTTTTTTGAAGACTATTAGTATTTTTTAAAGTATTTAGCTAGTAAATAACATATAAGATATATTATAAGGAATATTTTTTAATTATATCACAATGTATAAAAAAGTGTTTTTAACATTTGCAGCAGTCTGGACCATAAAAAATACAAGAATATAAAATCCATATAAGTATACATTTTTATAGATATAAATGCACAACTAAAATTATTTGAAAACTCATGCATATGAGTACATGTTCTGTTATGATCCAGGTCACGTTTTTTATACCTTAATGTCGTCTAGGAAATAGCTTAGACATTTGTCGCATGCGAGATGCCAAGGAATTCAGACCTGGCTGACATCAAAAGTCAGCCAGGTCTGAAAAAAGGAACTTGTCAGATATCATAGAAATGATCTGTTCTTAAAAGATACATCAAATAAATTGAACATTTAAAAGATCATCTTCAGGTTTTGTGACTAAGATGAGTGAATTGAATGATTTTATCTGAATGTTATTTCAACCAGAATATCCACGAAACTAACAGAAAAGACCAACGAATGCTGCACAAATAAATTCAGAAAAAAAACACTCTTAACCGATAATTTATTTCAATACATTGAAAGGTTTAAAGTTTAACCTAAGTTTTTCTTTAAAGTTTTTATACAAAAAAATAATCTAGAAGTATAAAAAAATTAAAAATAATCTTAAATGAACTTATTTTAAAAAATGTGGTAATTTATTTCACATAATGAGTGAGAAATATCATTTTAATTGGATAAAGGTCTATTTAACTTAATGCTTTTACTGAAAAGTGAGCGGAAATCCTAAAATAATCTTTAACAATTACCTTGATAAAATTATTGCTACGAGAAATACTTTCCAGAATGAAAGACAGCTTACATAAGGTATAAAAATAGAAATAATCAATGTGAAATATCATTAGATTAAATTTATAAAAATGTAATGGGGTTTCCAATGAAACATAAAATGAGTTTTTATTTTTGTGCACGCAAGAAATTTTTCATTACTTTTAGAAATGTCAGAAATTGTCATTGTTCTTTGACATTTTTTTCAAAGATCTATAAAAATATAGAATTTTTGTTGATTTTTAGCATCAATCCAAACCAAGAAATTAATAAGAAAAATAACTATTTATAAACATCTAAAAAATCTTTATATCTTGATTTCCAATAAAAAATGTCTAAGTAACATTTTTTGAAACATACGTCACTCATCCTTATTCTAGTTATGAAAATATAATTTGATATATTGTAAATATATCTACAATGTATTAAACTCTGTATTAAATTCATAATTTAGCTTCATATAGTGCATTATATATAAATAATACCTGAACTAATATCAAGATATAACTTGCTATAAATAGATAAACAATTATTCAATTTTTTGAACTTATAATTATTAAAAACTGTTATTCAATAAGTATAAGAAAATCAGAGAACTTGAAATCAAAGGAAAATATTTTGACGAATATATTTTAAGAATGATCTTTGTAACAAGAACTAGGTATACAAGTTCCTGACAGTAAATATATTCATCTTTTACTATTTTAGTATATACGTATGTTGTTTAAATAAGATTAAATTTATTTAAATGCATGGGGAATATAATGTTTTTCAATATTCTTCAATTAAACTCAAAGCGTAACAAAGTTAGAATATTTTAAATAAAATATATCAATGTTATTATGATAGGTATATCGTGAGCTATTTGCAGGTAATGCTTGAGAAATAAACCCCAATTTTTAAACCTTGTAAGTAATATTAATATAAATATATAAAAATCATTAAAAGCTTATTTATATGCTCATAACATTTACATGAAAAGCATAAAACCTGAACAATATGAATATATTATGTAGTATAATAAGAAAACTTGACTCAATTTACGTGAAGTCAACTATTTTGAAATAGTATTAATAGTTTTGCCTTATATTTAAGTTAGGTATATATAATATATTGTTATTGGGAAAACTATGTTTTCAAGAATCCTGAATAAACATAAAAAAAAATATCACTTATATCTAAATACAAACATAAATTTATAATTATTTAAAAATTTCAACTAAATGAATTTTGATTCAAATTCGAATCACAACATTTTATTTCTGCAGATAATTTACAATTGCTTATACTTGAAAATATGAATTTCCCATCAATTATAATTATCTGAAAATATTGTCATTAAATTTTTAAGAGAAAAATGTGTTTTAAAAATGATTCACTCTCTCTAATTATTTAGCATAAGCTGGTTTTTTATCAGCATGTTTTGCGATATTTAATCTACATTTTTGTGATAATTATAATATTTCACAATATATTATGTCACAATTGAAATAGAAATAGCTTATTTTAAATACACAAATCACATTTATTCTTTATTTCTGAATGATCTGATCATTTTTCACACATTCAGCAAAAATTCCCTTCATTTGTGAAATTTCCTGAAATTTCACTTTTATTTAACTTTAACCATATTTTATTGGATATGAATAAATATACTTATATTCTTCATTTTATTGTGCACAAAACATATTTTTATTTTTGTTTTATTTCCTTAGTTGCCACTTTTCAGTTATAATGTTGTTCATTTATAAATATATTCGATTATGTTTGCAGATTACACATAAAAAATTTTAATTTATAATTTTAAATGCATTTTCAAAAATATTTTAAAGTTTTTAAATATTAAATAAAAGAAATTGAAAGAATTGAATTATAAATATTTTTAACATAAAGTTGACATTTTCTATTTCAATATTTCAATATATATTTATTATCACATCTTCCTTTACATACTATATATATACATATATATATATATATATATATATATATATATATATATATATATATATATATATATATATATATATATATATATATATATATATATATATATATATATATATATATATATATATATATATATATATATATATATATATATATACAAATCATTCAGTCGAGTTGCTTACGCCACTATCAAACTGACATAAATCCATAGATTTTAACTAAGATCATGCATATGGAGATTAAATTATGCCTATCAATCTTCAATTCATTTAGGCAAATCTGGATGATATAGCATTTTTTCCCTATTCCATGGCATGCTTAACAATTGAAGGATAAATTTCAAAATTACAAGGATATTCTGATAGAAAAATGATTTCAAACTTTCCATATTTATATTACATTGTACACTAAGTTAAGTTCATACGGTAAATTTATGGTCGAATCATAATAAAAATGTGTAAAGTGTAATAAACTATGAATACTTTGCAACAAACTATCTTCTTATTTTTAGTGTCAAATCATCAAAAAATGATAATTAGAAATAACTCATTTGTTGATAGTAATGTATTGGAATGGAGACTATGGTCAAATAAAAATCAATGCTATAAAAATGAAATTTGAAATAAAAATTTTTGGAGGGTTATTTTTTAATATATTGCAGTTACGTATTTTCATAGACAGTTGCCATGGGATCTCAAATTTAATATAATATTGAAAATTAAAATGTTGTAAAAGTGCATATAGCCATTCTATATCATTTTAATATTATTCAATCACACACAAGCATAACATGCATTTTATTAAAATGGTATTGGGAAAATTGGGATAAACATTACTGTTATACGAAATGAAAATTCAAATTATCTCTATTGAATTAATTTAATTATTTCGTTTATAATAGTAAAGTTATTACATTTTAGTCTCAGATTTAAGTTTTCATTGATTGAAAGTATAGTTATTTTATTTTATTATTTAGCATTAAATAATTGAGAAAAATGTTGGAATGATTTTGAAACAAGAATTACAACAGAATATAGTAAAATACTAAATAAAATTATTGAGAGAAATTAAGATTATATATATCATACATATCATCTAATAAAGCTGATAGATGGACTAAAATATTAAAAAAAATTACATACACGTTAAATTTCTTAACAAAACTTTTCAGTTAACAATATATTCCAAACAAACGATCAAGTACTTTGTTTTGTATGCTAACAGCGGAAATTTTGTTGTTTTCTTTTGTAGAAGACTATGTAGGAATAAAAGAATAACATTAACACATTTGTAAACTTAAGATTGCAGCAATTATATTTTACTAATACTTACTTAAAATTTGGAAATATAAATTTGGTTTCATGAAAATTCATCTTACTTTAAATTATTTTACATCACATAAATGTCACATAAGAGGAATCATGAAAAATTGTAAGAAAAAATTTTAGCAGCATAAAAGAAATTTTTGTGGTTTTGAAAATGAATATAAGATCCTAGATTACAATATGTTAACAAACATATTAAACTAATAAATTTGATGGCATCAAACTAGTGACGATAATTTTTGCAAATTGAATTTATAACTTTAAAATTCTGCTGACTGAATTATTTTACAAAAATTGTATCATTTTAAGTTATTTTTTTATTTGTGTATTTATCTTAGGCAAAATTTTAAGGAAATTACTTGAAAAAATATTACAATTTAAAAGATTTTTATTCTTTAATTTAAAAAAAAGAATTTTTGTCTTGAATGCAAATAACAGTAGATTTATCCACTTAGTAAAATGTTTCGATTTGTTTTCTTCTTTTGACTACAGATTTCTGAATAATGAATAATTTAGATACAATGAAATCTTCCTTTTTCGAAGACAGAGAATATATTGTATCCATAGGGAGTGTTACTACGATGGAATTTATTTATTTTCTCGACTCAAAGAAATGTAAAATAAGGATTCAATTCTATCATGAAAAAGTAATTTTTTACCCTATCATTTTGTTTCAATAATAAATTTTTAAAACAAATCAAGAGTTTATTATTATGTAATAAATATATTTATTGGTTAGCTTTATTTTTCTCTGAGTTTTTTGAAGTCATACTAGTTGTCCTAAAGTATATTTTATACATAAAACAATTTCAATTCATTTATTAATTGATTATTATTAATTATATATTGATGTATAAATAGAAAGAAATTAATTTGGTTACCTGAAATACGATTTGAAAATTATCTTTTGCAGTCATCCATTGTTTTTTTTTTTCATATTTGTCGACAAAGAATGATGTAATCTTAACCATCCCATTTACAAGTGGGTAACTTTCTGAAAAATAATTTCTATTTTCAGATTATCAGATATCTATTATTTCTACCTATATACTAGTTAAAACGTAATTGATTATTAAAATGTTTGTTTGCATTACTTCACTAAAAATTGCAAAGAAATAAATTCAAAATTACTATGAATAAAAATATTCTAGAAACATATTCAATTTAAGTTAATATTTAAAAACTTAATGTGCTAAGAATTAATTATTTTAAATGATATTAGTTAACAAAATAGGGTTTAAAAACTAATTATTATTTTTAAACCCTAAACTACTAATTATTATTTTTCTATAACTATGAATGCACACACACATACACACACACACACACACACACACATATATATATACATATATATATACACATATATATATATATATATATATATATATATATATATATATATATATATATATATATATATATATATATATATATATATATATATATATATATATATATATATATATACAGGGTGGGGCGCGGCAGACGGATGGATTTGAAAAGGCCATTGCTCGCTTCCTAACCGTTGGCGCTGCTCGAAGGAGTCGTGGTTCGAGAGAGCGAGATCGGAAATTTTTCTCCATATCAAGGTCAGTTCACAAGATGGAATGGTCAGTAGTGCAGCGTGTGTTTTGCGTGGAAGCATATTTTTCAAACGGCCGTTCGATTGTCCGCGTGCAGCGCGCTTTCCTTTCGGAATTCCGCATCGCCCCTCGCGGTCGAGTTCCCAATCGGAACAGAAGTCTTGCGTGGGTGAAAGCCTTTAGGGACACAGGAAATGTGTCCTCGATAAGAAGGGGCCCTTGGAGAGCTGTCTCAACCCCGGAAAACATCCAGAGAGTTCGAGCTGCGGTTTAGCAGACTGCTAGGCGTTCCCTTCGTAAACAGGGTGGCGCCCTTGGAATTTCAAGACGTTCCCTTCAAAGAATCATCAAAGGACAACTCCATTTACACCCCTTTAAGATGGTTGTTGCTCAAAAGTTAAAACCACTGGATTATGAATAAAGTCAGCAGCGAAAACATGCTTGCTGCGTTGCCTCCAGACTCTGTTGTTTTCTTCTCTGACGAGGCACATTTTCACCTCAGCGGTTGTGTAAATAAACAGAACATGCGCTACTGGTGTGAGACAAACCTTAGGGAGATCCACCATTGGCCCCTACACTTTGAAAGAGTCGCAGTTTGGTGTGCTTTGTCGAGGGTAGGGATCATCGAGTCCTTCTTTTTTGAAAAAAAATATCGAGCGGCAACTGTGACTTCTGTACGTTACCTCAATATGATCCAGACATTTCTCTTGCCTGAACTAGAGCAGATGAACCTGGATGACATCTGGTTTCAGCAGGATGGGGCCACGGCCCATACGACAAGAGTTTGTATGGATGTTTTACATGACCGATTCCCTGAGAGCCTTATCTCCAAGCGAGGCGATTTGCACTGGCCAGCGCGATCTCCAGATTTGGCCCCCTGTGATTTTTTCTTGTGGGGCTACCTAAAATCCCTCGTCTACAACGACCATCTTAGGACCCTGGAAGCCCTTATAGGCAACATTCAGGCCAGCATCCAACAGGTTTCTGTAGAAATGCTGGAAAGAGTCCATGAAAATTTCAGGAAAAGGCTTAGGCAATGTGTGGAGTGTGAGGGCCGCCATTTGGGCGATATTTTATTCAAAACTGTCTAAACTCTAATTTCCCTTGTCAGTATATATGAACAAAATTAAAAACATTGTTGTTCTTTAATATTTTGTGTTTTATTGACTTTTGATATCCATCCGTCTGCTGTGCACCACCCTGTATATATATATATATATATATATATATATATATATATATATATATATATATATATATATATATATATATATATATATATATATATATATATATATATATATATATATATATATATATATATATATATATTTTTATATACATATATATTCGAATTTTGCACAAATAAAATATGCTTAATGGTCCAGAATTATTGCTTAGCATCTCACCAAAAGAAAGTATGTAGGAAATGGTTTGCAAGTGACTTCCAAGCTCAAATTAATCACTAAAGTTGATGATATGGGGTATAATTTAAAATCAGCGTGAATTTCAGTAATTAAAAATAAGACCCGAGATGCATTTTTCAAATCAAGACCAGATAGTTAAGTTATTTTTGCCTAGGAAAACCTAAATATTATTTTTCTATAACTATGACTGACACACACACACACACACACACACACACACATATATATATATATATGTATAAATAAATATCTATATCTATATGTATATATATATATATATATATATATATATATATACATATATATATATACATATATACATATATATATATATATATATATATATATATATATATATATATATATATATATATATATATATATATATATATATATATATATATATATATATATATATATATATATATATATATATATATATATATATATATATATATATATATATATATATATATATATATATATATATATATAATTCAAATAAGTAATATGATCTGCGTTTTTATCTGCGTAATTAAAAATATGCATTTATTTCACATGTTTAAAATTCTTCGATGAATCCATTGATGAAGATATTGATTGAATATAACTTGATGTTAAAATGTTTTGGTTATACATACGGTTCTTTATGTAAATTTTAATACTTATTTTCTATTGTATTATGATTAATCTTACCATTATTAGAATATAAATATTTATTGCAAACTATAAATAAATTTAAATCCGACCCCTTCAAAAATGTTTTTGTATGTCTTTTCAATTATACATTCAGTAAATTATTAAATATTTTATAATAATTATTATCTTTACTAAAAATGAATTATTGAATAGTAAAAATGCACAACGAAATTAAATTGTCTCAAAAATCAATACAACAACTTAAATCATTCATTAAATAAAAAAATATTTTCGTAAAATTTTCACGGAATTATCTGTGAAACTAATAAATTTTAATTTATTTAACCAAATACTTCATTTATGTTTTCTGTGTGTGTGTGAAGATAAATGTTAGCTGACTATTTTATGAAAAATCTCGAATAACATATAAAACGGCATTTTGATTTAACTTATTTCCAGGAATTTATATCCTAAATTTTATATTTGCTTCAATATAAACTAATATAATGAGTATAATTGACTTTTTTTTTTACTTTCTGTTTTATTTACCAATAACTTTTGTTCTAGTCTAGTGACAGCTGGGCAGCAATATGGGTGGT
This sequence comes from Latrodectus hesperus, assembly GCA_037975125.1. NCBI lineage: Eukaryota > Metazoa > Arthropoda > Arachnida > Araneae > Theridiidae > Latrodectus > Latrodectus hesperus. The sequence continues at coordinate 33,997,991 of CM075856.1, read as the reverse complement.
TTGGTTTGGTTTTTTTTGTCGCTCAACGGTCATTTTTTGCACACGAGGGCTAATTAGACCAGGACTTACGGTTTAAAGTGGAATCCGAACCACTACAAACACCCATGCCAAAGGTGGGATTCGAACCCACGAACTGTTGAACCGAAGGCAAGAGCGCTAACCATTCGGCTGCCAGCAAAATGGGTGCGCTGCTGCACTTTTCCAACTGAAAAGTAATTTAGTCCCAATAACGTTTCATTTTTTTAAATAATCATGAACAATGGATGTAAGATTAAACAAGAGATTTTTAGAAATATTTTTTCAATTCAAAATTGCTTTTATAAATAAACATTGATGTTTTAAAGTGTTAATATAAATTATAATTATTATACATAAAGTAAAATATATTCTCTCTAACTGTAAGTTAAATGTTTGTAATCAACAATAAATTTATGTTTTTGTAGAAGTACAGAAATCACTATTTTAAATCTAAGTTTGTTTTAACCTTAATAGCTAGGTGTTTATTCTTAAATAATCTATTTAAATGTATGATTATTATGCATAATTTCAACTCAATTGATGCCGTATAAAAGTTAAGCTTACAGAATCATGAATTTTTCTAATTTTTAAATGTTCATTTGAAACAGAGCACTTTATAATGCGAATTTTATTATATAAAACAAACACAAAGTAGAAAAATTAAAAAAAAAATCGTTTTTGTTCAGTTAAAAATTTCGGTAATTTTAAACAATATCTTTGCTTTAATTTAGGAAGACATTACATTAATTTTTTTTTCAAAAGAAAATATATTGAGGGAAAGAAACAAAACTTTTTTACTTAAAAATAGAAAAACTTGAAGTCGAATTTTTCACCACTCAGAAAAAGTGGTTAAGTCTTGAAGTTAAAATTTTATCTAAAAGTAGCTACTAAAAAAAGAAAACATAAGGCTATTCTTGTCATCTTTAATCTTACTTAGAATTCTTTATCTAAGCGTTTCTTTGACTTAATTCAAGTATCTGATGAATCTGAAAGAAAATTTTTTCACTATAAATTACCTAATATATTTTATACTGGATAAAAAGATAAAGCCTCATGATATATTATGGACTACGAAATTCGGAATATTAAGCTTACATTTCTCTCTCTAATGAATAATAATCTATATTTAATCGAATAGGTATTACTTTTGATAAACGGATAATAAACAGCTTATAGTATTCCAAATTGTGCTTCAATTAAGAAATAATGAAAATTTGTTGTTATTTATGTTGAGTTATTAAATATAATTTTTAAATTAATATTATTTCTTTAAAAACAAATGTACACATGCAATTCCATTTTAGTGTTATTAGAACCTAGAAAAGTTTCACTTATTATGGTAAAGAGTTTTAAAGTAAACAGCAGATATCAGTATATCGTTTGATTGATTATTTTTCATGCGTGATTTGAGGCATATATAATTTATTTCCCTTCTTATTTTTATTTAAAAGAATGAAGTCACAAATTAAGTTTTCCGTTGAAATAATATAAGATACTTTTATATTTCTTGCTTGTCTTACTTGGCATTAATTTGCATTTTATTCACTTGCATTTATCTTTGTGTAAAATTTAATAATATAAAACAATAGTTTGTGATAAAAAAATTTACTTGCTAAGATAAACATAAAAAATATATTAAAGAATTAATTTATTTCCATATTTTTGCTTGTGTTAGACCAGCAATAATGTAGTTATCAATATAATAAGAAGTTAATCTTAAGTAAAATTACTTTTTTACTTAGAAAAGAAAACAAGAGATTTGAAAGAGATAAAACAAAAAATTAGTTAAAGTGTTTATAAAAGTATCACCAAAAAAGTTATTGATACTTAAATTTGTTTTGTTTCCTTTAAAGTTCAATGATAATTATTGACATGATTTCAATGTTTTCAACGCTTTTATTAAACTAAAAAATATTTGCTTTTTACAACCTTAATACGTGTTTAAGCTGTAATTTTTATATAATAATAACAAATGAATATTGCTGAAAATTTTACAAATTATAGTAAATTGGAGAAAATTTATATCAATGAATATTTAATTTTACTTATAAGAATATAATGAATATTTATGTACGTGGTAGTTTATATATACTTAAGACTACCATGAACAAAGTTTAATGAAGTTTAGTTACGTATTTTTCAAATGATTTAATTTAAATAATTAAAAAATAAGCATAGATGATTTTATTTTTGTAAAAAATCATACTTACAATTACATTTTTGTTAATGATATTTTATCTAATAGACTTAAAATGGCCTTAATATTTAATTATGTATCATGTTAATGCATATGGAAAGAATCTTCATGGTGTGCATAATATTTAAGTATAAATGAATCATTATCCTGAACAGAATTTCAGAAATGTACGAGCATTGTGAGTGGTTTTTTTATAAGTTCAATGCACTCAAACATGTATATGATGTGTAAATTTAGCTTTGTACTTTAAAAAAAAATCAAACGAATTGTTCAAATAAATATGTAATGCATAAAAATGTAAAAAAAATAATATTTGAATTAATTCACTCCGATCATATGAAAATTGATTCTCCTATGTAAGAATCGCAAGGAAAAGTAATGTCACGAGAAATAATCTTAAGCAACTCTGCATTCCAAAATTTAGCTTTTAGAAGGACTACCACAAATATTTGAGATGATGGTAATATAATCTTAGTATAAACTGTATACTTGTGAGATTTTTTGTTACTAAAATGCAATGAGAAAATAAAAACCATATATCTTTTTTAATGTTATCTGAAATTATGTTGATTGTTATTTTAAAAAGAAGTGTATAGTATAAATGTATGTTCATCTTTCTTAAAGTCATTCGATTTACTTACCAGTTTTCAACAAAGTGATAAATATAACTATGGCCTTAATGAATTACAATAGATTTATGAAGTTTATTAAGTATACTGTACAGAGATAAATCACACAAATTAGCACTAATGTTATTTAAATGAGATTGATTCCAAAGGTTCTTGGTAAATGCAAAAGTAGTCTTTGTACTTTGTTGGACAAGTTTAAAATGATTTTCGAAGAGTGCAAATGTAAATATCTTTCTATTTGCAAAATTTAGTTGCTTACAAATACTTTTACTGTAGAAAATATTTTATTTCATAGTAGATTCTACTATGTGACTGGATTTAAAATTAATAATAGATAAATTTACTTAGAAGTATAATTGTCTTTCTCTTATGTATGTTAAAATAGTTTTATTTGAAGAAGCTATGTGTGCAGACAGAATTAATTTTTATAACGAATTTTTTCGTTCCTTCAAACAAATAAATCACAGTATATGATAGTAAAGTTATGACTATTGTTATACAAGCAGATAACATTTCAGTGATTCAGTGTTTTTAATTTTTCTATAAACATAAGCAATTTGTTGAATTTTTGTAAAAAAAAAAACACTACTATTTTTATGACTATTTTCAAATTATTAACTTCTATATGCAATTATACTTAGTCATGCTTGAACCTGCTTCCCATCACTTGCATTTCAAGAAATGCTCTTGTATTTCAAAACGTCCTATTATTCCTCTCTATTATATTTTCCTCTGATTTGTCTAATGATTGCTTACAAAGTCAGTCTTGCATTTATCTACAAGAAGCAAAAACTTTTACGTATGTTATTATCTGACGAAATCAGTTTTTAAATATGAAACATTTGAATAAAAATACTTATGTGTGTGAGAACAGTCCTCGGCATTTCTCTTCATATTTATCTATCACTATTAAATTTACTCATGATATTCTCACACTGTTTATTAATGTGCGATTAAGATTTCTTAAATGATTCAACTCCCACACACACATCGTTCAAAATTCAAAATTCTTCAATGGTTCAAGCAATGGATTTTAATTTATGAGTTTCACTACATAATGGGGAAAGAAGAACAGCGAAATCACTTTTAACTACTTTTTCCAATCTTAAGTGATTTAACATGATAGAAATATTTATTCTCTTAATATCAGTTAAGTAGAGCCTCGTCGAGTAAAATCAGTATATAGTAGGGTTAATACCTAGGAACAACATGTATCATGAGTATCACATTGGATTCAGCAGTGTTGAAGTGTTGATAAATTGTGAAAGGAGTTCTCATTCTGTGTATATATATATATATATATATATATATATATATATATATATATATATATATATATATATATATATATATATATATATATATATATATATATATATATATATATATATATATATATATATATATATATATATATAATATATATTAAACATACAGGATTTACTATTATAGAAAACAACATACAAAATAAAAACACACTTTTGTTAAAAATTGGGATTTATTATGAGTTTAATTTTAGAATCAGTAAATTTTTTTAAGTAATAATTTTATCTAATATCATATATTACTTTTTGTTTTCGTTATTGAAAAAAATATCATATCATTTAATATATTCTTCTAGAAGCAAGTGCATGTTATTATCCTCATTTCAAAAGAAATCAAATGCCCTGAGAAATTTTATTTAAATTTATTTATTTTTAACTGTTTAGGAATCCCATTAATTGTATGTCAAGATATTTTTACCATTCAACTTAAATATTTTATTAAAAATTGTTTGCATTAAACAGCACCTTATTATATATGTTATTAATTTAAAAAAAGGATATCACACAGGCTAAATACAAAATCGTATTTTTATTTTCTGTAAGAGTAAAGCACTTGAACATGCACTAAATTTTTTCCTAAGAACCACTTATTTTATAAAATTAAACTAGGTAATTTTGCAGTATTTGCTGGCCAAGTCAATAAGAAAATTCCCTAAGATGACACAAACAATGATAAAATTACTTAATAATAGTATGCAATATTTTGAAAACAAGATCCAAATCTATAAAATGTAGTTTATAACAACTATGAATTTAATATTATTGAAAATATTATAGAAAGTGTGTTTGAAGCTAAATATTTTAGACATGGTATAAGGTATATTCATTTTGTAAAATTTTAAAATCCATTGCTTATTTTGTTTAAAAGTATTTATTCAGCACTAATCTAGATGTAAGTTATTATTATTCTAGTATTTACATTTTGGAATATCTTTAAAAACTTTCCATTGTGCTTCCTAAATTTCCAAAAAAATGCTGAAATTTATACCATTACAGAAATAATATATAATCTCTAAAAAGGATAGCATTAATATCAACAACATGCATATTTTACGATGAATTTTGAAACAAAATATTTTTGTAAATTAAGTCTTATGGTTACTCTCGTATATTACATTATAAGGCGCTAATAATTTCATGATGATGGACGGCATGAATAATTCAATTTGACTTTCAAAATTTGGATGACGACTTCAGCGTGAAATCATCCTGCAACATATTCGCTGAAACCCTATACCTCATTCAAGCAATGAAACATTAAATTCAAAATTTTTAGAGATTTTTGAAATCAAAATAATATACAATATAATATACAATACTATACAAAATAGTATATCATCTAGAGCTAACACGGTTGAAGGATTTCATTAATCTTTATAACGGACAATTAGAAAATTATACATAGGCATTTCCCCACAGATTACAAACCACATATTCAATCAACTTTGCTGGTTTTATGCACATTAGTTCACGAGTGAACAGATTTAATCCCGCAGAATTAGTTTGTAAAGAAACACTTAAAAAAAAAAAAAAAAAACACGAGAGCTTGCTTAGGCATTTTTTCTTTTAAATAATTTAGCTATTCAATTACATGGTCCAGGATATATTAAATAAATCTAGGAGATATAATATTAATTACATTATTTCTTAACATAATAACAAAGTGTAAACATATATTTATCTTATTTGTTTACGCCCTATAACATTGATCAAATATTATGAATATTGCTGAATAAGATGAAAAAAAAATATCCATCAGATTTATAATAAAAGTTTTCTTTTATTAAAAAAGAACTGAAATAATTGGTTTGTTCTTAATAATTTAATGCATAATTGTTATTAATAAATTACAAAGAAAGATTAAGTAAAGAACAGATGTTTTTTCAAGAATGTTCATGTAAGAATTCCATAAAAGTTTTAATAAACTTGAATTAACAAATATTATGGGGAAAAGTATTGAACTGAGATACATTCCAGACACAGTGACAGAATGAAATTTCAAATATTGAAATAAATAAAATGTTTGAAGCTGGAATATCAAAATACATGTCCCCAATGATGTTAGTTGAAGATCTGGTCAAATAATGACTTACTGATTAACTAAAACTAATGTAAATATAAGAAAAACATAGAACATCCCCTAATAACATAGAATAGACAAACATAGAATATAGTCCCTAATATTGAAAAAATTCATAAAACAGAGCGAATTAAATTAAAGAAGTACTTTTTTTAGAATAATTTTTATTCATTATTACATTGTGTGTGCTATTACTTCAATTGTCTAGTTAGGATGCAAACATGACTTTAAATGCAAGAATAATTGTGTACTAACCAGTTTTAATAGAAGAATACTTATTCCCATTCTTTTGAAGCATATGTTGCACAACTGTCCATGGAGTTTTATACATCAAGATATAGATTTTAAGCGTACATGAAAGTTATATGAAAGATAAAAATTTTATAAAGTTTTAATTGTATTTTTAAGCAATTTTATGAAACAAATGTTAGCTATTATACTTGGCAATTTTCTTTAATAAATTTTATAAAATGATATGAAATGATGTTATGGATTACCAATACATACATATATCAATAAATTATTGTAGGAATTATTGGTACTTTTATAACATGTATTAAATATTTTACTTAGTAAGATATAGCTCTGTTTTCGATTCCTGTGCGATATTATATTTCCTTTTAATTAGTGGTTGTGAATTAGTTGGTTCATCTTCATTCTCAATCACGACTGTATGTGAAATGTGGTATATTTTTTAAAAAACATATGGATCGCTATATTTAATTAATTTTTCAATTAATGTCTTCACATACATTATCTATAATTTCTTCTGAGGAGAGGTGTTCAGAAAAATGATTCTTCAAGACCAAGAAACTTTTATAAAACAATTTTCCAGAGAGTATTGTTAATTAAAGGAAAAGAATTTTGTTTTAATGCCATCATTGAGAAATAAATATACATATTTTACTCAGATGACACTAAATATAATATTGAGTATTAATGAAACAAAGCGTGCGTAATCCGGAATAAACCAAAAGATTAAAATACTCATAATGCTTTATGAATCACCTGACGTATTAAAAATAATTGAACAAAAAATCGTCAATGAATTGAGTTATGATTTAGAAAACCATTAAACAATTAAATATTACACTAATAATCCTTTAAAAATAATAATTGATCATGAAAAATGTTAATAAAAAGAATCTGAAAACTATTTCTTTTCTTTTTTACTATACAAAAATTTCAACCTGATTGTTATTAAGGACCATTTTAACCAATTATATAATCTGTTACGATATATAAACCCCTTTATAACAGCGAATCCGTTATTTTAACATTAATTATATGACTACATGAAATTTGATTGACATAGTAACATTTTACTTTAAGAAATTTAATTTAAAATTGCATGACATAAACATTTTAAATCAACGTAGTAGTTAATCAACCTCTGTTGTTAAGGTTGATATTCATATTTCCCAACACTACTCTAATAACTTGAGATATTTAAAATGTTCTTGAATAGATAGATAGTAAAATTAAATTTGTATTTAATATAATGTAAAATAACTACTTAAGAAATTAGAGTCGTCCTAAATGATATATTTTGAATTAGGTGGTAGTTAATACTTTTTTAAAGAAATGAGTAAAGTCGAATTTAAGTAAATTTTAGTACTTATTTTGATTTGATTTAAGATATCTGGAGGAAATATTTATAATTTATAAATAATAACATATTAAATTAAGTATCTTGATAATAACATATTACGTTTTGATATTTTTTGAAGTGTGTACATATTTATATTTAATATCTACCGATATTTATCATCATTTCATCATTAGCCGGAAATAAATATTTTAATTTGCTTGGAATTTTACAAAAAAATATTATGAAATAAAATTAAAAAATATTACTCGAGTTTCCTAGATCTTATAAATTTGATGCACATTTTGTAATGTAAAAAAATGTATTAGTAGAAGCATTATAAAACTTGTGTTTTGTCAAACAAATTATGTTATTAAAATGAAAACAACATTGATCTTTGAATGTTAAAATATTTTGTTTCATTTAGAAAATCTTCAAAGAGGTACTTATTTATTCTTTATAAAAACTCAAGTGCACTTGTTTAAATACCTTGAGATGCACTTCGTTTGAAAATATTTAAATTTTTGTAGTCCTCTAAGTTTTAATACACCTAATAACATTAAATTAGATATCTTATACTTTTATGTTTAAAAACATTTGAGTAAAAATCATTGCACTGATTAAATACAAATATATAAAAACAGAACATTAATATATTAAAAACTTAATCTTGTTTAAAATAGATAAATTTAAAAAAATAAAATTTGATTTTTCTAAAGATTTTATAATTTAGAATCTTTTATTCTGGGCACATTCTCGTATTACATAGAAATCATATGTTAAGATTTTTTACCGCTGAATATTTAATAAGTTTTTGAAAAATAATTTGTATCTTGAAATAGAATTTCCATAAATATTCCTTTTTTTATCTTTGATTTAAATAATAATTTTAATGTTGTTTTTATTTTTAATGATTCTAAAAAAACTTTTTTATACTCATTGACAAATTTATGGGATCAAATAACAAATGTATAATATTTTCAGAGTAATTTAAACCTATTTCAAAATTTATTTTTATTTTTCTGTCTTTAAATATTTTAAGATTTATAAGAATGCATATCATTATATTAATATATTTTTTTAAAAATGAATATAAAATAATTACAAATGTGTTACATTATCTATAGATAATCAGGAATTGTTCATTCGAAAGTATATACTCAAGAATATCCTATTATATAATGATTTTTTTCAAGAACGTAATTTTAACAACAATCTTGCATTTCAAGGTGGACGAAAACAATGGGTGAACAAAATAAAACTATATAGACAGTAATAATATATGATTATAAGGCAATGAAGTAACTAACTGTTACATGGTTCTATTTATTTTAGGTCGTAACATTAATAGTATTAAGAGATTAGGTGCAAAATATTGACTAAAAAACACATTTTTTACTTTTAATGTTTTCACAAATATAGACATTTTTGCTTCTAATGGTTGTAAAATTTTGATTCTAACCCCTCTAGAAGTATTCTATTTTCATTTTTAAATTATGTAAATAAATGACTTCTCTCAGTGCCATGCACATTGAAACCAATACTAATCACTACGCTTGTTTTCAAAAAGCAAACTTCCATAGAAATTTTAGTTTTTTAATTTATTGAATTTACTTTTGATTATTTATTGATTGAATTTACAATAAATTGAATATAAGTTGATTATTTATTGAATTGATTATTTATTAAATTTACAGAAAGAATTAATATTTTAATAATAATAAGCCTCGATTTAACAATCACAACTTTAAAAAAAGATGATGTTGTTTGGGGACACATCTGTTGCTTAGAAATATGAGACAGAAGTAGCAATGTTTAATAGCAATGAATAGCGACAATGTTGACGACAAAAGTGTTTCGGATTCGAAAACTAAATTAGACCCTTTTAAAATATGAAAACTTTTTGAATGGAACTAATTCTATAAATGAAATAATTGATCTTTTAGTACTTTGTGATACACTATCCTTTGCAACAATCGTTGTTTTGAAAAAACCGTAAAAATGCATCTAGCATTTCTCTCAACAACTCTCCATATGTTCAAGATCTTGCAATAGTATTTTAATTTTTTTTGCAAAAACTTTAATCAAACTTTAATTTTACTGCTTTATTTTTAAAATAAAATATATCAATGAACATTATTTTAGCAAGCACATTAATGTCAATAATATAAACACAAGATTCGTATGCTTTAAATTCATTTGATAAGGAAAGGCTGCAGCAAAAATATTTTTTGGTGTTATGAACTTGCATCCTTCATCACATAACTTAAATGAAGGGTGTAATGTGCTGAATTCTGTTTTTAGGAATGTTGTAGAAGAAAGTAAGGGTGCTTCTACTGAAGCATGTGATATTCCAGTTGGTATCGATGGAACTTGGGTCTCACCTCTCTAAATGGTACTGTGATTATTAAAAGTTTTGATGCCGGTAAAGTACTGATATGATAAAAGTACTGACATGATTTTACAACTGTTAAGATAAAATGAACCCTGAAATAAATTTCCAAGCCAATCATGCTATGGTAATAGTGACTCGATGGAAATTTTTGGAGCCAGCTTGTTTCATGGTAAACGCAAAATTGTTATGAATGTCTCAATAACCTCTTGTGGTCGAAGATTCTGAAAAATATTTTGTACAATTAGAAACTTTGACTATTTGTGTGAATGAAGCCTATTTCCTTTAACAATAGAAATATCCCAATATGCAACGTTTTATAATTATTAGGAATCCAGCCAGGCTTATACACTTGTAGAGCTATGATGTTAAGCGGATCAAGCTCATATGCAAAAGAGTAACTATAATATGAAATAGAAATTTGTAGAGTAAGATGATAAAAATAAGGAATGGAAGATGCTTTAACAGAAAATTCAGATAATCTCAGTCATGGAGCTGAAATGTATTCCTTATACACAACGTTCATGTTAAATGTTGTTTTTCCTCAAAATGAAGTTTTTTTTAACAAGGAACATTTTCTAAAAAAAAAGTAATTTAACATGTTAAGAATTAACATAACTTTAACGATGTGAGAGAAAAATATGTGTTAATACAGTTATTTTTTAAAAACAATATATATATATATATATATATATATATATATATATATATATATATATATATATATATATATATATATATATATATATATATATATATATATATATATATATATATATATATATATATATATATATACATAATTCTCGGACACAAATGAATTCAAACAATTGGTCAAAAATTCAAACAATTTGGTTAAATAGTTATTTTTAAATGTTCCTTAAGTTTTCACATTATCAGTATAGGAATTTTGCATCGAGAGCTTACCCCTTAATTTAACGAATAAAAATTCTTTACACAATTTTTTCATAATATTTTTATAATAAACTAAAAAAAGTTTGTAATATTATTGTAACATTTTTAAAATGTAGTGTATAAAATTAAATATTTTTAAAATTTTCTTTTAAACTGGCAATCATTGTAAATATATTTCTTGCTTTGAGTTTTTAACATCAAACAAAAGAAACACACTTCATATTCAATAATAACTATACATATTTAAAACAATTTATACGCTTGCATTTTCAGTTACTTAATTTTGTTTACAGTACATATTATCAGATTAAGTTAATCTTTAATTCCTATTGTCTAAAGTAAAATTAAATTATGGTATGTGTATTTCATGTAATTGCAATTTTAAAGTATTAAAAGTCTAAAGTAGCATTGTTTGAATAAAATATTTCTTATTATTATACCAAATAATAAAGATGAAATAAAATATTTTATGATACGTATATATTTATAACGAAATGTATGTTTTTTACGCAATATGAACTAGGCAGTAAGTATAACAAATGATTAACCAATATTACTGTGTTATTAATTGTTTGAGCTTATATTTCTATTATTAAACTTTGTTTTAAATAAAATGTAAAGATATATATATATATATATATATATATATATATATATATATATATATATATATATATATATATATATATATATATATATATATATATATATATAAGAAAATACTAAGAATTTGCTAAGTATGTTTCTGTACTGTGGAGGTATCAATTTATTAAATAATTATACGGTAATTACAGGCCAGAAAAAATCAGATTTGATGTTTAATTAAAACAAAACTATTAGGCTAAAATCATATCTTCATTTTTAAATTTATCAGTTTCAATATTCCTGTTTGCATTATAGCTTTATGATTTTGTTGCCAATTTTGATGTGGGCTGTCACTTGTCACCATTCACACTTTTTTGCTGTATTTTATGTGTTCTGTCACAGTTAAATTCCTTTTTCTGAAGACCGATGATTCGAGAAAAGCTGTTTTACAATATAGGTTATAATTTGTGCTTGTATAAGAATATAGGTTTAATTTAATGGTTGGAGGAAAACCATCAATTGTCATTATATTTTTTTAACTTTCTCTAAATGCAAAATTTACTTTATACTATGTAGGAAGACTCTACATGGACAAAGTTCTGTGTGAGAACCAAAAGTATTTCTCATTTACTATAATTTCGTATTAAGCAGACTGTGTATGAAAAGATATATCAGAATATTTTATTAAAAAAATTTTGTTTGATAGAAATTTTCATTTACATGGTTTGCTACATGGATTTAATGTTAAATTACCAAAATAAATAGGCTAATGGCCTTCTATGTTATAAAAGTTATTTTGTGTTTTTTGTTCTTCTTATCTCTATACAAGTGACTCAAATCTATGATATCATAATTTTCACAGTCATTAAACATCAACTAATCGTACGTCTTGTGATTCCTTAGAACGATCAAATTTATCCGATCCTAATCCGTTAAATGGCCAGGAAAAGCAAATGTGATATACGCCAAGAACACAGGCAAGCCTGAAACATCAAACAAGACGATTTCTAAATCTATTTCACTTTCTGTAGTACAAAAGCTGAAATAGAGCCATTAGAGTAACCGTGGCGGGGACATTTGTGTCCGAGAATGTATGTAATCACTTAGCCTAACACCTCTTTAGAAAGAAAATTCTTCCTTATGGTGTAGTGGCGTACTTGGTTTAATTATCCGTTAGTATCGTTTTACGGGTAAATATCTAAGGAAATAACCCACATTTGCCGGCCATGTTTGAAACTGCAATTTGAGCAAGTCATGAAGTTTTGTATAAGCCATTTATATGTTAGAATGTCTTCTAAAATATATATGATATCTACAAAAAATTAGGAAATTAAATAAGATCTGCAAAAAATTGTAGTTATGATAGAAAACAAAAAATATAATTTTGATAATTTCACTAACAGGAATTATTATAACATTAATTTTGCAAATTTGAGATTTAGTGTTAAATTAATATACTTTTAATTACAGTTTTAAAGCGAATGAGTAGTATTTAAATTTTTATGATATAGAATCCTAAAATATTATCAAAAACATTATTTCTTATTAAACGCATAATAAAATGAAAGCAAGTGACAAATGAATATCTTCAAATTCCTATCTGGCTCACACTCCTATGATAATTCTTTGAATACATTTATTTTAACAGAAAGTATAGTTTATAATAAAAACAAATCGTGAAATGTACAAAAATTAAAATGACAAATGATTTACTTGTTGAAATAATTTGTAATCTTCAAAATTTAGACTATATTTCAACTGCCAAATTTCAAAAATGTTTCTTAGGCTTTAAAATTATTGTATATATTTTTTAAATTAACAATTCTTTTTAAATTATAAAAATAGCAAATGTTTCCATATTTAAAAACATATTCCACAAAACTGAAATATACGAAAAAAAATAAACTATTGCTGTAGGCAACTATATCGTCATTCTAAAATAAGATTCTTCTAAAATACTATGCCGCAAACATTCGTGGGTTTTTTATATTTTCAATTGCTATACAAAGGTTTATATTTTTACAATTGTGTTTCGACAGTTGAAAAACTTTGAACAACCTAGACTTATGTGATTTCTGTGAAATAGTTTAAAAGCAAAGTAATAGGAAAAATCCGTCAACTATTTAATGGTTATGTGTTGCAGAATCCTCCATCTGACTATGCCTGCATAATGCAAGTTAAAACTCAATTTTCATTTATCTAAATCAAGAATGTGTATATTTATATACATATTATTTTGTGAGTACTGTATACTTTATATTTCTAATATCTTTTCCTCTTTCATAATAATCTATATGATATATTTTTTATTTATACTACTATAGAAGAGAAAAATTAAATGGAATTCAAATAAATAAATAAATGACATGCATAAATTTTTATATTTCTGTTTTTTGGAATTTTGTGTACCAAAGAATCAATTAAACATAAAAATATAGATCATTTTATTTCATTCTAGACACATTTTTTAAGGAATAATTTCGATAAATCAATGTAATATTTTTTCTATAATTTTTGTATAGAAAACAAAATTCTTAAAAATATACTAATAAATGTTTCTTAGAAAACAATTATTAGTATATTTTTATACTCATTAAGTAAAGAATGCTGACAACAGCAATAGTTATGTTATGAAATACTAAATATAAAAACATTGATAAAGTTATATATCTCACAAAATAAACACTATTACTTATTTTTATAATTGTAATGAAATTATCTAATGAACTCTAGCTTCGGATAACATGTTTATATTTTTTATTTTGTCTCTGCGAATGGGTATTGATTCCAATTTTTCTATGAGTGAACTAATTTGATATTATTTTAATGAAAGCATTTATTCAATATTTTGGAGACTATGACTAGATGCTAAAAAAACATTTTTAAAAACGTTTCTGGGACAAATATTCACATTATTGATCAAAGTTTTAGGATTTTTTTAAATCTGATTATTTTATATTTTTCACATGCATCAACTTTTCTAGAAAATGTTAGCATTCACATTTATCTTGTCTAAGCATACTGGCGTCTATATTTTAACTAATATGTTGTTATATGTTGCTTTTGTTTTTAACGTTGTATGTATATACCTTAATAAACTAATATGTTGTTAAGTAACTAAAAACTATACTATATCAATAATTAAAATTACACGACTTATTGCTATGTTTTATGAAGTGAAACTGAAGTCTTATACAATTAAAATATTTCACTTCAGAAGACAACAAATTATACTAAACTGTACACCATTGAATATTTCCTTTTCTCTAGAAAAATACCCAGTAAGGAGTATTTCGCTACTTTAACAAAATCTGTCAAACATAATAGTTTCTTTTATTGTAATATAGTAATGAATTAAGTAGAGAATATATCATGATCCTTGTAATATTATTAATAGATATATATCATAGATTTAAATATTTTACTATCACAAAAATGGAAATTAACTTTGTTTGTAAATTGTTGTGCTTGTACTTTTATCAAATTGAGCATCTGTCAACTTTTATCGATAAAACCTATGGAACTAAATGAACAATTTAAAAACATTTCAATAGATAAAAATTAATCATGTATGTATTTTGATTTGCTTATTCATTACATAATTAATAAAACACTATTATATTCAATATAATGAAACGTAAAATTTAATATGTTTTTAAGACAACACATATTTGCTGCATGTTGACAAACAGAGCTGAAGAAAATACAAGAATAAAAAAGAAAAAAATAGATCTGCGTTCATTGAAAATGAAAAAGTAAAAAGAAATTATATATTCCACATAATTTTTTCTAAAGAGTGTCCCAAAACTAAGAAAAAAATTAAAGGAAATAAAGAGTATATTTTTGTCATTAAAATTTTATATTAATTGAATTTTCAAGTGCACTGTTTTGGGATTTTTTATGTAATGACATATATGAGAAATGGCCTAAGCTGTTTTGCTTCCCCATTAACTTTCCAGTACAAATTTACATAAATGTTATTGAATTCGGTAATGCAGCATTGAATATTCTCCCTCAATGCAAAATAATTTAAAGCTAATTGTCAACTAGCTTGTCAGCAAATTGACGTAGATCTTTGCTCTCAAATGATTTCAAAAATTAAGACAATAGTGTTAATTTACAATATCTGAGGGGTCTCTTCTTATCACCGAAGCGAGAGAGTCCATAGCCAGAATATGTTCCACAATAAAAACACGCAGTTTTACCAACACTAATCATTTCAGTAGTCAAATGATGCTTAATAGACTTGCAAACACGATACTGCTTTATAATGGTAAAAATTAAAATAATTAAAATTTTGAATTATAATTTTAAGGCAAACATAATTGAAAATTATTTTCAGATATAAGAATAGTTTAAAAATATATCTTTAACTTCTATTCCTTATTTTGCACTATATGTTTCCATTATTAATATAAGTTAAAAAAATAATTATTATTATATTTCCTTAAAATTATTTAAGAGTACCTAAATAGGTCAAAATGATGGCCTAATTTTACATTTAGGTAGGCCATTTATATAAAACATTATACATTTATGACATTGTTTTAAAATATATATATATATATATATATATATATATATATATATATATATATATATATATATATATATATATATATATATATATATATATATATATATATATATATATATATATATATATATATAGTTCAGATTTTTCGTATCATTACTACTAATTAAATATGTATCTCTCTATCTTCGTTAATAACAATATTCAGTATTTATAAGTATTGATCTAACGTTCGTAAAATTTATACTTTAAAATAACTCCAATTAAATTGATGTTGAAAAAACTAGATTTATTGTATTTAATTTAGCTAAGCTATTTAATATCATTTTGCATGCATTACTCTCACGCATAGCTTAAAAACATTTACACTATCATTACAATCAGGAAAACATACGCCGTCAAATTAATTTATAAGCAAACAAATAATTGCATGAGTATATGGTGTAAAATGAGAGTAGCACAATTGCGAAATTCTAAATGTAAAGCTTTTTTACTCATTTTCATCATTTTATTTTGCAAATTATAAATTAGATATTATTCATACATTCATCAGAAACTTATCAATAAATAAGCCAATGAAAAAGGTTTGAAATATATCGTAGTTCTACATTTCAAAATATGTCATCAGGTGCTTATGTTATGTATACAATTACTCTGAATAATATAAATTTACTTCCGGAACAATTTTGATGTAGTAAGAAATTCACAAAAATTTTAAATCTTTAGTTTAAAAAAATGAAACGTAAAAAATGTCTAAAGGAATGAAAATCTGATTTAGACTGTCTTTTGTGTCATAATCGTTTAAATATCAACTTGGAAAATTTTTTATTTTCGGCACAAGCTATATATACTTCTATATTTTTAAATTTACTTTACATTATTAAAATGTAGAAAATATATTCAAGCATTTTACAAGTTCAAAATTTTATGTTTTCTTAAAAATGCATATGTGAGTTCAAATAACTTTAGATTTTTATTTCAGGATATTTTCAGAATTTAAATTTTATTTTTATTCAACTAGTCACAATTAGATTAGTTTATTGAAATAATTATAAAAAAAATATACCTATCTGATCTTTAATTTAAAAGTATTTTATTATATATAACTGTTAATTGTCAACTTAGATTGTCTCTTAAGATATTATTTTGAAATATTTATTTGTATTCAAATTTATTATATAGACACCGCAGTAAAATAAGTAAATAATTAATATATATATGATCTTAAATCAGTAAGCTAAGGAGATATTAGATCTATCAATCTCATGGGAGACAAATTTCAGATATAGCATTTTGTATATTTCAATTTCCTTATAATTATTTAAATTTCTTGAGATACATTGAATATCTCATATTCATCATGGGGAATTTAATATACTCTGGTTTAGTGTTCATATTTCAAACATTGCATTATAATGACTGATCGCATAAACATTAGTGATTTATGCTGTTATATGAGTGCAATATGGGATTTAAATATGCTGCCACATGTTGGAAATTTACCAAAATAATTAAATTTGAATGCAATAATAATCAGAAAAGTTCAATACCACAGCACAAATTTGTTTTTAATGGCAAAATGATAGAATATTCATCACGGAAAACGTGTATAGAAGACTTAATTCTTGACTTAATAAGTTTTCACGAATTTGAATATTTCATCATGTTATATATTTTATGGAGATATATTATCATATAACAGTATATATAATATATATATATATATATATATATATATATATATATATATATATATATATATATATATATATATGTATATATATATATATATATATATATATATATATATATATATATATATATATATATATATATATATATATATATGTATAATATAAATTTTAATTTCAACAACGTATAATCACATTTTTGGTAGATTACCAAAGATGGCTTAGCATATCAATGAACACATATTAAATTCATTTCTTTCCTATGTATAATTATCTTAAAATATATTTAAAGAAAATAAATTTTTCTAGTAAAAATCCTTAACTTCTTTTAATTTAACATTACACCTTAACACTTTGTTCCATTTATTTTCCAGTAGTGTATAATGTAATTTCCATATTAATAAATGTTTAACAAAATAATAAATTGAATTAATTAGCTTTTTTAACAAACAAATATAGCTTACAATTTTCAAATCAAGAAATGTACTACATAAAATCTTGATCTTTTGTTTGCGGCAGTGAAAAAAGTTTTAACAGCATCGAAAATATATTTATTCCATAAGTAAAAATGTACAAGTAAATATACTTAATTATAAAACATATTCGCCGTCTAATGAATTCAAACGAATTTACTAATAATAATACGTTATTCGTTTATATTAGAACAAATAAAAGTGTTATTATATTTATTCTCCGAAATTAATTTTATTACCCGATTAAATCTAGCAAACGATAGTTTGTTTTAAATTAACAAAATACTCTTTATTTGCTCATATTATCATTTAAACTGATCTTTTCTATAATATGAAGCTTTGAATTTAACTATTTCTATCATTTCCAAAGAAGCGTATTTAATGGGTAAAAATCATTTTAATTGATAATTTTTCAGCTCTAGAATACGGGGAGGAATAAGTTTTTATCTTTCAGTCGTAATGAAATTTTCATTAATGTAAATTACTATATTGATGTAGTTTTATATGAATATAGTTTTATTAGAATATATGAATGTAGTTTTATTCCAGTAAACAATGTAGTTTTATTAGAATACATTTTAACTTGTGAACTTTTGATATCAGTTGTTATGTAATCAATTTTATCAAAAATCCAAAACATTTATGGGAAAATTCGATTTTCAACAAATATATATAATTGCCAAAATTACAAGTAAGCGAATGTGAAAGTTTTCATCAAGCAGGGCTTTATTTGACATATTGACGCATTAAAATGAGAGAAAACGAGAAAATAACTTGTATATAAATATATCAGGATTTATTTTCTCTAAATATTTGATTTTTGTATCGCTTTAGTAACATAATAATCTCATCATGTTACATAATAATCTCATCACGGGTAAAATGGGGAATGCTAAAATATATTGATCTAAAAATAGTAAAACGCTTCCATTTTCTTGAGTAGTTAAACACAATTGTGTCATGCCATTAATGGTTTATTCATTACTGTTTATAAATCCTGTTTGCACTGAACTTTAAGCACTTTTTCATGGAGACAATTTGTGATTCAAGTAAATTGGAACTAATTTATACGTAATCAGTTTGGTGAACCGGTTTATTACACTTACTTTAATTTAACAAAATATTTCTTTCCACTATTATTGTCAGTAAATATAACTATAACAAATTTTGAAAAAAATTGACAATAAAACAAAAGCGAGGTATTAAGTTAAATCAAATTTAAATTGATTTCAAATATGCAATACGAATGGGGCGTAGTAATATAACATTTTGTAAATTTAGTCTATGTACAAAGTAAATTCTAAATCAGCTATCTTAAAGTAAAGCGAAACATATTTAAATCAAAACAAGCGTGCTTTCTTTAATGTAAGGAATATCATTAATGATATTCCTATTATCATTAATGATATATCATCAATGATATATAATTTAGAATTTTCAATATTTTAACGTTAAAAAAGCAAAATAAATAAAATAAATTTCCAAAACAATAGTCAGTACTAAATTGCACTACATAAAGTATGTAATTTTGAAAGAAAGAAGCAATTAAAAATAAATTATTATATTTGAATAAGATAAGATAATCTCACAAAACAAATAATTCTTATAAAAAATGGCTTACGTGAATATAAGATCATTTCGATTGCTTATTAATCTACGTGAATTTTGAAATTTAATTTTCTTAATGAAACTTATAAAGTAAGGTTAACATGCATTATAAAAACGAGAAAATTAAAATATGACACAACATTTGAATTGAATATGTTTGTTTTCATGATTTAATTGACAGAAAGAGAGAGAAAGAAAGAGAGAGACAGTACATTTCATAAAAGGATTATATAGTCTATAAAGTCTAAGAAATTAGTTTCCTGCAGCCTCTGGACATCAGAAATGGAAATAAGGGAAATTCTTAATCTCCCTTTAAGATTGTTTTGTTAAAAATAAAAACAATGGGAAATTATAGTTATCAATTTACAATAACTTACTTACAATAATAATAACAGCTTACAATAATGCTAACAGCTTGCAGTAATAAAAATTATCAGCTTAAAAAAACAAATTTTTGATTTTGCAAAGAAACTGAACTACTAGTTTAGAACCGAAGAACATAATTGCTTGCTGTGTTATTTTAACAGCAAACAAAACGTGTGTACAAGTAGAATAACTCACCAGGCAGTTAAATTTTTCTTGCATACAATTGCTTAGCATACTTAAAGATCAAATACACATGTTGCTTTTTCAAAATTAAAAAACAATTACTACAAAGAAGAGATAAAAATATTCAAGATAATTAGACATGGGATGCTACGTGAAAAAATACTATTTTTACAAATTGTTATTATGAAAATGGTTAAGGAAATTATGACCTTCGAATGTATTTGAAAATTATCCGTTTTCCGTTTGAGAAAAAGTGCATTTTAGAACTTAAATAATAAAACTCGCTACAGATATTACTGAAATTTCTTACGATTGGAACTTTAAGATCCCTTTAGAAAACAAATGAATTATAGTTTTGTGATGTAAGTAAAGCAGTGAACAAGAAGCAATAATATGGATTGTAACAAGAGCTTTTGTTTGGTTTGTTTACCTTTCAATGGTCGTATTTTACATACTAAAGATTATAGATAAGGGTCTGCGATCATGTTTTTGTAAAATTGGATGCTTAACTGAGTCTCTTCAAACTATATTGTATACATTTAGTTCACTTTTTGGCATACAAAATTAGAAGTTTCAACAATATAGTAAAATGTGTCTGAACTAACTGAAACTCAGTTCTAAAAAGAGATTTGTGATATTTTTCTAGCCAAACTTTAGTCTAAGCATAAATTCCCCTGAAAATTTACGAGATTCATTTACCTCTCCAGTTATAAGCAAATAACCGAAAATATGATTCTGCGAAAGAATATAAAGTAATTATGCTAGATAAACGTAACTAAATTCCATTAATTTTTGCTAGATAATATTATTTAATGTAATGCAAGTTTTAATTTATGGATATGAATGTTTTTAAAAAAAGTGTTAATTAAAAATTATTTTTAATAAAGATCACATGAATAATATTTTAATTTTGCAACACACATTTAAATAAAAGAAATTTAAAGTTTTGCTAAAATATTTAGTATTTTATAAAGATTTCTTCAATGTAATGCACTCGTATTTTATTATTCATAAAGATCAAATTAATTTAATTTAAAAAATGTTAATTATTCGCAGCAAAAAATCCCAAAAGAAATAAATTTCTTATTATTTTGGAAAATTTTTGTATTTCATTTCCTAGAAATAATGCAACTGTTATTTATAAGATATTGAATTTTACTGTTATTTCCAACTTTGCCAGAGTTCTATAAAAACCCCTATTGGTTTTATGATACTATACGATTAGTTTTTTTTTATTTTGATGTCAGGAAATATTTTATTTTATATTAATTACGTGTATTTAATTACGATTTTTGTTTATTCAAGTATGTACTCAACCACAACTAATTTTTCGATAGATTAATAAATCTTGATAGAAAAGTATTCATTTATGTCTAAAGCAAATTCGTTTATTCTAAGTGTATTAAATATTTTACAATTAGATATAAGCTAAAAATGTGTTTCTTCTATTTACGGAGTACTTGAGAAGGGTAATTGTATACATAAAGAATTTATTACGTCTTCTGCGGTTTCAACTAAATGTAATCATTCATTGAGTGAAATAAAATGCTTACCAGGAGTATACTAAATTAAATCTCACGCCATTATTATTTCATTTTTAGAATGAAAAAGTGGCTTACATATATAATGTAAATTTTACTCGGTCTGGAGTAAGATCAAAAAAATGAAATACAAATTTCCTTTCTCAGCAGGTTTCAGTATTGATAAATTCCACTTATACTACCTGTAAATTCAAAATTAATTAGGAACGTAAGTCAAGCGAAATAAAAATATTGGCTTCCTTTTTAGGATTCTCTCATATTCTCTTTTAATTATTCCATGTTCATTCAATAATCACTTGTTTTTGAGAAAATAAAACCCTTGTTTTTCTTATGCCAATCTAAGAAATGATGGGCAGCTTACTCAACTGAAAGAATAATATAATGCATCTGGCTTATATGCAACTGAAAGTATAATAAAATACACTATGGAGGGAGGAAATAAACTAATAAATAAAATCATCAAATTTTTGTATGTAAATGTAAATGGATGTGTAAGGTGTTTTTAATCGAATAAGAAATAATGTCATTAATATGTTTACCAGAATAAATAAACTAATGGGAGAAATATTTCACGCAATTTTTAATATATCAGCAGCTTTCGCTGCCTCATTTAACATGCAACTTTATCATGAAAAATTTAATTTAACTGGTAACCTATATAAATTTTTATTGAACTTCTTTAACACTTGTAAATTTGTTCACATGTCTCCTAATACACAAACCCCATGCATAATAATTTGTATAATATAGTACTGTTTTGGAATATATAACATAACTATCTATATTTTATGAAAATTTTAAATTATTATGTTATTAAATTTTAATAATACGTTATTGATATATTTTGAAAGAAAACATCTTGAAAAACTTCAAATGTTTTGTTTTTTTAAACATTTAAACTTTTATTAATAGTAAAACTTTTATTAATTTTTTTTAAAAGTGGTTAAAAAATATGACAAATTTCACCACAATTTTTCTTTTCGTTCAATAATTATCTGCCATTATTTAAAATTGTTAAATTACTATAATAACACTTGTCAACATGATTTGTTCATAAGAAAATCAAATAATGATTCTAATGTATTAAAAAATAACTGAATCATAACAAGTAATCAAATTCCATTCATAAAGCAAAGTTCCTTTCTGGATGCTATTTGTATATTTGTTTGATTTTTGAAAAATAAGGATAATTTATATAGATTAGTTAGCCTGGCAACACGTGTGTAGTGTTAGCTGTTTTCAATTCTTCTGTGGTTTTAAACTGTTTTTTATTTATTTTTTTATTTTATTTTATTTTTTTTTAAATTTTAAAATTTTACATAATGCGATAAAGTGCTGAAATCAACTAAATAAATTATATTACACCTGTAGTAAAATGACATTCAAGTCTCAAAGTCAAATTTCCTTCCTCTTTTGAAAAACTGTCATGAAATGTACTTCGGTTGTAATGCTGGTGACTCTGATAAAGACTAAGCCCCAGATATATGTTATGTATCATGTATTAGGCTGCTGATTGGATGAAAAATTGAAACTTATTATACGTTACTTTCGGTCCTTATATTTAGAAGGAACAGAAAGTGCATTCAACTGACAATTTATGTAAATAACAAACATTACAATTATAACATTTAAAGTAAAATGTACAGTAAACCATCTCAATTTATCCTCTGTAGTGAGACCCGTACCTCCTAGTAAAGTGTATTTTTTACTAAACTGTCAAGATATTATAAATATAAATAATAACTCCTGGTCCTTTCAAACATACACTAAAGACGAAGGAAAGGAGAAAAATAACACTGCCTTTAAAACAGAAAGGTCAGAGTAGTGTCACTTTTATCTCAATAAGATCTTAAAGAGAAGAAAGGGATTTAAATTTGTTTGAACTGACAAAAGAGATTTCAAGCTCCAGGCTGAAAGACAGAAATCTACTTAGAGAAAACTTAATATATGTACGTTTATTGTAATAGGCTTAATGATTTTAAAGACTACTTATCCAAGGAAAGAAATGTATTGATTTATAATGTTTGTTCATTAATTGAAGCTCTTAGATATCAACATCAGCCACATAAGTAATGATTGTTCTTAGGCTTATAAAAAGTTAATTTGAATAATGGTATATACAATACCTGTATCGCATGCTAGTGATTTCAACAAAACATTTAAGTGTGGAACAGTTGTTAGTAGAAATTCAGTAAACTAAATATTATTGGAATATTGGCAAAGATTTAAGTAATAAATTTATTTTTAGAGGCTTTAAACTTGGTTTTATAAAGTTTTGTTTTTGTGTGTGAATGGGTTAGCAAGCATATTACATAAAAAAAGATTGACCTAAAAGTAAATTAATTATTCCAGAACATAAAAATGCATCAAAAATATTCCTTAAATTGTTTCCGCAAAGTATTTTTTTACCTTCCTTACTTATAAAAATGAGGTTTATGAAAAATTTCGTAAAAATTGTAAGCAAACGTCCTGCCGCCTTTATAAACTGCTGGCCATTCAAATTGTAACACCAAGAAAGACAAGAAATATCACAACAAATTTTATTTTATAGATAAAATATAGTTTAACGTAAGATTTTATATAACCAAGCATCAAATGATTAAATTTATAGATTTCTGTGAAGTGTGGTTCCTGTCAAATTTAGTAGACAGAGCAGCCGCCACTGCTGGAGATCACCACTCTCACACGCCTCTGTATTGATTCAAAGAGACTTTGGATGTGTTCTTGGGATACAGCAGACCAAGCAGCCTCAACACGTTGCCAAAGTGGATCTGGTGTGGCAACTGGGGATGTAATCTAAGTTAATCGTTGAGAAACCATGGACCACATGTTTCCTATTGGCGGAAGATCCGGAGAGCAAACTGACCATGAACGAAATTCAAACTGGCAATTGATGAAGAAGCATTGGGTAATGCATGCTACGTGTGGTCACACATTATCCTGTTGAAATATGGATATGGGAAAGCCCTGAAGGTAAGGAAGGACAACCGGTTCCAACAACTCAGAGATCTAACACTGGCTTTTTACCAGGCTTTTTACACTGTCAAAGTGTACTAGAGGAAAGCGAGAATGATATCCGATACCCCCATACAATAATACCCTGTGAAGGACCAGTGTGGAGGTGCATAACGCAGCTGTTCGGCATCCTCTCTCCACGGTGTCTGCAGAGTCGAATGTGACCATCGTAGATTTGTAGACAGAAGCATGACTCATCATTCTGTCTTTATTTTATCGCACCATTGATGACAAAGACGTCTGCGTTTTTTAGTCAAAGGTAGACGAAGCAATGGACGTCTTGCGTATATATCACTCTGCTGTAAGCGATGTTGAATTGTAGACACAGACAATGACTGATGCGTTACAGACTGAATGCTCTATGCTTTGGTTTGTAATGTGACTGAGCGATCCGTCACTGCCATGCGGTGACGTGAAGTACCTGTTATCACGTCAAGTGGTGTGCACTGATGTAAGTACGATCTAACATGTAGGCCCGTCATATAATCCTGCATCCAACGATCACAAATCCGCATTACAGTTGTTTGGTTTCGTCCAACAAGACTACCCATTTACCTAAAAGGTAATCCCCAATATTGATATGCCACTATCCTTCCTCTATCGAACTCGGATACTTGAACAAAAAACGATCGTTGTTTTCTATGAGACATAAATGATCGTTTAAAAAAAACACCCGCACACAAGAAAAAACAGCTTTAAATTGTTCTTTGAAGTGGCGCCACAGGGGCGTGGGATGTGTGTCTGCGCTGAAATTCTAATCATTTGCATACCTCATCTACGCTTATGAATGTCGTAAATTTCATGTTATTTGCATGCTTCCTTCAGTGTGTTGCATTTACGGTGGTCAGAAAAGTGTATTTCTTAATTTTAATTTTCACTTTTTTAAAAAAGTGGAGGAAAATTGAAGAAAGGAATAATTATAGCAAAACAAATAATGACAATCATAGAAAAATATTCTTCGGGGATCTCTAAAGCTATAAGAAAATAGTGAAAGTTCTTCTGTTTTAATATAAAAAATAGACTGTAACATGTCATTAAAATTTCACATTTTGGACTCCATTTAGATATTTTTTCCCAAAAATCTTAGCTGATTTCTTCTTTACCATGTGATAGCAAATTATTACCTTGGAAGAGGGGTACCTAAACAAGTGGAGACCAAGCATACCGAGAGACTACTGTTGGACTATGAAAAGGGACAGCCCTAATTCAAAATACAGCAGAAAAGAAATATGTACATATTTAAGAGTAATTTGTACATATTTCTTTATTCATATTCATATTATACCAGAATTAACTGAATATTTATCGTTAAATGTTTCTTAAATACAAATTCTTTTAGAACTACAAAGTTGTGTAAAAACCTGCATGATTATTATTATGATTTCGTTTGAAATTAATATTATTTCATTTATCTTGTCCTGTAAAAAAACAATTTTTTTTAGATCATTGTAGTTATTTATATTATAACGTTTTCCCTATATCACACTCTTTACCCGATTTATTTTCTTTCTTAATTCCATGGAAGAGAATTATGAATTTTAATATTTCACTTTATGTATGTAGCATGTATATACGTAATATGTTTCTAAAAAAACATTAAAAATAAATTCGTTTCATTGAATAAATATTGTTATCATTCGAAATAAATTATAAAAACCCGTAAATCCATTTTCTTTACTAGGAAATTATAAATTATTCGATAATTTTTGAATTAATTAAAAAATGAATAAAATTATATAACAGAGAAAATATAAATATTTAAAAGTGTTACTACATCACACTCAGTGTTAAATAATATGCGGTAACGTGAAGTATGGATAAAAAGTAAAATATAATATGAAACTTTTAATATATTATTTCGCTTTTCAGACGTTTGGTTTACTCCAAAAATTTAAAAAAGAAATGTGATTAACAAGTTACCTACAATGTGTGCAAAACGAGAAATTTCAAATTACCTATTCCACAAAAATGTTATCCTAACTTTTCAGCATGAGTTTATAGGTAATTCAATGAGAAATTCAACTTGTCAAAGATTTTTATTTAGAAATCTTAGCAAACATTTTATGTTTTTATTAATTTTGTAACAACTATGTAAAACGCTTCTTTAAATTCTAGTGGTGCAATGGGCGCATGTCTTTTTCTAAACACTGGAACTGTTAAAGTAGACTGCTATCATATGGAATAATAAATGATATTTTTAATTTAAAATCTTTCATGTGGGACAACACACAGTATACAGGAAACATGAAATAATTTGTATGCTGCATGATTAAAGTTAATAGGTGGACATTATAGCTAAAATTGAAACACTGTATCACTCGAAATTTTAAATACGAGTATAAATTGCTGATGAACTAATATTTATATCACATTTTTAATCATGATTATTTTTAGAATTATTTTTAAAGTTCCTGTAGTTACAAACAAGCTATAAAAATAAGTAATCAAAAATCATTCCAATTTGAAAATGTAGTATATACAATATATTGATTAGTTTGTATTAAAATTTGTTATTAATTTTTTATTTAACCGAATGGCATGTAACCTCATTTTATATATTGATTATTTTCCTTTTTTAAATAATTTCTTTTTATTAATTTGAATTTTTTGAATTCCTTTTTTTAAAATAAGATATATTCAATATATCAGTTAGTTTGTATTAAAATTTGTTATTATAATTCATTTAACCGAATGATATGCAACTATATTTGATTACACAAATTAAATGATTGCAATTTAAAATATATTACGGTTTAATTTTTCTCAAACTCAAAAATAATTTATTACAAAAAATGTATATTTTTTATAATATAACTATGAATTATTAAGAATATCTGAATTTTCACCATCAAAATTTTAATGATACACAATAATTGTTAAGTGACATATAGCTTATAAATTTTGTAAATTTTAATTTATAAATTTGTGAAATTACCTAATTTTTTTATAAAATTTAATTGTTAAGTTAGGGATTCAGCGCTCTTAAAATAAATAATAAATATTAAACCAAACACGAATTAATGACAGCATTTAGATTTTACAAAGTTATTAGTCAGCTAATTTGGTTCACATACCTTTCTTTTAAAAGAATATCACATTTAAGTATTGTCATCATTGTAATCGGGGAATATCACATTTATTTTTTTTAAATTTCATTCACTGATTTTAGAATTTTCTTTAATAGTTTAAAGTTATATTTTAATTTTAATAGGAATTATTTTAAAAGTTGATATAATTTAAAAGACATCATTTAAGCATTTCAAAAACGTTTTAATAATAAAATATCTGCTGTCTCGAACATATGTGCTTATATTTCATTAAACTATTATTAACATGCATACATATTTATTTTTAATTATCGTATTAATTAAAAAATACTTTTCAATATTTTATTCATAATCCGTGCAGACAATGAAACTACATGATAAATATATTGTTACGCAATTGATTATAAAATAATTTTAGCAAATTATATCAATATATGTTGTCAGTTTGAGATACACACACTTATCTGGAATACTAAGTTAATTAGAGCACAAAGTTAGTTTATAATTTCTTTAAATTTAAGCTTGAAATGTAATGTTTCTGCAAATGATGACTTGATAAATGAACTCTCTCAGTTGTAATTATTGAATTCAACAGTTCGTTAGTTTTATTTCTTCATTTTGTAGACTTAGATTTAGAATACTTTAAAATTCTCTAGAAATCTTAGTTTCTAATAGAATTAGTTTTGAAGTGGGGATAAAAGTGGAGAACGGACTTTCAATCGAAATGACATAACATGAAATAAATTATTATAGTCATTTTTAAAAGATTCAAAGAATTTAGTTTTCAAAAATGCTTTTTATTTTCTGCATAAAATCTGGTGAAATGTTAACGGCATTTCTTTGAATACAAATTTTAAAAATTACATATATACAATATTTTCAGCTATTTCTTGGATATTTAGGATTTAAAATTTTCTGCAAATTTTGTTTTAAATGTATTCAAATACGTCATATTTTTTATGCTTATGATGTCAATTTATTGCGCAAAGTTTAAATAGAAGCACTAAAAAATAATTATAACTAATAACTAAGCATGATCTAAAACAATTCAATTTCTAAAGTAAAAAGAATGAATATTTTTCAATAACAATAGGTTTTAATCAAAAACGCATTAAAAGGAGTAACATTATCAATTATGTTGCTAAATTATGTTACAATTCTAAATAATTTATAATTTCAATACATTATTTTAGTTAATTATCAATTTAATCTTGCTAGTACATAAAATTGCTTATGCCAAGTTAATAATAAGATTTAAAAAAATATAACATAAATACCTGTTTGCATTATAATAAACACCACTGAGACAGAAATTATGATTTTTCATTTGCTACACAAATTAACTTCAAGCATATATGATAATACTGCAATAAATTCAATACATTTTAATGTTTTCAAATCACACTTTAGACCACCCTTTGAAACAATCACAGTTTTCCGTTCCTAATCAGTTTAATTGGTTGAAAAGTAAATGGATATAAACGCCAACCCAGTTGTCCAGACATCAAATATAAAGTCACGAGATATCTAATTCGGTGTGTCTGCCAGCAAAGGGAAAGCAGAAATAGCACCATTAGTGTCACTGAGGTGGAGACGTCTAAGATAAAGATTGTAGGTAATCATTTAGCCTGTCACCTATTTAGTAAGGACTTTCTTCCTTTGGCAGTCGTTACGTACTTTGTTTAATTATCCAATGATCTCGTTTTACGGGTAAATATCCAAGGAAATAACCTACATTTACTGAACGGCTCTAAAGCTGCAATTTGAAATCGCCAAGGAAATCCTTGTGTGCCATTTGGCAAAGTACAAATATCTAACCAAGACCCTTAGATTCTTTCTAAAATTACCTCAGAAGACGAGACTTATTTTTGACAGATTATATGGTGATCTTCAAGGTATGTCCTGTGATAAACTGTATAGATGAAAGCGAAAATAATATACATAGTTATTCCATTTAATTACACATTTATTTTTTTATGAAACCAATATAATTCTGTAATAATTTTAAGAAATAGAGCTAAAAATAGGGAATATAAATATACATTTTTTTAATTTTGCTGTTTCTTTTTATCTGAATACTGATTGCACAAGCGATCTTCTTTGATATTCAAGTATAAAACATTTCACATATAATAAAATAATTTGCATGATTTAAATTTTTCAAAATAATTGCAGCAATTTACAAAGTCAAAAATTGCTTGCAAAATCGAAACACTGTGAAATAATAATATTACGTTAATTAACGTGATGTATTTAGTTATAGATTATTTCGCATAATTTGGTTGTTTTTTCAAAATTTCTGGTTTGTATTTCAAATACATATAAATTATAGTAAAAAATCAATTCATTAAATAGTCACACATTTAACTCGTTGCTAACACCTAGTACATTGAAATTGTTATTCTAGTGGGTAAATTTGTCTTGATAATGAATTTGCAATTGATCTGAGATAATAAAAAATAATCATGCTTGTTATTAGTGCATACTAAAAGTATCAAAAGAGATCATTTGTCAATCAAATGGTATTTTTGTTGTACAAAGGAAAATTCAATCTTGAGGGACGACCTAATTACTTAAACTGGAATCCAGAATTACTATATCCCAGACTGGATTAGTGGCTTCAGTCAAGAGACATATGCAAACACAAACCTCAGTTCCAATAAAATCAATATAAATAACAGATTTTTTTAAAAAAAATAATACCTTATTACAAATAATTTCAAATATAAGCAAAATGAACTGATGTAACTGGATAATGAATTGAGCGTAAACAACATAATAAGCACAAAAACAGTAAAAATGCAGTCAGTATAGCATAGTTCTTGGACTGTAGTGAAATTCGATCTGTAACCATTGATAAAAACATTTTCCCTTGTAGGAGATTTGAAGAACATTTTTTTCTTGATAACCGTCAAATATTTTCTGCATCACAGTCTAGTATTACAGCAGCATTAGGCTTTCATGCATTACCCTGTTGATACTTAACTGCAAGCAAAATTTGAAATAATGATTTAATTGATTTAATCATCTTTATTAATACAATTGTAGCGAAACGGATATTGTTCAAAATACAAGTGAAAATAGCATGTAACCGAGATGTGTATTCTGTGCCACTAACATACTATAACTACAAATAATAAAGCAAAAATCCGATGCAAAGAGAGATGATAAATATATACATTCAATGTGCATTCTTTATGTTTTATCCAAATATAGATATGAACATCAAGCTGATATAAATAGGATTTTGATTAGACTAAATCTATGATCACAATGGCATTTCAGTCTCTAGCTTCATTTTCGATCACATTATTAAAGATCGCTTCTATGTGATAAACAGCAAAAATTATTTAAACTACGGCAACCGAGTTGTTGATGGATTAAATTTTTTGAACAATTCCAAGAATATTTCCCGAAAACCTTTCCTGCTAAAGGCAGAATTTCTTACCTGAAAACACATGATGTGTTACTGAATCATTGAAATCACATGTACGGCAAAGTACGTTTATGGGACAAACATTTATTTCCTTTTTGAAGTCAGAGAGACTCGATTGATTAGATTTGGCACTATCACATGACTTTCTTGAAGTCAATGATTTAATATTCTAAAACTAGTGAATAATATGAGAGACAATATTGTGACGTAAAAAGTGAAAATTTTAATAAACTGTAAATCAAACTCTTATATTTTTAAAAAATTGACATAAACATATCATATTTTTATTCAGAGAATCCCCAAAACATTATTGTGAGGAAAAAACATTCCAATTTAGTGTTTATGTACGAGAAAGATATCTCTACATGTTTTTTTTTTCAAATTTAATGACAAAATCATATTTAATAGTAATAAATTCATAATATATATATATATATATATATATATATATGTGTGTGTGTGTGTGTGTGTGTGTGTGTGTGTGTGTGTGTGTGTGTACATAGTTTGGCAAATAAAATGTAAAACCAAGGGAGACCATAAATACTATATCAAAATTCAATTGGCAGATAACAAAATATCAAAAGATTATTTAAATTACATCCTTTGTGATGTGAATGATAACAAAATCAGTTGTAATTGTAGACGTCATTGTTGACTATAACCGCTGACTATCGCTAAGGCATAGAATCAAAGAGGCTTTGATGTTTACCTTGAATTTCACAAATCCATTCAGTTTTCATATGTTGTCAAATTTTGTTTCATGCAAAAAGAAGCTTAATATTGTAACAGAATGGGAATTGTGCCGTAGTGTTTCTTGAAAGTAAATATACAATCATATTATACCTCGATATACACGCAAATCAAAATTATCCTGTAGTTTTGCATTTTTTCTCTGATAGCGAAACACAATTCATGGATAAAAATTAACGATATATCATGGCAGAAGTGTTAGTTTTCAAAGTTTGTTCAATGAACATCAGTCTGACGTCTAACACTGTCCCGGCTGCAGCAGAACATGGAAGTTAACATCTTGTAAACATCTGGAATGTAATGAAAGCCGCATCCGACTACAATCAACTTTTACATTTAATTAAAATTATCGAAAATGTAAACAAATAGTTCGTGTTATTTTTGGTCATGAATCTAGTTCAGAAGCATGTGCAATAAATAGCCTTAGCAAATGAGAGGTAATGCTGGTGTAGCATAAATTGGTCTTTGGTTTTTTATTACTTGTCATATCTATTGATTTCGTTACACCAGTTCTATCTCTATTTACTGTACTTAGACTTGAGTTGTACTTTGATCAGTTAAATAGAAGATTCGGATGAGAATTTTTGTAATTTAAAAGCTTGAACCAAGAAGAAAACCCTCAATACTTGACCAGAGGCATCATTTCACATAGAAAACACAACATATCTAACATGCCTTAGCCATCATTAGCAAATATGTTACATCGTTGGTTAGTTACGATAACAAAAACGAGCGTTCTAACCAACCAGATCGTTGTCGAGTTTGTAAGTGTGTAACCAGAAAAGTGATGACATTTCGAGTAAATTAAACTATATTCTATGTTCAGTTAATACAGATAAATGCATTATTCATAAGTTTGAAGTAATAATATGAATGTATTATTCATATTTTAGCATTATTATCTAAATGAATCTAGGTGAACAAATGTATTATTCATCATTTAGCATAATTTACTTCAATGTCATTTCTATCGCTGAAAGTTTAGCCTGCTCATTTTACAATTTTTTATAGAAACAAATATTCAAAAATTAAGAATATGATTAATAAGTTTAATTTCCATGCAATATCTATGTCAATATGCAACTTAAATTTTGTAAATATTTCTTGTTTAAATTGTAAAAAAAAAATATACTAAGCACACATTATGATATGTCTTTACGGAGCTGGAAGCTGGATGCTTAGCATTCTAGTTTTGGGCTCAAAAGTCAATGGCTTAAAATCTCACTTTGGGTATGCATGCTTCCATTCTACTCTGCGTTTCTTTGCAAAAAAATGTCCGTTGAGCACTGAAACAAATTTTGTAGAATCTTCTGACATTATGAAATCTTTATTTTTCATTTCCATATGCTGTTTTAACATAATTCCCCTTTTTAATTAACATTATTTAGTGACTTAAAATTATATACTTAAAATTTTCAGCCCTGAAATGATCAGATTTAAAATGATTTGATACATAGCAATTGGTTTTATGTAATTATGTGTTATCTATCAAACCACTGTAAATTTTAATTTGTTTTTTTTCACGCAAAAAATAGTTAACAATAGAAAATGTTTTCCTTGAAAGTGTGCTATATTTAATTCCATAGGTTTGTTCAGTTTTGGTCTATGATAATTTTAAATCTCTTATCTATGATATGATAATTTTAATCTTTTATCTATGATAATTTTAAAAAGTCTATTTTTTATTCCCTCTTTTTTAGGAATTAATTTTAGAAGAAAAACATCTTCAGTCAGTAAACAAAACAAAAAAAATGAAATGATTTTATAATAGGAATGATGTATTTACATAAATTATTATATATATGTAAACTAATGTAAAATGCATATTTTTCAATACCTAAAGGTGTTCCAAAAATAAATTCTTTAACCTTAGAAAAAATTTATATTCTTTTAAATTAAAATATTTCAAAGCATTATTTTTTTCTTTTTACTGAAACACTTTCTTTTGATCATTAGGTATACGTATAAATTAAAAAAAAATATTTAATATTTAGAGCAATTTTCATTGTTAAATACATTTAAGAGAAACAGTTTTACAATTAAATATATTGTAATTAAACTCTGTATTTCTTGTATTGAAGGAAAGATCAAAAATTTGACTCGTAAACATTTATTTATATGTACTCTCATTATGTTAGTTTTGACATTTTAAGCATGATATTATTTGTATATAGATATTTCATTTCATTGTGTAAATATATAAAAAGGTAAACTTTTAATACCCAACATAAAATACACTTTTTGAAAATAATTTAAATATGATTTAAGCAATAAAATTAGAATTTGCTTATTTTTCTATATAACTAAATAATATGAATATGGAAAACTAGATTCAGTACTCTATATAAATTTAGCATATTGAATTGCAAATATATATTGTTTTTAAAAATATATATAACTTTGGAAGATATATATATATGTATTCACAAGTTTATTTAATTAATTTCAACTATAAACTCTTGAAAATATCCTTCTTTAGTTGCATTAATTTTGAAATTTATTTCAAGATAAAATGCAATAAAATGGAATATTTTAATAAAATATTTCAGCGTAATTAAGAATATATTTTTCGAAACTTATTATTATAAGCTATTTTTTATGTTAATAGTTTTTCACTTACTTTCTATCAAACTTAAAAGAAATAAATAATTCCAACATATCTTACATATAAATTATTTTAATTTTTCCCGTGACTTTATCATGATTATGAATGTTATCATGCAAATTTCATACAAACTATATCCCTGTTTAAACATTGCTGCTTTTGCAAAATTAAGAACTTAAGCATTTGACATTAAGTGTATGTTGTTTAAATACCTAAAATTAAAATAAAAAATTGCTTTTCAGGAAATGTCATGTAGAATTTTAAATATTAAACTGATTAAAAATATAATAAAAATGTTATAGTACCTATTAAAGTTTAAAAATCCATTAGCATGCATAGTTAGCTTACGAATGTGTGTTTTAAAGTAACATCAATTATTACAATTCCATTGCCCAAAAAATTAGTTGAAATTTTAAAAATAATGTTAATGTATCTACAAAATATAACTATTGAAAAATAACTGTGAACTTTGGGAATATTTCACAAAAGTGATATCTTCAATAATAGAACAGAAAATAAAAATTGTGTGCAATGTGAAAATATTTTTAAAAAAAATTCAGAAATATTTAAGTGTGAATATCTTAGAAATCAGGATCATAAATGATACATAACATATTGAAAACCATTAATAAATCTTCTTGTTTCTAAGAAAATTTATCATTTATAAAATTAAAATAAGAAAGAATTATGGATTTAAAATGCATGCCATTATCACAGATAAATACATATTTTAATAGAAAGTTTCAAAAAGAAACATTTTAAATTAGAACGATTAAGAAAATATCTAATTAAATTAAAGAAAAAGTTATCGCATTATCATAAAAATAATAATTTATTACCAAATTGCGGAAAATGTGCTACATCTTGTGGCACCTTATACAATAAAATTGTAATTAGATTTTGCAAGTGAATAAAAAGAGTATTTATATTTGAGTTTTGTTCCTTTTTTGCAATAAAAAAATTGCATTCATGGTAAAAAAATGATATTACATATAAAATGCAACAATTATAATTTTTTACTTATAGTCTTAAAAATATTTTAAGTACAAAAATCTTAACTTTAATTAAATTAATTTTAACTTAATTAACTCTAAGTAAAAAACAATTGTTGGATAAAATATATCAAAACTAACTAAAAAATAAAAAACAGAGGCTTTAAAGTATTTTCTAATATTAGAAACATAAAATTTATATATCTTTAGGTCATTCTAAATTAATTAAATATGGATTATAAGTCATTTGAAAATTCATCAAGTAAACCATAAATTATAAAACTGAAATACCTATAATGTTGGTTATTTTATAAAAATATATTAATTGTGTATACAATTTTAATAGATTTTTTGGTACCAATTAAAAGAATATACAATAAATTTTCTTTTCACTGTAGAGTAAAATAATGTGGTACATATTCATGGAAAATTTTAGCATTAATAAGAAAATTTCTTTAGCTATAAAATCCATTTGCATCTAAATGAAATTTAAGAAATTATCAACAACGTAAAATAAAATTGTGTTTTCATTAGAAAATAAAAACAAATTTATGAAGTAAACATAGAAATATTTATGAACAATTAACTCTGCATTATATTGAAGACCAAGACAATATTACTGACATTTAACAACAATCTTAATACTTCAAATATAATTTTTTTTTCGAAATCCAAGTAGGTGACGTTAATATTAGTTCAAAATTTCTGACAAATTTCCAAGTCGCTGATCATGCCAGGGATATAAAATGGCTCGATTAAAAAATATTAGGTAAATATATCTATTCTCAAATAAATAAGCAAATAAATATGATTTGATAAATATGTTTGTGTTTAACCACTTTAAATCTCCTAACAACTTTATATGTTTTAAAATTTAGTTCTTGTAATTAAAGGCAGATCATATCTGATGTGAATTGATTGGTTCACCTCAATCAGTTTTATTAAAAATGAGCTATAAATATAAAAAATATAAAAGGAAAATCACTTCATTATAAAGAATAATTATCCAATAATTACATATTTCCTAAAAAATTATCTTTTTAATGTTTAAAGCGATAAAATATCCAGAAATTAAAAAAAGAATTACTATGATTGTGTGTGTGTACTTTGTAATAGGAATGTAAACAGACATATACTTCTAATGAACACCAGCAGTATTGTTTTTACATATAAAATTAAATTTTTTACAATAAATTTTTAATTTTTACCCTTGGATCTTTTGAACATGTAACATTTGATGGAGGGGATTACATTCTGGATCATTTTAATTGATTTCATCGATTCTGTATCAGAGTTACCTAGAAAGCATAAGGATAAGCCTTATTTAAATATGTAACTATATAAGAGATATTGCCTATTATTTGAATTTTATTTTATTTGCTTATTGCAATTGGAAGATTCTTTGTTGACATTAGAACAACTGTGATATTTATTTCTTTGATATTTTATGTGCAATAAAAGAAACCGTATGCTATCTATTAGTATTTTGAATTGTAGATTATTATGCAGGAATTTTACTGTATGTATCCTTCCTTTTATTGCATTTTTAAATTAATACATTTTTGGCTCTTTTCTCATTAAATTTTAATATGTTTTTTTTTAATTTTTTTTATATTTCATCCGATTGATTTTTGCTGATAAATATGTTTTCTTATAATTCAGATTCTTCGTTATTTTTATGACTTTGCTCAGATTTGCTATCACAATCGGAAGAATAATATAATTTTTCGTCAGTTTCACCCTCACTAGTTTGATCATAATTCTTTTGATGAAATTTAAAGTTCATCTAATAGAAATCTCAAACGTTGCATCTTTTTATTTATAATCTGGTGATTTACATAAATACACCGCTAATTAAAAATAAAGTACCAAGCAACTGTTCGAAAAAAAATTGGATTAAAAACTGAGCTCGTATAGAAGAGATTTGGAAGCAAAACTGCTGCCATGGGACATAGAATCACTCCCGATAAAAAGAGAATTTCATGCAATGATTGTTTTAAACAAAGAAATTAAAGACAAGTGGAAAATAACAATATCCATTCCAAGGGAAGCGTCAGGCAGGAAGATACTGTAAGGATAATTGATTACTCTTAAATAGTTTTTCCTGGATTGTTGATTTTCCAAGCAGAGGATGACTGTGTATCCCATGCGACCTCCAATGATTTTAAAACGATTTAATTACGTTCCTGAAAAAATACATATAAGTAATGTTGTACACATTTAGTTCACAGATTACGCGTCCATTAATTACTTAAATTATTAACTGATTCAAGAAAAAATATTTATTTTTATCGTTTTTGTTTTTGAAAATATTAAAAATCTTTATTTAATAATAAAGCTTGAGTATTAATATATATATATATATATATATATATATATATATATATATATATATATATATATATATATATATATATATATATATATATATATATATATACATATATATATATATATATATATATATATATATATATACAATTATATTTTCGAATCAGAAAATTTATACTTCGCATCATTCTCATTCAGGTTCATCTCTCGCATCAGGTTCATTGTGTGTTATTCTAAGTTTTTGCATTAATGCTTAGTAGAAGTATTTTTTCGTAGATAAGTAAGCTGATTTATTTGTGTCAAGGGAAGAAACTTGGAAAATTGTAAGAATACTATCCCATAAAGTGCGTAGGCAGATAGATTAAGTCCATCTACCTTTGTTTAACATACGACTGTATCAAATATTGCATCAATGATAAAATGTATGTAGTAATCTTTATGGCAACATTTTTTAAAATGCAACACAAGTTCTTTTTAGAAACTGAAACTGTAAAAAAATTAAATTCTAATAAATTAAAAAATAACAATAAATATTAATCTAACGTGTTGTTTCTTGTAAAATAAAAATACAATTGGTTAACATTAAGTATTTAATCAACATTAAATATAAATAAGTCATTAAATATAAATGATCATCATTAAAATTATCTATAAAAAAACAATCATCATTAAATATTTCTTCTTAAATCTGATGTTTAAAAATGATCCATCTTAATTTTATTTACTCAATATATCTTCTTTAATTCAATCTTTCAAAATGTATATCGTCCTTTTTGTCATTAAAATTATTATATATCACCAACTTACAAAATCTTAAATATCTATCAGCTATTGTTACAATAAATTTAAATTTAAAGTTATGTGACATATAATGAACTTATTTTGTATTTTGGTTGAATTCAGAAATGCGCATTGCAATTAAATTTAGCATTGGAAACGAGAATTAAATTAGAAGAATTCTTAAAATTTATTATAAAAAGAAAGATTTGAAACATTACATTTCAAAAGAAATTTGTATAAAAATTGAAAACATTGCTTAATTCAAACTATATTTGTACAATTTTTTATTCTCTTTTCTAATTATTAATAGTTGATTTTATAATTCCCTTAAGAAATATATTATAAAATTTATTGATGTTAACAATGAAAACGAAGTTCTTTTGAATTAAATGAAAGTTTAAATATGTATTAAAATTGATTGTGTTCTTCACGAAGGGAAGTATCATCGTGTAGTTTAATATTATTTTTAATTGTAACATATTATTATACCTTATTTATTTAATTTCTCTTCAAAAATTAATTTTGACAAGATATCAATTTTACTTAAAATTGAACTTCGTTTAATGTAGTTTTGATTTTTAAATTCATTTATTCCAATTTTTAAAGCAATTGCAAATGATGATTTCTTTTAGTTTTGAAATATGAGCAGGATTGAAATAACATACATTATTATGTAAGGAAATATTGTGTAGTAAAACTTGTCGTTATTGTACATTTATTGAA
This sequence comes from Latrodectus hesperus, assembly GCA_037975125.1. Lineage (NCBI taxonomy): Eukaryota > Metazoa > Arthropoda > Arachnida > Araneae > Theridiidae > Latrodectus > Latrodectus hesperus. Next base: position 33,958,187 of record CM075856.1, on the reverse strand, counting down.
TTAAAGTTAAAATAATTATATGAACGTTACAGGACCATTTATCTACTAAATATTTTTAGTAATATTTTTAATTATAGCAATGTATTCATTAAAGATGATAAAAGTTTGTAAACCATTAAATTCTTTTGAAAAATATTTTTAATTAGATAGAAGAATCTGAAGAATAAAATATGGCTTACACAATTATTCTAAGTTTTATTTAAGGATTTATAAAAAGCTTATATATTATAAATTTAAATATTAAGTGTTAAAAATCAGGACAATGATGCTGATATAGTTTAAATTACATTGTAAATCGCCATTTCTCTTTTAGTCTAACTTATCGTACTCAAACAGCTCTTAACAATGACGTTATAATTTCCACAGCCATTATGCATCCGCAAATCACATCCGCTTTGAATCTCAGAGATGATCAAATTTATCCTAACTTAATCTGTTAAACAACCAGGAAGAGTAAATGGAGATAAACACTAGACACATTGTTAGGCCATCAGCCACCAACTAACAAGATTTCTAATGCTTATTATGTACCACAGTTTTAAATGTGCAATATAGACATTAGACTTGTCTAAAAGGGAAAGGATTTGTAATATAAATTGTGTTTAATCATATCCTCTTTCCTTAAAGCGAATGTTGTACTTCTATTTACACGTATTTGGTTTAATTTCCTTTAACTTCGTTTTCAGTACTGTAGCGGGAATATATACTACTATATATTAATAGAATGTTTATTCAGATTAGAGTAATAATATAAACCTTAGTGTAGAAATATGTGTGTGATACAAAATGATCATTAATAAAGGATGATTATGATAAGATGTATGATAATCAAATCTTCAAGATGTACAATCAAGCAGCCATAAATATACAATATAAATTAAATAAGACTAGTACCATTAGACAGTTTAATATCTAAGAATTCTATTGACTTTTAAATACATTAAAATTATATTTTCCATAGAAATGGCCTCATTTGAACATACATTATTGGTAGTGAATAAAATGTAAGTACTTGTAAGTTTATATGTATGTTTATATAAATTAATTTGATTAGAGGACACTTACATAAATGTATAAGATATATAAAGTCAATGCATACATAATTCGTATTGAATGTTAAAAATTTTATTTTTTTCATGCTGAGTTTCCCAGTTTGTTCACTCAATTAGTTGATGGGAAATTGAGTTGTAGTTGTAATAAAAGGATAAATTTCAAAATATAAGAGGCAAAATTTTTTTTATTGAAAATATATTATAACTCCAAAGCTTGTTTATAAATTACATTTTTTTTATTTTAGTATCCAGATTATGTATGTATAAATGTATTGAATTTCCTATTTGAGAGCAAGCGACATATAGTTGAAAATGAAAAAAACAGGTGTATTTGAGATTGATCACACAATGTTTTAAAGTTTTTAGTTGCGCTTGTTAATTGTAATATTATAGGCTAATTTGCTTTGGAAATTGCGTTTTTTATTGGAATGGCAGTTATGTAAATATCAATGGTATTCTAGTGATAAATACCGTGTGTTATTTGTGCTTTCCAGTCATAAGTTTGGTTAAAATGATCTTATTGGATAGTATTTGAGTATCATTCATGTTCCATTACATAGTTTTGGTAAATTAATATTCCTGAGTTGTGTTGTTGGAGATCCAATTTGCCGTCATATACTGAATATTGATAAACCAAGTTCACTTTTTATACTTTATTTTCGATTTATATTTAACTACTCTATTACTTCGATTACTCACACTTCGCTGTTTGTTTTTAATCATTCACTGCATGTTACTGGTAAGAAACTGACGTTAAAACTTACGATGGAAGATGATTTGTATACTTCTCCCTACCAATAGGCAGCTCCACCCTTACAAAAATGATTCAAGTAGTCCACAAGGCTCCATAGCATTCCAAAGCTTTCGAGTGTGTTCCGGAATGTTCCACAATAATCTGCGACTTTCCACACTATTTACGAACATACCAGAATATTCTAGAATAATGTGATTTGTTCTCGAATGTTAAGAATTGTGCTAGAAATTTCTAGAGGGCAAAATTTTTATCCCCTATATCTTGAAAAGTACGTTCTACAGATAAAAACGATAGGTTACTTCATGGATAAGAGAATATTACTACACCACATGCAACACCATTGTTCTCATCGGGAATGATTTCTAAGTTTTGTCGGCACACGCACATTGTACACTTTCTTTTATAATATATATTGATTTTGGGAAAATTGGAATAAATAAAGAATTTCATAATTGTAATTTAAATATAACTTGAATTATATAAGATTTTAATAGAGTTTGTGTCATATAACATAAAGTAATTTAATAATATAATTTATTCTCATTTTATAAAACTTAAAAATTTAGAATGAACATGAACAATTGAGAAAATAAATTTATTGGATTTATGTTAAATAATATATATATATATATATATATATATATATATATATATATATATATATATATATATATATATATATATATATATAGATAAAACATGAAGAAAAGTATAAAATTGGAAAGATACTAAAGTATATGAAGCAAAAGACAAGAAGGCATAGGGACCATGTCTTCATCAGGAGGGAGATGGTCAGCTATGCAAAAATGAACACTCTTTTCTGACATGCTCGAAGGACAAATGTCTAAAAATCTTCGAGCAATTCCCCGAAGAGTGTTCGTATTAAAAGAACTTAATTAAAAATTAGACTAAATATATATGTAGAAAAGATAAATATATATGCAGAAGAATAAAAATACTCACTATAGATGAAAATACTCACATTAGTAGAAAAATAATCACAATAGTAGAAAAATACATACAGTAGAAAATACAAAATACAAAAGCCAGTAAATTAGATTGAATTTATATATGAGAATAGTAGGAAGTTGCCAAAAGTAAATTTGAAATTAGAATGAAGAAATATTGAATTTATATATGAGAAAAGTAGGAAGTTGCCAAAAGTAAATTTAATATTAGAATGAAGAAATATTGCCAGAAGTAATTAAATTCAAAAAGTTAAAGTGGTTTAAAGTCGTATTAAAGGGGATTTAAGTTTTAGTTATGTATAAAATAAAGTGTATATATGTAGGTATTTTCATAATTTCAATATTCTTACAATCTTACCTGGCACTTATTCTCATATATAAATTCAATCTAATTTACTGGCTTTTGTATTTTGTATTTTCTACTGTATGTATTTTTTACTGTATGTATTTTTCTACTATTGTGATTATTTTTCTACTAATGTGAGTATTTTCATCTATAGTGAGTATTTTTATTCTTCTGCATATATATTTATCTTTTCTACATATATATTTAGTCTAATTTTTAATTAAGTTCTTTTAATACGAACACTCTTCGGGGGAATTGCTCGAAGATTTTTAGACATTTGTCCTTCGAGCATGTCAGAAAAGAGTGTTCATTTTTGCATAGCTGACCATCTCCCTCCTGATGAAGACATGGTCCCTATGCCTTCTTGTCTTTTGCTTCATATACTTTAGTATCTTTCCAATTTTATACTTTTCTTCATGTTTTATCTTATTTATATAGGCAAATCTTTCTTTAGCTGCTTTTGCGCTGGCTAGATTTCCTATTATGCATTGTAGTTACAACATTATATTTTTAGCATTGTATTTATTACTTTATATTCATATATGTATTTTCTTTATATTAATATATATTTTAACATTCATTTCATTAGCTGCTTTTGCGCTGGATCTGATGTTAATTTGTCTATGTATATGTCTTTAATCTAATTTTCCCTTTCAGGTACTTAATATTTTATTTCATGAATTGTAAATTAAAAGATTTAGCGCCTGACAAAAGGGGTGAAAATTCACCCTGTGTCCGGTCGTCCATGCAATATGGGTGGTACCATGGAGGATCGTCAGAAAGTAACCATCCTAAGGACGATGAATATCTTAATTCTAATTGCTTTAGTAATCCTACTGATTTAAATAGTATTTTTGAAAAATTTAAATTTAAAAAATGTGATTCTAAAAAATGCAAAACATGTCCTAATTTTAATAATTTACAAATTTGTAAAAAATCTAATTCTGTTGCTTGCAAAATGTATAATATTATTTATCTTCTCGAATGTAATATTTGTAAATTTAGATATATAGGCCAAACAAGCAACCCTTTAAATATTCGTATTAATTTACACAGGTCCAATATTAAAAACTATGACAATAAAAAATTTAATCTTGAATTCAATCATTTTCAAATTCATAGTTTCAATAACGCTGTTATTAGTATTATAGACATCGAACCCAATACAGATATACGTATTATAAAGGAAAATAGGTTTATCATTAATTTAAAATCTCTTGCTCCTTTTGGTTTAAATGAATTATTTAATGGCAAAATTATTAACTATTCTAATAGTAATTCCTTTGTATTTTTTCACAATAATTACTATAAAACTAAAAGATTTAAAAGAGCTGGACGAAAATTTAAAAAATCTTACAATAAAATAGATCTTAAAAATAATTTTGAGTTTTATTTGGATAAAATTTATAATTTGGAATCTTCCTTCTCTAGTACTTATAATTGGCTACCTTGCAAAGTATTTATTATGAAACTGACTGATAGTGATTGCAAATTTTTATATTCGTGTATAAACGATATAAATTTCCACAACCAGCATTTTAAGATTTTATTTTTTGACCTATTTAAATACAGATATAATAAAGTTAAAATTAAGAAAAATATTAGATTACATTATTTCACTATTAATTTTCAACATCCTAAGTTTGATAATTTTAAACTAAACAGTTTTGTTAATGATTTGTATAGTATTTTTCCTATAGAAGATGTTACTGTCAAAATTGCTTTTTCCTATGATATTCCTTTTGGACGTAAAATCTTTAACTATAATCAATTTTGCAAAGATATCTCCTCATCTAGAAAGCTATCTAAATGTATTTGTCATAGTAATGAACTAAAAAATTTCATTAATACTGATTTCGGTCATATTATCACAGGTGATTTAAACATTGTTAATGACCCTAAATTAAAAGAAATATTAAGTAAAGGAACTAAATATAGACCAGTTTTTCAACTAAATAGATTTAAAATAATTAAAGTAATTTTATATAATATTGATTCATTTATCTTTAAAATTTCTAAATTTTATAATGTACCTATTGAATTTTTTACAGTATGGAAGTTTAAACTTTTTAATAAAATTAAGAAATTTATTTTTGTCAATAATGTAACATTTCCTGGTATTAAGCTTGGTCCATTAAAACCAGCCATAAATAATCTAAAAGATAACTTCATCATTACGCCAGTAGATAAAGCCTCTAATAATTACGCATTTTTTTGTAAGAAATTCTATTTAGATTTAATTGATAATGAAACATTAAATTCCAGCACATATAAGCGTTTAAACTCCACTGTTAATATTATTAATAAAAAAATCCTTGGGCTTTACAAACTTTTAAATATTAGCAACTATAAATTAGAGTTTCCTTATTTAACAGTCATTCCTAAATTTCACAAAATTCCTATAAAGTTTAGATTTATCACCTGTGGTACTAAATCATACATGAATAAACCTGGAATCATTTTTGCTAAATTTCTTAATATTATATTAGACAATATTGTTAAATCAGAAGCTACTTGGATCATTAATAATAATAGGCCTATTTTGGATTTTTTATCGAAAAATTATATTTATTGTATTAATTCTTTTGACTTTAAAGACCTTTTTACTAGTATTCCCATAGATAAATTAAACGATGTACTACACCTTTATTATCAGGACTATAGAAACTTATTAAATATTAATTTTGATTACTGGAATAATTTAGTTAAAATGTGTATTTATAATAATTTTATATTTAACGGTGAAAATATTTTTATTCAAAATTGTGGAATTCCACAGGGATCCAATTTTTCTAGCACACTAGCAAATTTATTTTTACATTATTTTGAAAAAAACTTCTTTTATCAATATCCTTTTGCTTTTCGATACATAGATGATTTCATTATTTTCAACAATTTAAAATTTGAAGATATTTCTAAAACTATTTACCCTGAAGAACTTTCTCTAATTAAAACTAATTTATGTGAAACTAAAACAGAATTTCTGGATTTATTTATCACTATTGATAATTCCACTACATATATAGACATTTTCGACAAAACTAAACAGTTTAATTTTCATGTTAATAAGTTAATTTCTTGGAACTCCAATATTTCTTTAAAAATATACAGAAACATTATAATTAATGAGCTTAATCGCATTTATATAATCTGTAACAATTATGAATATACTAAAAATCAAATTAAACGCTTAATAGCTCACCTAAAAAATAACAATATTCCAATTAATTTTATTCTAAAATATGTAGGAAGTAGGGAATCGCTTGTAAGATTGAAGTAATGCGTAGTTTTTATAACTACAGAAGGGCCACCCAAGCATTGAAGTTCTTACAAGAATCCTGAAAATACCTACATATATACACTTTATTTTATACATAACTAAAACTTAAATCCCCTTTAATACGCTTTAACTTTTTGAATTTAATTACTTCTGGCAATATTTCTTCATTCTAATTTCAAATTTACTTTTGGCAACTTCCTACTTTTCTCATATATAAATTCAATATTTCTTCATTCTAATTTCAAATTTACTTTTGGCAACTTCCTACTATTCTCATATATAAATTCAATCTAATTTACTGGCTTTTGTATTTTCTACTGTATGTATTTTTTTACTGTATGTATTTTTCTACTATTGTGATTATTTTTCTACTAATGTGAGTATTTTCATCTATAGTGAGTATTTTTATTCTTCTGCATATATATTTATCTTTTCTACATATATATTTAGTCTAATTTTTAATTAAGTTCTTTTAATACGAACACTCTTCGGGGGAATTGCTCGAAGATTTTTAGACATTTGTCCTTCGAGCATGTCAGAAAAGAGTGTTCATTTTTGCATAGCTGACCATCTCCCTCCTGATGAAGACATGGTCCCTATGCCTTCTTGTCTTTTGCTTCATATACTTTAGTATCTTTCCAATTTTATACTTTTCTTCATGTTTTATCTTATTTATATAGGCAAATCTTTCTTTAGCTGCTTTTGCGCTGGCTAGATTTCCTATTATGCATTGTAGTTACAACATTATATTTTTAGCTTTGTATTTATTACTTTATATTCATATATGTATTTTCTTTATATTAATATATATATATATATATGTGTGTGTGTGTGTGTGTGTGTGTGTGTGTGTGTGTGTGTGTGTGTGTGTGTGTGTGTGTGTGTGTATTATCGTAAAATACTGAAATTGGAGAATGTTGACATTTACCGGTGGATTATCGCACACCAAATACATCAGTGAAAGATTGAATACTTCATTATATCCTTGTACATTCGGACTCTCTACGATGTATATCGACAATCACAGATGTGCCCTGGTGTCGGTCGAAAAGAAAGGTGTGTAGGACAATAAATTGGTGACTGGCTATTTTCAAATCTTTTATTCTGCAAGGTGTCAATCTGCTTTGTCTGTTTTATACTCAGTTTGATAGTGCGCTAACAACATTTTTTTTTAATTTTGTTTTCCGACACCCTAATTTATAGTGAATGGATATTTTAATGAATCACTCTACCTTTTCTTTTTTGAAAAAATTAATTGCATTAAGTTTGAGTAAACAAAAAACAATTATTTTCATTTTTCTCAAGAAAAATATCCTAAAATGGTTTCTGAAGTGATTTTTGCTAAATTAAGTGCACCTCACCTTTGAATTACAGATGATTAAAATGTTTTGATATTTTAAAAATACATAATGAAGAGAACTTAATTGTCTTAATAAAATCAAGAAAAAATAATACAAAATATCACGTTATCAATGAAGAATTTTTCTTTACGCATAAAAATATTCCATATGAGGCAGTAATAATACTATGTGTATAAAATTTATGCAAACAGTTTCAAGTACTTAACACAGTGCACCTAAGAAAGATATTGTTATGTAGCCAATGGTCATTTTTGACTTAAACTCAAGAATTCAAGTTCATCTGTAGATCTGAATTCAAACAGATGATGATTATAAGTACATCCTCATGTATATAATTGAATAAACAATCAAGTTTATTCAATTATATGGTATTAAGTTTCTCCAGATATGACCTTTGAAAATTAAAGAGATAAAAAAGTAGCGTGTCACTTCTCTTCTTCTTTATGTGTCTGTTCTACATTCTAGTATTTTTAACATTTGTATGCTCCAACAATTTTGCAGTCAGAAAATGGTAGAGAATTCAGAAATCAAATCATATCCGAAACATGCTCTATATAAAAGATGCTAAGATATTTGATGTAGAGCCTTGCTACAGTCAAACACAAAGCTAAGTTAAAATGACCAATCGTGGTACACAGAATATGATAACTGCATGGATGAACGATAAGGATACACATAAATGGTCATAGTTTAACCTTTATTCAATTTGCCAAGAATGTTACATATGACAAAGGAATATGACAAAGTAATTATTAAGCCATGTTTGGCGTTAAAGCAAAAGGATGCATAGCATTTTTTCGTGATGAACAAATTGCAATTACTAAAACTGAAGAATAACTCTAAGAAACTCCCGATACATTTGAAACCGAAGTACAATTTAGAGAAACTGTTAAAACTTCTGAAAAAAAATTAATTTATAACGAAAACCATATTCCAAAGAAAAGTATTGAAAAGTATCTGCAATCTGTTAAGACTTCACATTAATTTCTAGCTTATAATCACGAGTTAATTTCCATAAAATGGGAGACCGTTATAAACAATGTTTTATTGAAATCAACAAAAACTTCACAAAGCTCTTAAAAATTATTTTCTTTTGCTTAAATTGGTGAAACCGTAGTAATACAAGTCCCTGAGGTCAACCGTGGTCGTGCAGGCAGCTCAAATGTGTTAGCAGTTATTGATTGAATAGAAGACTCTGATTTCTATAAACTGGCAAATAAAAATGGTACCCAGAACCAGCTTTAAACATGTAATCAGTTAGTGATTTGTAAGGAAATGTTACTTTCCATAGATGAGATTTTTTCTCAAGATATGTCACTGAGAAAAGTTGCTGCAGTTAATTCAAGAAGAGGGAAGTAAGTTTATATACACTGTCTTTGCAAAAGGAAGTGTTCCTCAAATAAATGCAATTTTAAAGCAAGGACAATTGCTTAGTCCAAAGTGCCATCATAATAGCTTATTTATTAATAAGCAATAAATGTTGAAATAAATAAGACTTGAATCACATAATTAACTTTTTATTACTATTATTTTCTTTTCTCATTTAGAATGTACTATATAATTACATTTTTAATTTCAATTTATACATATGTGTATGTTTGCCATATAACTTACTATGTTTGAAAATATTTCTTGGTATCAGAAAATAACTTTATTTCAACTCTGACAGCTAACAAACTAATTCATCATATATTTCCTTAAAACTAAAATTTAAAACATATTACTTTTAAAAAAAACTTTAAGATGTTAAATAGCATATATAAAATATAATGCGTCAACCAGATTACTTATAAATGTATACGAAATATGCCTTTATATTTTAAAAAATTTAGAACAATATACTTATAGTGCTATTATATTATATAGATGATCAATATCAGATTATGTGAGTATGCATTTTCAAAGCAGCAACTGCTTCAATTTAAAGCACAATTCAGGCGAAAAAATATCTAAAAATTAATTCTATTCATACCTAAAAATATCAGCACAATGAACGGTTACGGTTAAAATTGACAAATAATTTAATTTTTATGTAAGCATAGCTTAGGAGCATTATATTGTAACTGCGGACACAACTCACATTTTTAACCAATTTATGATTTGTCCAAATATATATATATATATGGATATATATATATATATATATATATATATATATATATATATATATATATATATATATATATATATATATATATATATATATATATATATATATATATATATATATGATATATATATGATATATATATATATATATATATATATATATATATATATATATATTAAAAATTCTTCTAGAAAAATAAACAGGATAACATAAGTATGTTCTTTTTCCTGACATTAATTATACAAGTAATGCAAGTAATACAATTTTATGAAGAATAGTCAAACGCTTCCTTCTTGAAAATACGTAGAAGTTTTCCAAAGCATAATATAATAGAGATTTAATTAATTAAATGGTGTCATAAACATAATTTAGTAAATTTAAACAGAGGTTAATTATATTTTAAATAAAATTACGAAAGGAAACTTAATTTTCATTTTAAGTTACCCAGTTTTCGTGATGTACATTTCCCTCCATTATCTGCAACTGTTCCCAGCTCAAATGATAAATTATGATTTTTAACATCTATTTCGAGATATTTTGAAACTGTTAGGTACATTAATAATATGTCTCCATTTATATGGAATTTAGTATTTGTTTTATGATTTCATACAAAACATTCGTCTTTGTTTTACTCAAATAAAATAAATAATTTTGTCTAAAAATTCAGAATGGATACAAAGAAGAATATTTATCAAATAGCAACAAAATCATTTTGTGTTGGTTCCCTAATTTTCTTCGTTTTCCTATTTTAATATTTGCAATTGATTTAAAATAATGCATTGACTAAGAAACAGTTAATATTCAACGTGTTCTATAGCTTGCAATTTTTTAATAAGTTATCGCACAATTTTTCATAAATTAATATATTATAATAATATGTATCTACTTTTGCTTTTTGATTCAATATTATTTGGCTGGTGTGCTTACATAAATTTTTGTTTCCTATATTTCTTTCAATTGTATACCAACAATCTAAAATCATGGTGCAACAATCCCGATCAAAAATATTATGAAACGTAGTAAAAAGTTGGCAAAGAATTTAAATGAAATATTTTTGAAAACACTTATTGAATAAGAACTATGACTATTACTGATAAATCCTTGTGACAACAGTTAGTAGCACATTAAGACCTAGATTAACAATTTTAATGTAATTTTCGAACACACTTTTTTATAATAGTTTCAAAATTTGAAATTTCTCCGTTTTATTTAAATGAATATTTTAGGATAAAAATATAAAAAAATGTCATTTGTTGGAGAGTAAACAAGACTGAGTTATTTTATAATTAGTAATCATTTTATTAGCACATGCTTTGTAAATATAAAAATGCTTTGTAAATTTTAAAATATAAGAATACAGAAAGTTATCTGTGAAACTAAAAACCATTACAAATAATTGCTAAATTTTATGCTCCATTACTTTTGAATATGTTCTGCCATATCGTGCCTACATATGCATAATTTTTACATTTAAGCGAATCCATGAAATTAAAAATTAATGTAATTACAGATACATGATGAAAATTTTGAAACTCATATTTTTTTACTATAATTATAAATGATATTATTACATATAAATTCCAAAAATATATCAATAAATGTATAAAAAAGTATGTGTTTTAACTTATAAATGGAAAAATGCTTAAGTATTTAATTTTACTTACACTATTTAAAATAATTAATATAAATTATTTAATTATTTCAAATTCGTTAACACTTTATTCATTTTATTTTTAAAGTACATAATATATTGTTAAAGTAAAGAATAAAATAAAATTTCATTTCATTATATTTTCATATTTTCAAAAATCTTAAGATTTGAATAATTACTTAAAAAATTTCGAATATGCCAAAAAATAGAAAATATAACAATGTGTTTACCATTTTTATATTTTAACTTTTTAGTAGCTATAATTTATTCCCTTATAACAGGGATGGAGAATCAATGACACGCATGCCACAAGTGGCACGTTTGAAAATTTTAATGTCACGGACGAAAAAAAAATTTTTTATAAGTTATCTTTTTGATAAAAATGAATTAAAAATTATTAATCTATACATAGTTTCTAATTTATGATATAAATTTGCAGTACTGAATACCTATCTTAATATGTTAACTATAACCATCAAATTAAACAATTTAATTAAAATATCGCACGAATTCCCTCAAAGTATATAAAGATGCGCATTTGATAAAAAATTTTGCGAATCCAGTTTTGCCTTATAACGTTATTGCATGTTGCCGTCACTTCGCTCGTATCAGATGACAGACTGCGTTAGTCATTTTTAGTTAACTGTCGTCTTCGAAACTTCAGTGACTTGTTAAAAAATATAACCGTTTATTGTAAATAGATATGTTATTTTGCGATAAATTTTTTTGCATATTATTTCATATTTTGTATTCTGCATTCGCTTGCAAGAATATATTGCGTCACGACTTAAGTTTTAACCTGTAACAACCTTCAGGTATTAAATGTTACTAAGCTTATAACTTATTTTAATTATTTTTAAACAATAAAATATTTTAATATTATGAAAAATCATTTTATCATTAAATTAGTGTAAAATATAGAAATGATTATTAAAATTACCTTGAATTAATATATTATTTATTATTTTCTAGTGTTGGTAATATTTTTAGCACTTTAATATGTAACGAAACATGTTCTTGTCAACGAATTCAGAATAAATTATTAATTTTATAACAATATTATTAAAAAATATATTTTTTTAGAATTTCTTATTATGGCTAGTTCAATGAAGGAATCGAAATTATCCGAAACATGTAGTAGCAAAGAATTTCAATCTTTGTGGACGGATAGATACGGTATGATTGAAAAGGACAGTAAAGCAATTTGTATTTTATTTTCTAAAACTGTAGTCTGTAGAACATCTTCAGTAAAGCGGCATTAATCAAAGTATAGAAGAAGAGCAAAAGGAGTATGTATCACGTGCCTTAAAAAATAAAAAAAAAATTCCAAAGAATTAAAGACATGCCGATAGCTAGGAATACAGTGAAAGAGAGAATTTTGGGTATGATAGAAAATGTAACTTTTCAATAAAAAAACTCATATAAAGTCTGGCGATTTTATATCCATTTGCTTTGACGACTCGTCAATTTACGTCGATAGACTCTATCGACGTAACAGGCACTGCTTGCTTAACAACTTTTGTACGTTATTTTGTTCGAAACAATATTAAACAAGAGTAAATAAGTTTATCAATATTAACAGCAACAACAAAATAATTAAACATTTGCAATGCAGTTATAGATGCATTGGAAAAAAGAGAAACATGTGCTTCTAAAATTGTGTCAGTTACAACTGACGGTGCCCGCAGCTTAATTGGACGGGAAAATGGATTTATAAATTTATTTACAAAACGTATTGGAAATACAATTTTTGATTTTCAGTGCATTATTCACTAACAAGCAACGTGTCAAAACATTGTTATGTGTCGAAACAGGTTTAAAAATGTTTAATGATATTTTGAGTTTTGTAACAAAATTAGTCAATTTTATATGAGCATCGGCACCAAATAAATGAAATTTTCAAGAATTTTTAAACGAAGTAAACTCGTCTTATAATAGCTTACTTTTATACAATAGTGAACGCTGGTTAAGCCGCAGAAATGTTTTGCAAAGATTTGTCGATTGTTTTGAGGAAATAAGATCATTTCTAAATAATGAGAACATTATTGACCAATACAATTAATTATTAGGCGTAGAATGGCTAGCAAAGTTACATTTTTTACTGATTTATGCTATCGCTTAAATGAGTTAAATATAAAACTACAAGGACTGTTAATAAAACAGTCATTATAATGTTCGATTTAATTAAAGCGTTCGATGTCAAATTACAGATTTTTAATCGCGGTATTTTCAAATACATATAAATATTTTTCGAATGTAAAAAAAAAAATTGAAAGTGAATATCATGAAAAGCCAAATAAAGAGTCATTAACGAAAGAATTTTCAATGGTAATTCATTCCATGATTCTGGAATTTTCAGCGAGATTTACGCAGTTTAAAGAATTTGAAGAAACTTTAAAATTCATTTTAAATCCTGATAAAATACCATTTTAAAAATTAAATTTAAAAGTCCTGGAGTGGGTAAATTTTAATGAATTAGAAATAAGTACCATATGAAACCAAATATTTGTTGATTTAAAAAATGATTTAGAGATTATTAAAAGTAATCGAGTATTGGATAATATAAATAAAATTGCCAAAAAATGAAATTAATGTTTAATTTTTTAAAAACATTAGTACAGGAAATTTTATTAATCTTTTCATCTACGTGGGCATGTGAATCTCTATCTTCTGTATTTGCAGAATTAAATTTTATAAAAAAATAAATATAGGAATTGAATGACGGATTAATCGAGCTCTGCATACGTAATGTTGAAATTAACTAAATATGAAATAGATATTAAATCTTTATCATCATGCGTACAGCAACAAAAATCACATTAAAAACAATTGTTTTTACCGTGAATTTTGTTTCTAACATATTGCCTTCTATAAAACATTGTTTAATAAAAAATTGTTTAAAAAAGATTTGCTTTTATTTGTTTATTTAATTATACATACGTATAGTTTCACCCCGCTAACATTTCTAGGGAAAATTTATTGTGGCACGTTATATATTTAAAAAGGAATTTTTATGACTTTGAGTCACGGACATCAAAAAAAGTTTGCCATCCCTGCCTTATAACAATATGAAATTATTAGTCATCTTTATATCTAGTTTTGTATTGCATGGTGCTCACAAGAACCGTTTCATTTCTTAGTGAACAAAAGCAACAGATGTAGTGGACATCCTGACGCTACATCATTGATCTAAAGAATCACGGGAACAATAATGTGAAAGCAAACAGGTATGATTTGATAGAACATTATATATTTATAGAATGATTTGATAGAGCAATTCTATGATAGAACATTTTATTTTCCAAAAAAATGTAATACATAATTCATTGATTAAAGAGCAGAGTTCAATAATTCTTATATTTTAAGAATCAATCAAATTTGTTTTGAAGTTTCTGAAAAATATTTAATGCAGGAGTAGCGTTATCAATAAAACAAAATATATCTACATAACAAGGTCGAAAGAGAAATACATATATATATATATATATATATATATATATATATATATATATATATATATATATATATATATATATATATATATATATATATATATATATATATATATATATATATATATATATATATATATATATATATATATATATATATATATATATATATATATATATATATATATATATATATATATATATATATATATATATATATATATATATATATATATATATATACATAAACAAATTTATTGACTCTTATGAAGTAGAAAAAGTAAAATTCACAGCATATTTAAAGTGTCATACTTTCAAAATGCGCCTATTATTATTATCCTCAGGAATGCAAAATCTCAAATGTATTTTTATTATTTTTATGAAATATGCATCAAAAATATTAATATAATAATAAATTAAAATTAATGATCTTGTTTTTAAATGAAAATGATGACAACATTGTAGCATTAGTTTAAAATGCTCTTTGTATCATAACATTTTGATAAGCAGATTTTCTATTGACTGAAGTTTAATGGAATACAGGTTATTATTAAAATGTTAGAACGTAAGTAAATAAAAACATTCAATAACTAAGGAATAGTTGCGTTGAAGAAAGCGCAATTGTGCCTGCTTTAAATTTGCTACAAACTGTGGATTGATTGATGATGCGTTACAAGTTATGAAATAAATTGCGATAAAAGTAAGTTTGATTTATTTCCTACTTTTATGAGTTTCGAATAATTAAAATTAGTGAGTTAATTTTTCGATATTATAATTAAAATAAAAAAAATTAATTTATAATAATTGAATTTTCAGAATTTAAAAATGCATTCTTATAATGAAAAAATATTACAACATAAACACGACGTGTATTTTCTTCCACAGTATGAATTCATATATGATTCATTTTCATAAAATTATATAAATTAATTTTGTATGTAATTATAAATTTAGAAATAAAGAATAATTCCAAGTTGCATATTTTCAAATTATTATTTTATTTTTTTAAATATTATGTTTATAAAAATTGTTTTCATAACTTGTTTCTACGCAAATCAAACTATTAATTTACGTTTTAAATATGTTGTTATATTACATCAAATTAATTATTTATAAAGAATATAAGTTTTTTACAAGCAATTGTTTAATGAAGATTCCTAATCGATATCAGTTTTAAAAAGAACACGTGTTTAAATTATTTGAATCAATTAGGTAACGGGAGTTATTACAATTAAATATTTTTATGAATTATTCAATGATACTTTTGTGTGTATAAAATATTTAAACAAGTTTTTAACTTAAGAAATGTTTCATTATCTTTCATCCAATTGGGGAAATCAGAAGTATGTTTTTGAATATTTAGACACATTTCTTTTTTCCTCAATATATATTTGTTTTATATTATTTTCTTGTTATACATTTGTTCTAAAATAATTAGTAATGCCATTCTTGACATTCTGACTTTATTTATAAATATTCATTTGTGTACATTTTGCAACTGCGATCTATCTTGAAAGGATTTAGTTAATGCTTGACCTTTCTATAATAGCTAAGGCGAATCAAACTTTTTAGCAATTAAATAAAAATTTATTTAAAAAGGCATAATAAATAATCTACAAAAGAATGAACGATCAAAAGTATTTTTTCTAGCTCTCTTGGTTCTACAGCAGCTATTTTAATTTCTTACAATATAAACAATTTCTTACATTTTCTTCCGTTTAATCTCAAATATGCAGGTAGCCCTAAGGCGTTATAACTCTATCTACCCTTAAAACCAACATCAATAAAAAAAGGGACAAACTGGAAAAAAGCGTAATCGTACCACCTGTGTTAAAATGTCAATTTCCTTGAAAGTGAATTAGAGTATATACAGCAATATATAAAAGCTAATACTATTACTTAACATTTTGAAATAGGCTACAACTATAAACAAACAAACTTTTTAATTCTACAATGATAAATAATTGCTTGCATCAAAAAAGTAAATATTAATACCAATATAAACATTACCAAAATATAAAAATATAAAAAGTAAATAAATTTTTGTAAGTGATAACACACAAAAATTATATAAAGTAGCACAAAAATTCATTCACTTTTCTAAAGGTAAAAATGCAATTTTTAATATTGGTAGTTTAAATATTCCTTTCCAGGCAGGCAATTTGTAACCTTTGATGACAACCCAGTCGCAAACTTTAATGTTATCTTTAAAAATATTCCGGCAATTTTATTGATGCAAATTATTAAAAAATAATTTGTCATCTGTCATACATTATGTGAACCTTTTAGTATATCTTATCCTCAAATTTAAGCAATTCAACAACAAATAAATCTGATGGGATAATACTGCTAATAGCACGACCAGTTATAAAATACTCAGAAGTCAAGATAGCCAAGTTTTCATTATGATTGGTTAAGAAGTTAATGGATGGGAATTTAAAATTCCTTTTATTTGTGCAACTGTATTAAGGAATTAGTCATTTTTTTCCATCTCAACAACAGAGTGTTAAATGATATATGAAAGATTTGATTCCAGCTTCCCATTGGCCTCAAGCATTTGAACTCATGGAAGCAGAAATGACCATTCCATAGTTTCATTTTGAAAAAAAGTTCTTATAATTAGCATGGTTACAAACTATTCTATACAATTTTTACGGTCTTTACTAACATGCTTGAAATACAAGGTAATATCGCACATTTTGTTTTATGAATCTAACTCTCCTAGAAATGAATATTTAAAGTAGCAATAAATGCTTCAGTGGATAATTCAGTAACATCTAAATGTATTGACTTTGCAACCATACCAATAAAAATACAGACATACATATTTCGAAATATAGTTTTATGTTGACCTCTGCATTCAATAAGAAAAATCTATAGTCAACAACTGTGCAATTAAACATTGCATTTATATTTATTCGCTTTTTTGGAAATTCAACTATAATTTCCTCTTCTAAAACTAGTTTTACTTTGAAGCAGATTATACAGAACACTTTTTCCACTAATTTACCGACCATTAACCGGCAAAAAAAAAAATTACCCCAGATATAACAGTTTTTGAGGATCAGCATGTAAATTCTACTAATGAAAATGTTCTACAATTATTTTTATTGACTTAGAAGCTTTTGATAAAAGGAATGGGGGCTTTTCAGCATCAATGCTATAACAATTTTAGAGCCGAACACCAAATCTTTATAATTTTTCTATCTAAGAGATTGTGCAAATTTACTACCTTACTAGTTACAATCTTGCCGTAATTTAAATATTTCCTCTCGAACGAATGTATTTTGAGCTTCCCTTACCTGTATAAACAAGGCAAATCAGGTATTTGCCGTGGCTCTTTCCTTCCATTACTTGAATTGCTAGAGTTATCTATAAACCTGAAAATAAAACCAACAATACGAAGTAATTAACTATACTAATTATTGATTTTACAGAATTCATAAGAGAAATTATTAGTTTCCACATCTATATGTAAGTTCAATTGTAATTTTCTTGAACTTATCAATGCATTGATTGTTTGCATTTGAAAAAATTTATTATTTATGTAGAGAGTCTCTTCTTGTAGAAACTCTGGTGCATCAATGAGTGTAGAATCTGATCGGATCTGAACACCCATCATAGCAAATTAGATCAGCAGGATTGTTCTGTTTCATCAAATGTTCCAAAAATAATTCATCAATTAAGTTATGAATTCATTCATATTTATTTTCAACAAATTTCCTTAGTAAATTTGACGCTGCTTTTAGACATGCCAATACAAATGTTGAATATGTGTGCATAAAAACACACGTAAAAATTGAGTATTCCGAGAATATATTATATTTTCTATAGTGTGGAAAGCAACTCCGTCGTACACAAATGTAAACTACGAATACTAATTGTTTTTATTCGAGCATTTTTCGACTTGCTGCATAAAAGAGGGACAATATTTTTTATTTCACTTACACAGAGAAGATGGATAACGAAACAGAAAGTATCCTTTGACGTATCACAGAATCTAGGTAGTTAAAATTTTTAGCTGAATTTGTTTGAAGACATCGATTTATTTATAAAGCTTGTAATTTAAGTTTTGCAGTTTGGAATTTTTTCCAAACAATTTCATTATTTGGAGGTATTTTAATGTCTCAGTCTAGTTTCGAACTCTATAATTTTTAAAGAAAACTTTAAGCTGCCTGATCCTACAAATCGATAAACCCTTGTAGATCAAATAATCTTGCTATAGTAGCCGAAACCGAACGTTTTGTTAAATATGTTTCTTGAAAGTGGATCGTAGTAAAACAAAATGTATCCTTTTTAGGATTTCATCTCATCCCAAAATCTTAACAATTTCCTTTATTGAATTTTCACAGTGTTTTTATTGGTCTTCAAAATTACAAAATTATCAGAACTCCGTTTATACAGATGCGTTTCTCTAGCCTTTAATAGGGATATTAGTTAATCTTGAAAAGCATTTGTTGAATCAATATTTTCTGCACTTAATAATATATCGTCTAAATAAACATCTTTTAATGTTGCAAAAGTTGCGATAGGATAATTAATCACTTCATCTAAAGCTTACTGTTCTAATACTCTATTAGCCAAATAAGGGACACATATTGTTCTATTGTTACGTAATTCCTATTGTTTTATTTGTCCATGTAAACTATTTTTCCAAACTAAACAACGAAAATGTTCGAAGATAACTTAAATTTCTATACTTAATATCGAACGAGAAGCATTTGTAGGGTTTTAAAATACAACGTTATCAAAAATCAGTCACCTTGTAAAGATGAGATATAATACAATATTCCTCCTTTCTGCAAGCAATTATTGATGGATTCATTCATTAATTAACATGTTGGATTTCATTCATTAACATGTTGGATGTGTTTTACAACTGTTCTACATGATGGATCAGCTGCTTACGGATTGCACATGATAATGAAATCAAAACTTAGAAAAGAAAATTATATTGCCAAATTACATAAAAGAAATAGTTCGGTCTTCTTTATTTATACGTTTTATCCTTTTTCTGGCTTCTTGCAAAACTTGAATTTGTTACAGAAATTTTTTTTATCAATAACATTTGGTATAAATATATTATACTGGAAAGTGACCTTTAATAGGTACTTTATGATTATATGTAGTCTCGATCAATGACCACATCTAAACTTAAATACAAATTTTTACTTAATAGTTTTCAAAATCATTGGTAATTACAAGCCAGATAATTTATTTCCTTGTGTTACAATTTTTTTAATTATTCGTATTAACAAATAATTTAATTTTAATACAATTAAATGTAGTTAATATAAGATTTGCAAATAATTGTAATTATAAATATTATTAAGAAGTAAATATAGGTAATATTTTTTCGTCAGGTAGTACTTGGTTGACGACCCTCTTCTGGTTTTAGATTATTGTAGAGTGTACAACGTCATGGACCTGGTCTTTTTTGCATAGAATATTGTAATAATAATTTGAGATTGTCAATATGTTTTAAAATTCTTCAATATTTATTTTAATTACTATGATTTTATAAACTTTACTTATCTGTAATTGTAGTTATGTGTAAAAAATAATTTGATAATCATTGATGAATATTTTATTAACCATTTTTTATTAGTTTAAAATAATTTTTTTAAAAGCAAGAAATACAAAGTGTATGTTATAAATTAATTACATTCTATTATTATAACCTTGAAAATGTAAAATTCTGTTTAAAACATTGCATTGAATTTTTGAAGTCATATATTTAGAATTTCTATTAAGTCATTCAACTGAAATTGTTTTCATTTAACCCAATTATTTGTCTCTATTTTTAATCAAAGAATTGTCAGAATTGATGAATGTGTTGATTTTTATTTCTTACTTAGTGTTATTTATAATAATATATGTATATATAATATATATATATATATATATATATATATATATATATATATATATATATATATATATATATATATATATATATATATATATATATATATATATATATATATATATATATATATATATATATATATATATATATATATATATATATATATATATATATATGTAATATACATTGAAATATCAATATGAATATAAATTAAAACTAAACTCTGGCATGACAGACCACGTGGGCCAAGGCCTACTGTGTCTGTTTTCCTGACCAAGAGCCCCTGGGCTGCGAAGCACATGTCCCGATTTAGTGCTCAGCATAACGCAAAACACCCAGTGTTTAGTTCCCAAGCATGCTCATTGTGGACATAATGTGACAAATAACCATTTCCCCTTTTTTAAAAAGATTTATATAAACTAAAATTAAGTAAAAGATTCCATCATAAAAAATTGTAATAGTAATCTTTTTTTTATGAGTTATTAATTCTGAATGAAAATTGACATTATTATAGGCATTCACAACCTATTCAAGTGCTTGGCTTGTTTTGCTTTGATTGTAAATTTAATTGTAAAATATTGGAAGTTTAAAAATAGTTATGTTGGATTCTCCTTATTCAAATAATTACTACTGTGAAATAATACCTAAGTATGTGAAAATAAGTGTTATGCATGAAGTTTCACCTGATTTATATAAACATAGCAACTCAATTTTTTCCTCTTTTTACCTGGGCTGTTATTAACACCCTGCTGTTTCTATTTTTGTAATTAAATTGAATTAGTTTAACAATTATGTTACTTTATATTTTCAGAGTATTACAACTAAGTGAAAATCTTCACAAAAGGAGAAATTTGTTCCAGAGTAATAATTCGGAAGGTGAACCACAAAAATAGAAAGAAAAAACTTGTAAATTAAAAATGTTAAAAAAAAAAAATTTGCAAAAATTATTTTCAAATGTAAATAAAAAGTGATACTTTTATATTTTCAGTATTATCATAAAGAAAAAAATGTTAATTTCACTTATATTTAGACATTTAACTTATATATGGTTTTTGTTGTGTTAATTTTTATAAGTAATAAAAAATCTTAATCTGTATCCTTTTGTATCATTTTTCTCAACATCTGGTTGCATGGAGTTAAATGATTTGGAAAATGAAATATTAATTTATATACAAAGAAAATATATATGTGTGTGTGCTTTAAAATAATTCTAGAAAATTATCATAAAACAAATGAAATTCTTTTATACCTTCAAGTTCAGTTTTAGCAATAAATTGACACTTGCTTACACAAGAATTTTTTTTTAAATTTAAAATAATGAAATTCTGTAAAAAAATATTTTAAAAACAGAATATAAAAGTTATTTATATTAAATTGAGATTATTAAAATAAAACTATAATATTTAGATAGCATTGTCAAAAAAAATGATTTAAAATATAAGTTAGTAATTCATATTTTTTTAATCTTTAAGAACTAAAAATGCACTTAATGACATTTGACAATTACATGGAAAACAATTGTCTTTTAGAATCGCAAAAATATATTCAGTATTAATTTGTTGGATTTCCAATACTTCGATATTAACTTTAACAATATATACCATATTAACATAAAAATGAATTCAAAATTTATAGAAATAAAAAACCATAATTAGCGCTACGTCGGTGAAAGCGGCTATTGTCGGCCAAACGGCAAGGGCCGATGGATAACCGTATATGGGCAAGTACTGGTAATATATATGGGCCACATGCGGCCAATATGGCATTGATACGGCTTTGGGCCAACAGCAGACTGCACTGCCGGCCCAGCAGCAATGACGACGACCACTTTATTGACGGAGCCAAAAAGTGCCAAAAAGTGGCGGGCCGCTGCTGGCCAAGACGGCTGACAGCAGCGGCCCGATGAATGCCCGGCATCTTTGTGTTTGCTGGGGCGGTTCTTTTGAAATACTTCATTATTCAAAATATAAATAACCGTAGACGTTGGAAGAATTTTTTTTCTCCTTCGTAACACGAAAGTGAGAGTTTGAAATTTTCTGGAGGCATAATGTTTGGCCCTTCAAAATTATTTAAACTTGAGCCTATTTTACTCATAGAATCTGAGATACTAAGCATATAATTGTTCTCTTTTAAATTATCTTCAGTTATAATAAAATGTTATGAGTGTCTTAAATCACTAAGCACACGCACATATTATGAGGAACAAGATTTATTAACTTTTACTATTTAAAACATTTATGCACTAAAAGGGTTCTCTTTCAAATTCACATTTTTTAAGGAGCAAATTCTAAAAACTCATCATATTTAGGCAAATGATGATTCTTCTGAATTAAATAGAATTCTCACAATTTTCATTTCTACTATCATTAAAATTAGTTGGCAACTTGTTAAATATTTTTGAGAATTATTTTTAAAACATAATATTTTAAGCTTTACCTAAATTTCAGAACTTTTTCTCAGTAATGTCAAAAGGTTGTTCACATTCATTGAGTACTGAATATTTTACTGAAGAATAAGTAAACCATTTTTAACTGTAAACGTTTTACTGAGTCTGCTTAAAAATATCCCTTTTCTCTCAAAGAGAAACTTATTCACAAATTTTAGAAAAGTAAAAACTTATATTTGTCTCTTTATGTTAGCTTTTCTCCGATATAAAGTTTCATGGTGGCAAACATGATGTTACGTTTTTCTACTTAGCTATCCCAAAAAGAGTTTGGTAAAATTTTTCTCTATTTATATTTTATTATTATATTCTATTCAACGGTAACTTGATATTTTCTAACTGGTCAACAAAATAAAAAGATGAAGGAACCCTCTGTGTTTTCACACGTCTTACAACTGCAGTCTATCTAAAAAGTGTCAGCAGCTACTTTCATCTCCACTTTTTCTTACATTTTCTTTCATTTAAACCCAAAATATACTTGAAAACCTAAAGTTTCATACATCTAACTTCTTTTAAAACCAACGAAATAAACAATGGGAAAACACTAAAAAATGCTTAAGTAGTATTTATATTTATTGATTTTAGATTATATATTTCTAATTTGATATTTTTTCTTTAAAATATATTTTTCGTGTTGCTTGAATTTAAAATATAGAATTTACTCGATTTGCGTGAATTATTCTTTCAGAATAAACTCAAAAATGTGTTTCATGTTTCTATACTTTGTGATCATAACTTTTTTAGGTAAGAGAATGGTTTGATAAAAATATCTACAGTTGTTTATACATAGTATTTATCTAAAGAAAATATTGTGTAATTGACAGTATATTTGCAAACCAAAATTATCATCATCTCTCAAAAGATGTTATTATTGATGCTGCATGGAATTTTAAACAGATAAATAAGTCTGTGAAAAATATCATGTGTTTAGTGTATAATATGTAATTTCTCTCTCTTTTATGTATCTATCTATCTATCTACATATATATATATATATATATACATACATATATATATATATATATATATATATATATATATATATATATATATATATATATATATATATATATATATATATATATATATATATATATATATATATATATATATATATATATATATATTATATATATATATATATATATATATATATATATATATATATATATATATATATATATATATATATATATATATATATATATATATATATATATATATATATATATATATATATATATATATATATATATATATATATATATATATATATATATATATATATATATATATATGTATATATATATATATATATATATATATATATATATATATATATATATATATATATATATATATATATATATATATATATATATATATATATATATATATATATATATATATATATATATATATATATATATATATATATATATATATATATATATATATATATATATAATATTTTACAGAAATTATATTTATTGAAAACAATAATTATAATTTATTGAAAATAAGTAAAGTAAACATTTACTTTACTTATTTTGATTGTTCTATAAAATTTGGTGGATAATTAATGACTGCACTTATTCTTTGAGATGCAGGTTAGTTAATAGTGATTGGTATTTAGATTTAACAAATTTTAAAGTGGAATAAAATTATTCCCATAAATATTTTGTTCCGAATATTAAATTAATTCAACAAGCAGTATTTTGAATTCTGAATGCTTTAATTCTAGTACAAATTTCCAAAACTTAGCAATCAATATGGACTTATATTTTAATTGTAGAGCTTTATCTTCTTGCATCTCTATTAATTCGAATTTTCCAGATGCTTTTGGGTCATAGTTATACTGGAAACGGAAAACTTATTCTGAATTACCTCGATGAGTCATATCATTCTTAACTTTGACGGCAATGAAATCTGTTACAACGTTACATTTAGTCTTTCATATGTGTTGTCAGAGACTTAAAAACATTTTGAATCACATATGATAATATTTTTTTGAAATATAACTACACAAAAAGAAAATTCGAACATAGGATCATTTATCGAGAGTCACAAATAATCCTTCAAGGAGTCACATGCTTATCGCGAGTCGCAAAATTTTATCTTAAAACATATTTGGCGGATTCTTACCTTATTCATGAATGAACATAAAAAAATAATACCCAAATACGTTTATTCTATTAGATTGAATACATATTTATAACTTGTTTTTATTCAGTTTCTTTTGAATTTCATAAATTATTTTTAGAAATTAAAATAGTTTAACTAACAAAACTTTAATTTTTCCAGGATATTTTTTCCTGGTCTTTTCATGGAAGATTTTTATATAGTATTAACTGTTTTTATTTAGTTTATTACATTATTACTAAATAAACTATAATTTTTTGCAACTTTCTAAGTAGAAGCCATAAAAGGTTTGAATTAAGTTTTCCATTTAACTAGGTATTAACGATATTTTACTTTATCTCATGTGAATAACAAATAATATATTATTCTTTTACAAATGAATTGTCTCAAAATTGTCTCTTATAATAATAAGTGAATTCGTTGATAAATCATTACCATAAAATTTTATGTTTACAAAATAATATTTTTTAATTACAAAATATTTTAAAAATATCATTAATCATGAATTTTGGGAATTCATCAAAATCAATAATGATATCGATAAAAATTTGTTGTAAGAAATCCAATTTATACCTCTCATTCTACTTCATTTTATGTTAATAACCATGCATGAGTAACAAAAATGATTATCATGTGTATGTGTGTGTTTGCTTATAACTTTATTCCTAATTACTTATTGTTTCTAGATATTGATGAATACTCGAATAATAACTCCCTTATTGCTTGTAAAAATCTCAAAATCTCAGGTAACTTTAGTTTTTAAAAAATAAATACAAGTAATTTCACTTTAAATTTAACTTGTTTCATCAAAATAAGCTCTAATTTCATAATTATAAATATTTAATTAAAATTAAATATTTATAATTATAAAATTAAAGCTTATATAAAATTAATTAATTTTTTTCAATGATATGTTGCTCCTTTTCACTCAAAATAAATGATGAGTTTTTGTGTTGTCAATACAGTTGTATCACATTCCCTTAATTTTGTAAAACATTTATTATTATTGCTTTATATGTATTCCTATTTTCATAAATTTTCCACATAATTTTTAAATATATTCTTTATACTAGAAATGTTATAAAATAAAATTCAAAATTTATTTTTTAAATCAAACGTATTCATTATTTAAAATGTAGTTAAATTTCCATTTATTTTGGACACTATTATTTTTATTCTTATGATAAAGAAATGTTCAATTGCGAGATAGAATTTTGCATTTATCACAAGCCATTGAAATAAATGAAACAAAAATTAAAGTCATTGAATACAACGTTATTTGCATCTTAAATGTGAGTATATTTTAGATTTCTGGACTCGAATTCAATCTAACTACAATATAGTAAGAAGCTGTAAAGATAAAGAATTTTAGAAATTTAAAAAGAACATTCAAGTGCATTGGGGAAAACATTTTCTTTTATATATTCTACTTATAATATATACCGGTGATTTAGAATACTTCAGGGAAACTAATAGTAGTAAGCTTTTTCTTCAGAGAAACATAAAATGTATTGCATTTGTTATTTAAATAATATTTAAATTTTTTTCCTGAAAACAAATTGAGAAGGTATATGTTGCATTATTAATTGTGTTAGAAGAATAATAGACAAAAATTTATGTGCATATTTTTTACTTTAAAAAGGATAAAGATTTGTTTTGCATTAAAGTCGTAGTAAAAGTTGTATTTTTATAGTTAATTGTCCAATGCAAATACATGAACAATTTTGTAATAAACTGTTAAATATATAATTGCTGTAGCATATTTCAAAATTAATTATTACTAAATTTTTATAGAAATCTGTATTCCAATTATAAAATAATTAATTAATGTCTTAAAATCCATTTATAACTCCTTACTTTTATGTTCTCATTTATAAAGTGCTTGTTCTCCTTTTAGAAATTTTGTTACGCAAATGCTACTTTAATTTTAAAAAATGTTGAGAACTTACATTTCTTAAATAATAATAAACATAATTTAAAAAATTGAATTTATATTACTATAAAAATCATCCTGCTTTTATTGTTTTTAAGTAGCAAGGTTGTCTATAGAAAGGAGTAATTTTCTTATAAATACATCTAAGAAAAAATATTTTCTTATTATATAATATATTTAATTCAATATATATATATATATATATATATATATATATATATACATACATATTGAAAAGTTTAATTTGAAAGAGTTTATTAAATTTTCTAAGGTGAATAAAATATTATTATTTCACAGCTGTAAAAAATGAGATCTATTGTGTTGTTTGGGAAGTTATTTCGTTTCTCCTACATGGATCAGCTTTTTGCAAGTAAAAACCAACTACTTTATGACTGTGGAATCGTGCTACTACCAGAAAGATAGTAAAATCTATTGGACTAGAATAGACAATGTGCAATGCACAATACAATATTTATTAGCTGCATGTTTTTCATTTTCATGAAAAACGAAATTACTTTCCGAACAACTCAATATAATGTAACATCTTTTCTAATATGTTTTAACATGAATAAATATCCTTTAATGCTTAAGGGATCCTCTTAAAATTTGTATATACAGTATAAAAATAAAAAAGCCTAAAAATTATTTGGTTATAATTTGGGTAATTATTTTTCGAATGTTTAAACATTTAAACTAATTTATGATTTTTTTCTTTATAAATTCTGAAAAAAATTTTACAATTTCTATGGATAGTTGATGATAAAAAAAGCATAAAAATCATTAACTAAAAATATATATATACTCATGTCTCTAACTTCAATGTGCTTAATATATAATTATTTATTGAACTAAATAAAAAAAATTATTAGAAAATAATTTTTGTTTACAAAATGGAAAATATTTTAGAGTTAACACAGATTTCATATTATTTTGAATGAAATCTGAATTAAAATATTGTAAAAAATTCTTAGAAATAAAGTCAATTAAAAAAATTTGAAACTAAGGTGAGACAATAATAATTAAATTTAGACTTTCAAGTAATAAAATAATAAATATCTCAGTGCTGCAATAGTGATATCATTAATTTTTTAAATATTTTTATGACATAAATAATAAATATTTCAAAATAAATAAATAATTCATATAAGAGCTGTAAATATATCGAGAGAAGAGAATCATTGACTTTTGTTAATAAATTTTTATATCATAGTTCCTTAACATATCGATTTATAAAATTTTAATATATTTATCTCCATAGGGCTTTCACCAGGATTGCTAGATTATTGTGAGGTTATATATTGCTTGATATCAGGTTATAAATTGAAAATATATTTCATAATGAATTTTAATGACGGTATTAACGATTTATTTAAAATGCAATTAAACTCTATCTAAATTTACTTGTGTGGCAGGGTATTTAATTTGTGAGAGGTGATAATTCCGTTCTACAACTTTTCTCACTTCAATAGAAAAAGAAAAAAAACATTTGATTGTTTGTCTCTTTCTAAAATTGTAATTTATGTATTCCTGCATAAATATAGAATACAATTTTTGCAGCAAGGAATCATTTTTTCGCATTGTAATTTTAAATGCAACAGTATAAAAAATTGGATTCTTTTGATTTGGAAAATATATTGTTTACATATACCTTAGGAAATGCATTGACGTTCTTACTTAAACAGTGTGCGTTGGAGATTTATTTTAACGCGGAAAACAATAATACCCAATTCAAAACATAATATTTTCTTAACTAAAGAGAAATTTAAAATATAATATATTTTTTAAGGTGTGTTTATGCTAGAAAAAATTTTATGTTACGACACATTGCTTTTAAATGTTTTATTAAATTATTTAGCAATGTCTATTCCTTTGTGTGTTTAACTGTAAGAAAAATCTAGTATTTAAATTTAAATAAAAATTTACTTAACTTAAATAATTAAAAATGTATTTGTAGCACAGTTTTTATTCTCGTAAGCTATACATAAACTCTATGTATTATAAGTTAGGATTATATTTAAGTTACATTTTATATTCGTTTCTTTGATTGAGAATATATGAAACTTAAAAGTCCTTTTAATAAATACTTATTTTTATGTACTTAACTGTAGACCTTCACTTTTTTATGTTTAAACTGAAACTTCATTCACAAGAGACTTTTTATCTTTTTTTTATTTTTTTATTTGTTTCAATATGTTAGGTAGAAAAAAATATCAACACTTTTACTGCTATATAAGAATTATTTTCATTTGTTGCCATCATACGTTCTTTTCTTCTTTTTAAACAATAAATATTATATTTTTCAGCCAGTAAATACATCTCTTCAATTTTATGGAGAAAAAACAACCATTTTCCCACAGTAATTTGATAAATGATCATACCATGCATATTATAATTCGAGTAGAAAATCCTAAATATTTGTTTTAACATTTTGTATTTGTTAAACTTTAAATTTTCATCTAAATTACATATAAAGAGTAATGATTTTTAATATATATCATATATCATGCAGTGCAACAATTCCAATGAATATATGAGAATCTAAAATAAATTAAATTTTAATACATTAAATTCCTTTATTTTTCTATTATATGATATTCTATAATACGTAAATAATGTTCATAATATTATGCATTCATATAAATTTTTTTCTACATGCTACCCGAAAAAATGAAAAAATATTCAGAGTCAACCATACTCGCTTGATCAGGTATTACTTTTTCAGTAAATGTTCTCATAGAGCTCAAGGAGTAAATTTGATTCAAATGAATTTTTAAAACGTTGTCAGATAAAAAGTGCAGTTCTAAAAATATCCAGACTATATAAAAAATTTAATCTGTATATATAAATATGCTTTAAAATCTATACTATACTATTACTCTATACCTATCTATACCTAAAATACATTAATCAAAATGAATTGTATATGTTTTTTTTAACATATTTTTTTTTACTTTCACAAATTCAGTACAGAATTTTCTCCTGATTTACATGAAAAAATTGTATAGTTGGTATATATATTTTGTAAATTTAATTTATCTAATCTGTATTATCAATGCTTAAGACAATTTCAATTTTTCCAAAAGAGATTAAGTACCTTGATTTTAGCAACTAATAGTATCTATAAAATTTGTCATGTCATGCTTATTGTAAAAATATTCTGAATATTTGATTAAATGACAATTTAAACAGAAAATATTAATTTTTAAAATATATATTTTTTAAATTTTATATGGGAGCTATTTAGGAAAGAGTATTTTTTGAAGTGAAAGTCTTAAGATCTAAACAAGTGGATATTTAAAATTTGTCTGTATTATAACCATGCTTCTAACTGTTTCATTTAGTAATAATTTATTGATGATTATCTTCTTAAATAAAAATGGAAAATATCTTGAAAGATTTAATTTTTGGTTTGTTTCTCCTTTCCTTTTTTTGCTTTTCAGAAGGAAAGGGGGTAGTGTCAAAATGGAGGGAGAATCTGATAGTAATTGCTGTTTGTGTGCCGGTAGGACAGTTTTAATCGCAATATTCTGCTAAGGTTTCTTAAGCTATATTTGAAATAATTATTGTTGTTGGGGACATTTTGTATTTTTCTTCCAAAAACCTTCTCTAATTCTTTTATTAAATGGATTTTTATTTCAAAAGAAAAGGAGGAAATATATTAGTGCAATCTCATGTAGGATAGCTTCGGTGAAAACTTTGTTATACTTACTTGCATACTTCCTATACAAATCAAAATATAGTGCTTATCGTCCCAAGCTATCATGTTAGATTTATCATACCGACATTGATGATTAGGAAAAAATGCAAAAATATAACTGTTTGTAGATATGATAATTTCGACAGTGTAATTGAAAGATATAAATTTCTTTTAAAATTTTTAAGTGGAATATTTTTCAATTCCAGAAATCAGTCCCAACAGATACAAATGAAATATTTGGTCGGAAACCATAAGCTCATATCAAATGCTTTGACAATAAGGCAAACAAGAAATTGTGTAGCTCTGTTTGAAAAATATTAAAAAAATTATGTTCAGAGCTAATATTTTTCTTCGAATGTAATACAGGAATTTTTATTATCTAATTCTTTCAAATCGGGTTCATAAATGGAAAAACTGTATAGTTGATCACATGATTGTAAGTTTTTAAATTTCTCAGACTTCAGAAATATTTTACGAATTTATAAATCATCATTCGTGTTTTATAAAGCAACCTGACAAAATAGGAAATTAAGAGTTTCATTCCATGAAAATTTAAAGTAAAAAATAATGAAAACATCAAAGTAAAGTATTAAAATAAATCCATTATATATATATTGCATTGGAAGAATGTATAAAGTCAAATAATAAGAAACAAAGCATGATATTCTCTGTAATGATTGAGTCAAATAAATTTAATATAACTATTATTTCCCATTACTAAAATCAATACACAACCGTTTATTATAAAAAAGGAAACAGCTTAAATTATTGAATCAAATTATGGGTTAGCTCTTCATATGTCATCTTAGATTTAATGAAAAAAAGTATGTTCTAGAAATTTTCTAGATTTGCAATTAACGATTCTGTTTTTATTTATTTGTTTCATGTCCTCTTTTTCTAAAATAAATATTTAAGCTAAAATTTTAATAAAGTATTTCTACATTCATTTAGTATAAGGCATTTCTATATGGATTTTTAAAGCTTCTATAATTCGATAATCAATTTGTGTAGAGTTTTATAAGTTCATTATTTTGCAATAAATACATGGAAACTATTAACCCAAAAATTTAATTTCAACCAATAATTTATAAATAAGTTAATGATAACATCTTTAATGTATATAGTTAAATAAACAAATTAATTTCTTCTATTATATAAAGAGTTTGTGATAAATTAAAGTGTATAAATGTGTGCAATGCCAAGCATTGAGTTCGAAAGCATAATTTACTTTAAAAATAAACATTTACATAAATTTAAATTATAAACTATTATATTATTTTTACCACAGTACATAATTAATTCATTCAATTCTAATGAAGTTGTATCCATTGCCATGATTGATTTTTTCATTGAAAAATCAAAATAAATTAAAAATTATAAAAATATCTTATATTATTCTGACTCATTTTATTTCAATCATTCTTTTCAAAATATTCTTAAAATTATTCTATTCAAAAATGAAATTAATTTTCCATAAAAAGGAATTTCAATTCATATAAATGAATTCATTCCTTTAACAGAATAATTTCCAAAATAACTAGAATAATTGTTTATGTTTATCATAATAAAAAGTAAATTGCAATTTGTAAATCTGATTCATAAAAATGTACAAAAAATCACTTAAAGTTATTTTTAATGCTTATTCCTATTTATAAATATACAGTACATACTGTAATGTTAAATAAATTTGAATTTGCTCCTGAGACTTTTAAAATAAAAAAATATTTTCCGTGTGCAGATGAGAGTATCTACTTCATTTACTTATCTGTCCAATTTCAAATGTAAAGTAAATATGTCCTACAATAATCTTTTCTATAAATTCGTTGCTTAACAAATCGAAATACACGAGACAAGTCAAAATGGTTCAGTTTATTTAATTTCTTAAAATTATGTCGTCTGTGGAATAATTCATCACATAAATAACATTTTTCTGAAACTTAACATTCAATATTAAGATTTAATTTCATATAAAATTGAATGAAAATGAATCTTTATTAGTATTACTGAATCAGCTTAATTAATCATTTGTCATAGAAATGAAAGTAAATGTCACAAAAATAGATTTGAATTATTGCAATAATATTTTAAATAAAATATAAGTAAAAATATCTGCTCCGCTTTTAGAAAATTTAAATTAGTTTATTAAAATGCAATGGATAGTTCATACATCATTAAAATTGATATTTTATTAAACACTTACACTCACATAGCTGAAATTTGAGTTTCAGTCTTAAAATATAATTGTGATTTATTCTTGATTAGTTACAATTTAATCTAATACTTTTATTTTGATATGGAGAAACATACTTAATATCATGTAAAAAATAAATGTGACTTTTAACTTTAAAAACGAAATAATTTGTAAGTAAATTAAATCAAGTGTATCAAAATATGAGAATATAATTAAAAGAACATTAGATCCATATAAAACATTTCACAATACAAATGTTGATTGTTTTTAATAATTAAAATTTCTTCTCAAAACATTTAATTATTTCAGTGTTGTTGGTTATATTTGAATATTTTTAATATTTTTCTTTTACATTTTCAAATTTAATCTCTTCTCAGAATTTAAATTTAATTACATATTTTTAAAATGCTTGAATAAGTGTTTTTCTAAAAAATAAAATAAAAATATATTTTATTAAATACATTAGAAATGATAAATAAATTAAAATAATGCATACGATGATGAAAATTTAGCAATATATTTCTGGGAGAATTTCATTAAAACATCCTTGGAAAATTAATTAATGCCTAGAAAATAAGAAATTATTATTAAGTTCAGATCATAGTGATATATGGAGTAAATTATTAATAGTTCTTTCATGAAATATGGTATTTATTCATTCTCAAATTATTTTATTAAAATAATGCTGCACAATATTGTTGAAGATAATATTTTATAACGAATTGACTTTTTTTGCCACAAAAGATAAAAATAATTAAAGTTTATTTTGCGCAATTTGTATTCAGTTAATATTTTAATGAAGAATAAAAGTACTTAAAATATATTAGAATATTTTTTTGTTTTTAAATATAGGAATAAACTATTTTGTTTCATGCATTTTTTAATGCTTACAGATAAAAAATTTCTTTTAAATAAAAAATATGAAACATGTTAAAAACATAAAAAGGAAAAAAAACTCTGAATATCTTCATTGATAAATATATCTATTTTATGTAGCATTTCAAAAGTAACTGAAAAATTATAATTAATTTTTCAGTAAAATATTAAAAGTTACTGAAGTCTTAAATTTAATAAGAAGTGTTTTGAGTTTAAAAAAGTTCAAAGGCTGATGATTTTCTATATGTTGTCGGAACTCAAGTGATCTTGATTAAACATATTAAGGTATTGAAGTTTCCCATTGAACTTCCATGCCTTGAAGCTCTTTGGAAATGAAACGCTTGATATTGTAAAATATTCAAAGAGACAAAAAAAGTTGTTTCAGTTACAAAAGAAGATAAAATTATTTTTCAAAACTTCAAAGGAGTCATCAAGTTTATCGAGACAAAAAATGATATCAACATAATAAATAAGGAAATTAAACCCTTCCAAGATTTTCTTACACTATGTTTGATTACTATTTTTTAAGTAAATAATATTTAATTATAAGAAAACATCCTAGATATTAAATGTAAGTGGAAATTATATTTTTTCTATTTTCTATCTATTTATTTTATGGGATAAAAAATAAGGAAATAGTTAGGAAGGTTAAAGAAATATTCGAAGAAATATTACAACTATTTTTCATCATTTGAAATTATCCCCATAAATATGTAATTATGCTAAATTACTAAAAACGTTAATAACAAAAATGCAAAAGGAAAAATAATCAAATCATTGTGCAAAATATGCTTTTAACATTTATATTTTATATAACACCGTTAGACTTCTAATAAATAAATTTGTAAGTATTTCAGCAGTAGTAATTGTTTTTGCCAACATCAAAGTAAACTATATATCAGTATTTCCTGAATTGTTATAATTACAACCATTTCATCGTTAGTCATGAAGGAAGTATATAGTTTTACATTCTACTAAATATCAAAATATAATATTAGTGATATTAATGTAAGATAACTGTAATTTCAAGATAATCGGAGAATCACCCATCTCATGTCATTTCATAAATAATGGGGTTTTAAATAAATATTATTAAATAACGAATCAAACATCGTACTTCTATCTCATTTGATTTTAGAAATTGAAAAAATAGCGAAATTCAATTAATATTTTCATATTTCATCAGTATAGTTTTTAAATTTTGGCAATAACGTGTCATTTGCCAACATTGGCAATTTAAAATTGTTTTCCTAACTTAAAATTTTTTAAAGATATTTTTCTTATTCTCTTAAAATTTTGGCCCTTTGAATTGTTGGTATATAAATTAAAAATATAAATAGCTGTTGCTATTCACTTAAATAAATAACTTATCAAATATTAAGTATGGGAGGAATGTTTTTCACATTCATTTTTTTTGTCTTTAATCCGTTTTTCAGTATTTTATATGAGTTGTTAAATTTTTGAGATTACTTTTACTTGATTGAATATTTTATAATCATTCGAAATCTTGAAATATCTTATTATTTACTTGTTCTGATTTCTTTGCTTATTGTCGACAAATAATATTTAATTATCTTAATAAATACTTATATAAATTATAAAATTAAAGAAGTGTAATGACTGACTTAGATGTTAGTAAAACTTGAAGCATTTGCACATTTTATTAAAGAAATATGTAGTTTTTAATTAAATAATTTGTCTACCAGAAATCAATACGATTTATTACATACATGAATATAATGCTACGGATTATTTTAATTTTAATGATAAATATATAAAAACATCAATTTAAATATTATAAATGTGATTACAAGTTTTATATAAGCATTACGCAATCACGTATAATATTTTTTAAACTTGCAATGCTTACCAAGTATTTAAAGTAAACCAAATATTTTTCCTCAAAGTTATTAAAATTAAGCATGGTTTCATTTAGGAAAGCTATTTTAGTCTTTCATTTAGTAATAAAAAATAAAAGCGTCCTATGTTCTTTGATTTGTTCACTAATTAATTACTGTAGAAATTTCAGACAATGAGCCAGAATTAATAAAGACATTACTTACAACTGCAAAACGCTACTATAATATTATTGATAATAAAATTAAACAAAAGTTAAAAGAATCTGTTTTAATATAATGATTTTTATTGAAAAATATATCTCAATCGATGTACTGATATACTAAAATATAGAAAATATTGGTAAATATTAAAATTTGTCCCTTAATTTAATGAGCTGCTGCATATAATAAGGTTGAAAATGAAAGGAAATAAAAAATATATAACAATATATTAATGTATCTTCTGGGAATTTTTCTTTTCATAATTTGAAGTTGTTTTTCATATCTTTGCTTGATTTTTCAGATTAAAAGTGAATAATATTGGTTTAAAAAATTTAAACTATCAAGAATAAAGAAAAGCTCTTAAAAAGTAGGTTTCGCAAAAAATTTCAAACGAGCAATAGGTGAAACAATTTTTTTAATAATCCTATATTCTCTAAAATCTAAAAATTTATCAAATATCAAAATTCGATAAACAATTTTACACATGTTAGGAAAAATTTAGTTTGTAATAATTTTCCATATTTATTGGACGTTCATTTAGACCTGTCCTAGAAATGACAAAATCTTCTGATTTGAGAGATTAGGAGTCAATAAATCATTGTAATTACTGTATCGCGTGCACGGATTAAATTTTCACGTAAAATTAAAACTACACTTTTCATTAATACATTTGCATAAGTGCAACTATTTTTTAATCATTGATTTTTCGAATACCTTTGTGTAACACGCTGTATTATGGTAAACTAATGTTTCTATAAAACAAGATATATTTTTGCTTTTCTTGAAAATCACGTATTATTTTAAGAATTGTATTATTATTTTTGGGTATAATTTGAAATCGAATATTTTAAATGAATATCGATATTATGTTCAAGAAATCCTGATCAAATAGTATACCTCTCATTCTTTTTGAGTTCAAAAGCACTTATTAACAAGTTGCATATTAAACAAAGGGTATTTCTAGGTAAGAATGAGTCTTCTTAGCAATTATAATTATGTTTTATACTAATTAGAATTAAGACATTTTGTTGTAAACTCAATATGGAGTAAACCTAATGATCTGGCATCTTGTGTTCATTCGGACATAGGATTAACATGAGAATGGATAATTCTTCTGAAAATTTCACAAACATAATTATAATAAAATTACAGTAAGTAAAATAAATCAAGAGAAGTGTGATAAAAAATAGAGTATGTTCATGAATGAAATAGAACAATGATTCTTTGATGACGCGTATACTCTTGACTGCTTGAATCTGATCTTGGCTGATATTATTTACATATATTTCACAAAATATCATAGAATTACTTATTTTATGAAAACACAAACGTTTTGAAGAAAAGTAACATTACTGATTGATAAGCCATTCTAATGCAGAATTCTATGGAATAATTTTTAATTTTGAAATTCATGATTAACAATATGTGGTTCTAATTATGGAAGTAATTACATAGTAATAAAGCAGAATTCACAATCTATGGACACAAAAAATGATTTTTATTACAATCGCATTAAAAATAATTGAAGTTTATATTTGTAGATGAATGAAATTTTAATTTTCTCATCTTGTGTTATGCAGTCTGTGTAAGGGAGAACAACATCATTTATTACGAGAATATTCTTCGGAAAATGCTTCAAAATTTTCAGACATTCCATTTATTCAAGAAAACAAAGAAAAATATTTTCGAAAATAAATATTTAACATTCTTGTATTATATATGTAATAGAATAAATAAAATATGCAAATATAGTTAACATTTCCTATTTTTAAACTTCAATTTCTGGAAAAAAAATGTTCTTGTGTTTATTAGGTTTACGGTTAATAACTGAAAAAGATCAACTGGGTTTAGATAAATATAGGGCATACATCACTAATGATGACTAAGAAAATATATTGTTTAGAAATAAATTGAAATAAATAAAAAAAAACTAAATAACAGTGCTAATATGCAAGTAATTGTAAGCAGATACCCGCAATATCCTATCTGTTTCAGTTCGATGCATTTTTCTGAAAATAAATCTAACTCCTGCAATAGGTGGCTTATACGCAATATTCAATTAATATTTTCAGAAAATGTTCATATAATAAACTGATTTCAATTTCAGTTAAATAAGAGTGATAACGAAAAAGTTATTTAATGGGTCTATTGTTAAAAAGATGCAATAACTTAAGAATTTAAAGTTTCTGTGAATTTGTCAAATGTAGACAATATTTAAGAAATATATTTACCACTGCATTGCACGATGAGAAAAAGCCAGTAGTACATTATTGTTTCCATTCGAAGCACCTTAAAAATGCAAAATACACATTTATCAATTATTTCAATATCAATTGATGTAAATTAAAAATATGTATAATCAGAATATGCATCACGTGTATTCTCTTTCTACAGAAAACATTCGTTTTATAATATTTTATATTCAAAATAAAATAAATATTTAGTATGAATGTATTAATATTACGTTTTACATTTAAACGAGCAGACACAGATTCTATAATAGAAACTATTGGAGATATTTTGCATCAAAAATATCATTTTAGTGTTTATAGATATAAGAATTTCAACACAAACTATAATTATCCTATTAAAACAATCAACATTTTCATTAAGGTAAAATGATTCTAATATCATATTTTACGAATCACGTAAAGGTAAATTTGCAGTTACATATAAATAATATACTATTACAACTGAATTTAAATTAAGAAATATTCAAGCTAAATAAAAATTGTAATTGCTTTAAAATATATATAACTACAGAGCTATAATTAGTATTTTTCACTATTTTTTTTAAATTTATTAATAAACATTATTTTCAAGTGAAAGCATTACATTATTTGAAAATCGCTCTTAGATATAGAAAGAAATATAAAAAACCTTAGAATAAATAGTTATTTGCATTTCAAATGCTTGTATTTCTTAAAGTTTTGAATTCAAATTTATTCCAAATAGTTTCCAAAGAAAATAGTAAGTAGGGAAAAAGGAATGACTTAAAGAGAGACTTAAGGGAAACAGGACAGTTCTAGACATTGGATGAAAGTGATTTTCATATTACTTAAAAATAGAAATGTAGATTAATGATATTATTCAGGCTAAATTTGTTAATATATTCCTGAATTAAAGAATAGTAAGAATAGATAAATATGAATTACTCATTTTTTCAATAAATTAAGAAAAAATGTTTTTTTTTAAATACTAAGTTATAAAACATACACAAAATCAATGAAAACTTAAATGGAATATGTAAGTTGAATAAAATAGCATATATATATATATATATATATATATATATATATATATATATAAATATTTATTTATTTATATATATATATACATATGATAATATTTTATTATAATATTATATATTATATAATATTTTTAAATAATGAAAATTTTATTCATATTTGATGTAGAAATAAATAGTTCAATATCTAAATATAGTTATGTTTATAGATAAAATAAAGGAGAGAAACATTACATTTACATACTAATTACACGCACATCAGTATTCCACACTTTTTATACATGAAAATTATTTTTATTTAAAGAGTTCGAGCTTTGTAAATTAAAGAAAAGTATCTTACTGCGAATAAAAATTCTTGTTTGTTTTCCATATTGAAAATTTGGCATTTCAAAATTTTCTTTTTTATTTCTTTTGGAATTGCACGCGATATTATTTACGCTTGTATTGTTTAATTTTTTTCTATTTTAATGAACCTTTCACTTAAGAAAAATTTATTAGATATGTTATGCATGAGTGCATGGTTACGTATGAGTGTTATGTATGAAATTTATCAAATATGTTATGTGTATATATCATAAAATGTAAATGTTGAAAATTTTAACTATAATAAATATGCTGATATATGCCTTACATTCACTCAAGAAATGGATACAATGTACGTAAGATTAAATTTGTAATTTTTTATTAAGTTGTTTCGTTTGTTTGAAGAAAATATATAAATATTAACTGATTTTACTTATTTAAATAAACAAACTTTCTAAATAGTTCATATTTGAATAAAAATGGTGAGCAATATCATTATTTGTCAATAATTTAGAGTGTTCCTTTAATTTATCTTTGCACATAACCAAAATTGCATTTTATTTCCATATTAAATTGTGGTCTTTGATATTTCCTAGAGAAGTATGAGCATTTACATCATATTTTCTACAAAATCTCATTACAAAATATATATGTATTGCAATGTTTCCAATTCACTTATTTTTTATCCAATGTTTAATAAAATACAAAATTCAAAAGATATTTTGGATAAAATAAACGTTTACTCCCTTATTAAGAATAATCGTATAGATTAGATGCATTGGCTTCATATTTTGGAAATTATTTTATCATTCATAATATATAGTATTATGTTTCCAATTTAGTTTAATTTTATCCAGTGTTCTAAAAATATATTCTTAGCAAATATTTTTAGAGAAAACAAATTTCTTTTTACCTTATTTACAATATTCCTACTTCTTATATATATAGTTCTCAAGGAATCTATATATCGATAAAAATTAGTGATATATGTTTAAAGTATATATACTTGTTTGTCTTTGAGTAAAATAATTTAGCGCATCACTTTGTTTTCTCAAGACATTTTGTTGTTTCTGTTATAAACATATAAAATAAGACTCATTTGTGAAGGAAAGAAATAAACAAATAAACATTCGTTTAGAAATTAAATATTGCTCTTTTTATTAGAAATTCATTCTACATCAAGTTTAAAGATATCAGAAATTTAAGTAATAAGACTACAAGTAACAAAATATATAATTCATTTTCTAATTCAAAGATTAAATCAAGGAATCCTTCATTAAGCATACTTAATAAAGCAGAAAAGTATGATAACATTTTGAAATTGTTTTCTGAATAAAATAGGCAAATTTCTTAGAAAATAGCGGCATTATTTTTTAAATATAGTAAATTTAATGTACATTATTTACACATCTTTTTTTTTCTTCTCCAAATATACCTAATTTTTTATTGTCTTGGAGTATCATAATTTCAATGAAAAAGCTCAATAATATTATTCATCATTTATTGTGGAACGTATAATATTAAAAACATAGAAACATTTGCTTTAATAAAAGATCCTATTGTATTACGAAAGACATCAATTACGACAGGGTACGGTTGTATCAGTAACATTATGTCAGAATGGAAAGAATCATAACAATCATTGATAATACGGATATAACACGTAGTTAAAAATTTATAGAGATTTATTAAATAAATAAAGTTATTAAGTGAAAAAACCCTAAGTCAAAACTACATGCATTGAAAACGATTTAAAGATAATTCTTATACAGTATGCTATTAATAACATCAATATTGCAAATATTTTTTAAATTGATATGGGCTATACAGAATCTTCAAAAGATTTAAAAAATGATAATCTAAAAATAAAAAAAATATAAAAAAGTAAAAACATTTTGGAATTAATCTTTGCAATTATGTTTATTCCAAGAACAGCCTTAAAAATTTCATTTGAAATTTTAATGTTCATATGTGTGTTGTATTCATAAAACTCGTATGCGTTCGAGTATGTAAAATAATTCCAAAATTCATTATTCTTCAATAGTATTTTTGGAACTTTTACTTAATCAAAAAAGATTTAATGACTGATTTATTGAGTAAAAGGAGTTTAAATTAGAATTTTTCATTTATTTGAATTGTCCATGTGTTTTTTAAGATATGGTATTATTCAGAAACTGTGAGAATAAGCAAATGCAAAGCTTATGGTATCAGATTTTTTTTGTATTTTCAATAAAAAATTAATATTTTATAAATTAAAATCATAGGTAATTTAATTTTGTTACATGAATGATCTGTGCACTGAATGAATAACCCTTACAAAGCATTTTGTTTTAATTTTTTTTTCAATAGACATCAGCGTAAACGAATGTTTCTGACACGAAAAAGAGAATGTAACCTTAAATAACATTTATAAACTTTTTACAATAATAAATGAATGTTGTGTATTTTATGAAGATATTTTAACCTTGACCTGTAATTTATTACTTATCTGCTCCGATAGCAAAACTGTAAGCAATTTAGGATTTAGTTCCATTAATTTTAAAATTGTTTTCTTAAGGTACATCAAAATACATCTTAAATTAATGCTATGAAACTCTCACCAAGCTATAAATTTGATAATAACTCTCTTATTTTTATTATTGATTCAGTACGACAAAGGTTATTTGCAAAATAAAGCTGAATAATACTTAATTATTATTATAATAGAATATAAAAAAATTCATACAAAGATTTAGTATTTGACTTAGAAATAAATTTAAAAAAAAACCGGCAATCATTTTTTATAATAATTTGTTCACTATTTTTATTCAGTTATCAATGCGAACTTTTAATCTGCGTAAAAAGAATTCATTTATATTTTATTTTATGTGTATATGGGTTTAAATGTATATATGATTTAGGTATCTAAATTGTTCTGAATTTATTTAATGTTCTTTATTTTTATGATTTTGCTACGGGTTGTTCCACTACTTATCAAATGCAATAATTTAAAATGCATTTCAACCACCAAAATGCTTCAATATATTCGAATCGCTTAGTAGAATATACTAATAGTTGTGGTATGGATGATGCTGATTCATTATATGTACGCTTTTTTATCAAGCCCGATTTGTACTCACATAGTAACAAAAACATACGTCACCTCAGAATACCTATAATGCTTGCTCTTGAGACTATTGATGCAATCCCTTGTGATACATTACACATCTATAATAACGGCAGCATGATCAAATGCACTACTTCGGATAGTGCATTTTTATCAAGAAGAATAATGGCATGGGATTCTGCGTAAG
This sequence comes from Latrodectus hesperus, assembly GCA_037975125.1. Taxonomy (NCBI): domain Eukaryota; kingdom Metazoa; phylum Arthropoda; class Arachnida; order Araneae; family Theridiidae; genus Latrodectus; species Latrodectus hesperus. The sequence continues at coordinate 33,915,159 of CM075856.1, read as the reverse complement.
GAACTCCGACAATTGCTCAGAGTTCCTAGCAGAACTAATAGATATTGATGAGTCTTTGAAATTTTGCATAACTCAGAGTGTTTGCACTGAGATTTGGATTTTGAGTGATAATCGTAGCTCTATTAAGCATTTATCTGAATGGTGGAAGCTATGGGACTGAATGGTTGTGACATCGTCCGGCTTTTTAATCATTTGATTGCCAGTGTTAGGATCACCTTTCAATGGGTTCCATCACATGTGGATGCGTAAGGTAGGGAAATTGTAAATTGTTGATGATCTGGCCAGAGACTGTAGCTGTAAAGATTCTGCTTATGGTGGTTGCATTACTTTTTCAGAGATTGCCATCCAGGTCAGGCAAGGGGTCTGTTCTTCTTGAAGGAGAACCCTCGTGCATAAATAGAAAGCGGAAAATCGTTCCTGTGGTGTTCAGATTGAGGTTTGTGACGTGCACGTAGACAACCTTGCGAGATTTCGAAGTGAACATACTCGTGTACAACGTCATGTGATGGGCCACAAAATTTATCTTTTGTGTCCAAAATGTAATGTGACTGAAGCTGCTGCTGTCCACATTTTGACTTGCATTTGTTTAAATAAATAAAAGCTATTTTCGAGTTTTGAAGTTGTGCTCCACTGCGTGAAGGTGTTTGAGCTCATGTAACTGGTTTGATGTTGCTGCCAACCAGGAGAGATAAGCCACGACACTCAACATCAAGCAGTTAAGAAAAGATACATTTGATTCACTGCTGTATATATGTCTGTGTAAAAAATTACAAGAAGGAAAGTAATTTTCTTGTTTTATTTCAAGCAGATATTCCTGTATAATTATCAGGTCATTTTGAGCAATTTTCTATTTCTTACGCACTGTTGCAATGAATTAAATATTAAAATATTCCATGATAAAATTGAAAGCGTTTCCAACATGTCACTTGTAAAATAACTTTACTTATGTGAGATGATATTAAAAAATTAACACGTATTCTAAATCGATAAATAGAAAATTTTAAAAAAGAGCTATCATTATAGGGAATACAATGATGACTTTAGAATTGTGAATATTATTACTATAGAATCTACTAATTTTGACAATTCCACAAGTGTAATTTACCATATTTGGTAGTTTTCATTTCTTTTGAGTTAAAATGTGGTTTTCAATACTTAAAATATTACAAATTTCTGTTAGAGATACTAAAGTTATTGTAATATAAGACACTATATTATCAAGACATGTTCTTATTCCTACATAGATCAAGTAAAATTTTTCTATCACTCCTTTACTGAGAAAATTGATAACGCATTTTCTAAACAATTTAATGATCATATAAAATAGGTAATGTATTATCATAAGCCTACCTTTCAAAATGTTCATCACACTGCAATAAAATCACAATCTCAGATTTTTTGGGATAGATATACATATATGAATAGAATTACATACATGAATATATATGATATACATATATGAATTTAACCAAATTGTCAATTTCTCATTTATAATTTTTAACCAAATATTTTCCCAAAAGTAAAATTAAAAATGTACTTTTAACTTCAAAATCATTAATTTTATTTTGAGAATATATTTATTTAAAGAAAAGCTCATTAGTAGCAAATACATCCATGTTAATACGTGTTGATAGAAAGTAAAAATGTATATAGCATACTGAGAAAATTTAAATTGTGTAATAAATTTAGGGATTTTTTTTTTACTTTAATCAATAAAAATTGTTGATAATCTATAAAACTATCTATTGTTTTATATAATACAAAAATTTAAAGAAAATCATATATTATAGCAAAAATTTAACACCCTATTTTTACGCTTATTTTTCCATATTTTTGGTTTAATTGCTAATTATAGTTTCTGCTTTCTTTCATTTTCAAATAAAATGATTTACTTTAAATTATCATAAATTTAACATTATTCATTCATAATATTTTCTATTTTTTGAGAACAAACACTTTTTTGGAGTATTCATGAGACCAAATGTTATTCTCGGAAATCATTCTTTAATGGTAACTAGAACTGCAAGCAAAAGTTATTTTCTTTGACTTCTTTAAAAATACATTCATGGAATATAAGTAAACCTCTTAGTGTTATAAGCCTTATAGTTATAGAAATACATTTCCCAATCTTCTTGAAAGAGTAGAGTTAAACAAAGGATTGGGAGGAAAATAGAAGAAAACGGAAACATTTTAAATTGCCAAAAAATCTGTCTTTACGAGAAAAACTAAAAATATTTGAGGATTACTGCTGAATAGAAGGAAAAGAATAAAGCAGCGGATGTAATATCCGCGTTCATATCCATCTACCTATCGCGTTTTGTCTCTCTTCATACACATGTTTCATACATGGATATATAGATTTATCTATTTCTTTTATGAGATATCTGCAATCACTTTTCTACAAATATAAAGAAATGTACACAAAATGAAAAATCTTGCCATCGAGAAAAGTCTATTGGAAGATATTTTAGATAATATTAAGAGATTATATGTGACCAGGAAACTTTCAATAAAACTTTTAAGGAACATGTAGAAATGTAAGCACTAAACTCAGTATTTCACTCAAAAATCTTTAATTCAATTATATTAGTTATTAAATTGTATGCTGATATGAATGTTGTGAAATTTTAAAAATTATGTACAAAATTTCTAATTTTAGGATTTTTTTTCATATAAAAGGAAACAAAATATGTTTTATTATTTTTATCAACAAGACATTTTGATTTTAGATATTGATCATCGGAGATTATTTTGTTATTAAGATGAATGAAACTCTAAAATAAGAGCAACTAAAATTTATCATTTTAAATTAAAAATATTATGAAAAGAACTATTTAACTTAAATAATTTAGAGGTGACAAATTAATATTATGTGTAAATTATAGTTTATTATACTTATAATGGTAATTGATAAGTACACTTTTAATATCGTTTAATTTTGTAGGAAAACATTCATCAAATATCTTTTTGTAAAATTAAAAGTTAATAACACATCAATATTTTCATTAAATTTCAATAATTATAAAATATTTTTTGTATAATTTGTCAGAAAAGATAAACAATTGTTAGAAATAATCAAAATGAAAATATTTCTCTTAAATAACTTTTTCTTTTGTAAATTTAAATAATATCTGAAAACTGTTAAATTTTTAAGTATATTTGATGTTTATTTATTATTTACACAATCCAAACTCTCTTTTGTAATACTTTTCAACGAATAACAGGTTTTTATTTCCTTAAAATATTAAAAAAACTCAAATAAGTAAGATAATTTTACTGTATATCATTTTAAAAAATATTATAATGCATAAATTCAAATATAAGATAAAATCCACATTAAAAAATACATTATATGAAAATGATCTTATCCAAATTTAAGAATATAGATAAAAATGCTGTGAAATGAGTGGTCAGCTGAAAGTGATGTAATTTTCATATAATTTTTGTTTTAATTTGTTTTAATGTTAAAACATTTTAAAATATTAATCAAAATGATATTAATGAAGAATAATTTAATAAAAAACGGTCTAGAAAAAATATCTAAAATTATTATCTTTAGAAGTTCTAAAATTATTCTAAATATTAATATAAAATTACCACATTAAGCTTATATTAATATTGTAGATTTTATACGTGTTTCTTCAGATACGATTTCACAAATTTTCATGGAAATACCTATTAATGACAACATATGCGAAAAAGAATTCCAAATTAATTATTTTTCTTTCCATCATAAAATTGTACAGTAAAAATTATTTGATTTAATAAATCTTAATTTTTCATTTTTGATTTCTTCACACGTTTCCATATTAAGAACACATTTAAATGACAAATTTGTTCATTCATTTGTTTCTTATACAAATCCCTATACAGAATAATTCCGTTTCCCAAATTTGTGTAACACATTTGTTCATGAAAATATAATTTATATTTAATGCGATAAAAGTTTAAACTCTAATTTATGCCTATTTTACAGTTCAGTCATAAATATATAGTTGCATTTTTGACATCAGTTAGTTAGTCAAATATAATATTAAAATTTCAATTATTAAAAATGTTTTGAATTTACTTGGCTACTAAGCTTTTCATGAATATATCACGTATACATTTTTCTAAATTATTCTTTACTTTAAAATTTCAAAATTGAGTGTTTTCAGCAACATTATGAATTCTGATTTTTTTTTTAATAATCAACTGATTTTTTTTTATCTTTTAAATAATAACAACTAGTATAGATCGACTTGAGTTTTTTTCAAGTTCTAGCTAATTTAAATTAATTTTTATCTAAATAAAACAATATAAATTCAGATGTAAGTGTTTTATCATCTTTTGGATCAAAACGTTTTTTTAAAGTTGAATAATATATTGCTGCTTTCTTAATTGCTATTAAATGCATAACAAAAATAAATCAAAATGGCAATCAATCTAAAACAAATTTTCAAATAACCAAACAAATTATTCAGAATTTCCATATCGTTTCTATAATACTAACCAAATATACTGATTTTGACTTAGCATTCCTATTCCTATTCACTCTGCCCATTAGGAAATTATTTGATATTTTTAAAAATAAAATTAAATTTTGTTACTTGTTAATGAAATTAAACTTTGTTAATATCTGAGAAAATCATATAATACTGAAATAATTTCAAAGATTTAAAAAAAATCATAGTAAACATTTAATACAAGAAAAAATGTTCATGATTAAATGCATCAGCAAAAAATAAATAAATAAATAAATAAATTAAAAAAAAAAATTAAAAAAGTTAGTTTTTTGCGTTAGAACAAGGACAATTTTTATCATTTTAAACTTCTGAAATTGTGAAATATTTCATTCTTTTTTTTAATTTCTGTTGACCACGGGAATCGAAATCAAGTCAACGAAATCAAGCCTTTGAAGAGTAAGGAGATCAGCTCTTCTAACCTAAATATTTATTATTAGGTGTGATTGTTGTTACGTTTGATTATTATTAATTTTGATTTTATATTTCTTACATTATTTATAATATTTTAAAAAAATTTTGGACTCATATTTATTGCATTATAAATTTTTTAACACAGCAAAGCTTCTGATCACTCAAATGAATTCGTTTGCAATATTAAGACATTTACTTACATGTTGGACAACAATATTTTATAAAAGTGTTTTCTTATTCAAATGAATAATAAATGCGCATTTTTTAAATCTCATACAACTTCTAAAATGAAGTATCATTCCTTATTTATTTTTTAGCTTTTGATATCTAGAAAAAATAGATAGAAAATTTTTCAATAATGCTTGTACTATTTCGTTATTAATCTAAGCGTTTCTGAGTATATTTAATACGCATTATGACAAAATTTCAAAATAAAAAAATTTTGTAGCTTAACTGTAAAATATTTTATAACTTAACTGTATAAATTATTAATAAATTGATAAGATGGGGATTCTGAAATACTCCAAGTTCCAGGAATAAGCAGAAATATAGTAAAGTGATTAAGAGAGATATAGAAATGTACAATCAAATGGTAATTTACAGCTGAGTAAGAATATTTAATTAACCAATTTCTTATAAAGTAAAATATGCCAACTAAAATTCACTTTTTCATATTAACAAATCATAAATTAAAATTCTGTAATAAATGTGACTGCTACATCCTTAGTATGTTTTCGCAGATTAACAATTCATCTACGTCATTTCCGTTTCTTTTCTAAAACTGTTAAATGTATGGGATATTTAGTTATTTAATAAAAGCCTATTTACGAGAACTAAATTTTTGTATAATTCATTTTAAATATTAATTAGTTATTTGTATAGTTTTTATGTGATTGATTAATAATTTTAAGAAAACTATAAATTAAATGAAAGAGATTCATCTTTAAAAATGTTAACAGAACACCTATAAATAGATTTAAGAATTTATACAAGTTTACGTGTATATCAACATGACATTTAATTGCTAAGTAAGGAAGAATCTTGTTAAGCGTGTGTTCTAAATTATTAAAATATTATGTAAAACCATGCGATAATATTTTAAATATTTTTCAGCAAAAAACAAAGTTTTTTCTTGTCATTCTTAAAAATTCGATTGAATTTAATTACTTGTTGTTAGTAATGAAATATAACATTATGCATAGCTTATTTTTTATCTAGATAAAAAGCAGGAAATACCGTGTGCTTTTTTTAAGCGCTTAAAACTCAAATATTTTACTTCTTTTAGAAATATTGTTTTCTATATTGCCTTTAACGAAATAAGAATCGACTGTTTAATCTTAAAAAATCCTGCTTAAAATTGCAAACATATTTCTACAAATAATCTATAAGGATACTTGACTTAGCAAAGCAATCAATTTCTGTGATTTCCAACTAAAAAAAAGACGGAAATAGAATATAAAAAATAAACTTATTGTTGGCAGATGTTCCTAAGAAACAATTGCTGCCCTGGATAAACCAATCATTGTTAGCTCGACAACAGGGAAATAAAAGAAAGGTAATGTCTTTGTTTTGGATTTGTTGATATTAATTTTGTGTAATGGTGAAAGAAAAAGTAAAAGTATAACATATAGAGCTTAAATAAAATTTTAGTCAGGAATATCAGACGTATAATTTTTTTTTATTTCTTCTATATAAGATTTCCTATTAACTATTGATTAAATAACCCATTTATCTTGCATTTTAAAAATAAATTCTAAATAACTTTTTTTTAACAAATTTATAAATAATTTGCAAATATTTTGTAATATTCTTAAAATTTTAAATTTTGTGAATAAATTTAATGCAAATATTTCATAATGATCGCAGTAATATTTTGGCAGCATGAAAACCAGAAGTGTAGCAGGGGTCTCTCAAAACATAGAGGGAATTTCTGCAATTTTCCCTTGAAACAAAAATATCTTATGAGAGAGATTTCAGAAAACAGTCTCTTTCTTAGCCACTAAATCCATGTGAATGTTTACCATTTGAAAGTAATTTAAATTTGCTTCAGCCTATTTCACACCAGAACACTGATGAAATAATTCTCAGATCTCCAGCTCTTGGGACGATCTACTCTAAATATCCTAAAATTAAATGACTGTATATATTTATACTGACGTATTGAAAGTAGAAAACTATGTAAATTCTGGTGTGGGTGTGTTCAGCAATATATTTTATATTCTTATTCTTCATTCTTTTTTTATATTGTTTACTTATTATGATGAAGAGGTTGTTGCACCAGCATACTTGGCCCTTCGTTTAGCTCTAAAAGTTAGATAAAAGCAGAGGAGTAGAGTCTTCGTGATTTTGAAGCAGAAACTAAGCATAAAAACCCAAATAATTGGCCTGACACCCACAGAACTATCATTTCACTTGGAGGACATTGCGACCATGCCCGGTTTTAACTTACCCCAGCCGCCTTTAGAGAACTTGAGGGATCCTCTTTTAAGCCTGGATTTGAACTCACTACCTTCAGATAATGAGAATGATGCCCTAAGCAACCGCCTTACAGCGGCCCATCTGATGAAGAGATGAGGGCTATACACATGGCATTAGTCAAACATTCGTGGGTGTAAATGTAAGAGATGATTTATCTTGTCGGACTTCCAAGCGGCTATGGCAGCAATAACATCGAGGAAGAGTAATCATTCGCATGAAGTCTCTAAATGCCGTAGCTCACTAAATGATTTACTATTGTAGAACACATATGCCGTGTTACTGTAAATCCCAACACTTTGCGGGGAAAAGGGAAATGATCTCACAGATAATCTGAAAAAGAAATGATTTGCAATTATCCAAATATCAGAGATTGGGTTAATTTAATGCAATAAATTATAAAAAGTCAAGGTATATTTCTTGGAGTAGCTCAAAATCTAGAAAAAATGATACATTTTGATATATGAATCCCATTTTTTTCATCAATATCAGCTAGGACCGTGTCAGTGGTTATGCTAAGACTCTTAATTGGTCTGATTGCCTGTCTAAACATCTATTATATCTATTGACAATAGCATCTATAAACCATAACATCTACAGCTCAAAATGTAGAAATAATGATACATTTTAATTTATGTATCCTAATTTTTTCAGCAATACCAGCTAGGACTGAGTCAGTGGATATGCTAAGACTCTTAACCGGCCTGATTGCCTGTCCAAATATTTATTGTATCTATTAACCATAACAGCTATAAGCCATAATATATAACATCTGTAAATCAGTTGAAAATTTCCAGAGTATCAACTGTCCACTGTGTGATCCATATCTAAAAATGGACATTAGAAAGTTGCAGACTTGTATTACACAAACCAGTCGATGCCGATACTGTGAAGCGAGAGAGCGTTTGCACAACAAATTCCCCATTTTGTTTTTTGAATTTTTTTGTGTGTTCTCTATTTTTTTGTTCCTTATTTCAGAATTTATCTTATTGTCAAACATTGGAAATAAAAAAAATGAGATGGAAATAAAAATTGGATATTTCGAAAAATATAAAAAAATTTGAATTGATTCGCATTTATTTGATTTTTTAAATAAATTCCTTTTACATAGTTGTAAATTCAATTTATTTTATTTTTAAGCGTTTTTAATAAGAGTTTTCAAGCACATATAAAATTAAATTGTTTGATATATAATATTTGATACACAAAAAGTGTCTTGTAATATTATCTAATAATGAATCATTCATATATTTTTTCTTGTGTACGCAAAGTATAAAACTTAAAGTGATTGCCTGGAAATTGACATGAAAAAATAATTCTTAATATTTGTTAAATAAATTAATATTTGTTAATAAAATAAACATATTTGTTAAATAAATTAATATACTCACAATATCATATATAATTAGTCATTACATTGAATGTGTGCGTCACGCTACTATATTCATTTCTGCATCCTTCTTATTCAAACCGAAATATAAAGTTAAGAGTCAAAGTATAAGTGATAATGGAATGCATCATGACGAATTGCAACTTATACATCAGTGTTCTTGAATTTCCTCTATAAATTAAATTCATTTTAATATTGAAAACTGGTGTGTCAATCAGTCGTCACGAAACACCAGTTTACCATGACTTTGCAATGGCACAACAATTTCAGTGGTTTGTTTGTCCTCAACGGTTACTTTTTTGCACTCAATGCTTACAGGATCAAGACATACGATTTAAAAAGTATTTCGAAACACTACAAACACCTAAGCCTAAAATGGAATTCGAAACCGCAAAATGTTGAACCGAAAAAAAGAGCACTAACCATTTTGCTACCAATTTGGCAAAAATTTCGGTGAAAAAGTTGGTGAACAATGCCATCAAAACTAAAAATTTAAAAAATTCAAAAGTGAAGATGTACTGTGGCCTAATACTGCTATGATACCAACACATATGAAATTTAAATTCAAATGATTATTATTTCCGATGATAGTCGTCCATAGAATAGCCAAAAAATATCATCAGCAAAAAAATAAAAAGCAAGGCAATATCTCGTCGGCTGGGTTATGACAATTCAAGCTTCTCACACATACACAAATTTAGGTTATATTCTCACTGTTCAAAAAGCCATCTGATTTATTGGTGCACGCCCCAGATGAGAAATATAAAAAATATGTTGTACTTACGCAAACAATTGAATAAATAAATATGATTAAAAGCACACTTTGAAATACTATCAATATGAAAAAGAATAACTTTAAATAGGCTTTGTTTGCTTGTAGCTCAATGATCACTTTTTGCACACAATGGTTACAGAACGCAAGGCCTACTGTTCAAAGTGGAATCCAGGCAACTACAAACAACCACGCCCCGGGGAAGAAATCGAACATATAATCTAAGTTTCAGTGGAATTATACAATGAAAATTGTGTGTTACCATAGCGAGTTTCTTTGCACTTCTTTCTTCTTTGATTATTGCAACGTGCGATCAAATTTTAATTAAATTTAATTTTAATAACATATATTTTCTGTTATAAACTTTCAATGTTTACATAAGTGTGTCTGAATTTATAGATTCCACTCAGCATTTATTATAATTACTCATATTTATAATTACAAAACTATTATAAGAAAACTTCAGCATGATCTCATAAGGATACATGTTGGAATTTTAATTTTAAATTTTCAGATAAATTCCAAACAAAATATTTTATTAAACTTATACAAATTATAAGTTTTGAAGGATTTTCTAGTATGAAGTATGGAATTTTATGTGCAAATGGCTAAACTGAGAAATACACAATGATTACTACTAATTTTAATGATTTTAACTTGAAATTTATAAGCTGTTACCATAAAATTCAAGAATTACAAGTTACGGTAGGAAAAACATCTTTAATATTTTTAATTTTTCGAAATTTAAAATCTTATTAACATATACAACAGCGGATTTATATACAACATATGAAAATTATTCAGATCAGATTAACCATTCAATATGTAATATGTTTCAAAAAAATTCTACTGAAAATAAGAGCTAAAACTATTCTCGAATAATATAAACTTGATTAGAAAGTATATATTACAAATAATTTAGAACAGTATAAGCTAATAATATCCACAAATTATTTCGTACTTAATTATTTTTATTTTTATAAATATATTTTAATTTATATAGGATGAGATTTAATAAAATATAATCGTAAATAATTTTTTACAGTCTAATTAATAATTTCAAATATTTAATTTTAAAAAAATAATTATCTTTAGTATTGAAATTCTGAAAGGATTTTATTTAGAATATTCTTACTGTAATATTTAAATTACATTATTTTTAGTATCGAAAACCTAAAGCAATACAGAGTAGTTATGATTAATCATTGAAATGCTTCAAAACAAAATTGAATATAATTTTACTGTTTTCCTGAAGTTTTTGATAGCAACCTAACTTAAGAATGTACTCTATGAATAACTTAATTTTTTGTATCATAAGCCTTTTTGAAAAATGCTTGACAATCATGTCAAAAAATTCAATATTAAGTTCCCATTTTTTTTTTACGTTTTAAGATATTGTTTCTTGTATTCAACGAAAGCCGAAAGATTAAATATATTTTTTTCTTTAATCAACATATTGAACTTTACTTCTTAAAAATTCATGAATCATATACTCAGATTTGCTTTTGCGATTTATTCAATTTCATTTGAGCTTATATCAGTAATAATAAAAACAAATAACTAGGCTTTGACGATGAGTTAGAAGACCTGTATATACATTCATATCTCTTTTCTCTGAGACAGGAAAAATATTTCTTTTTGGAAAACAGGATGTAGGAATGATAACACAAGTCATAAATAAACATTGGAAAGTTTCCAATATCCTCAGTATTTCTCCGAATGTAGAAACTTATGTATATAAATATAAATGATGTTATATATCCGTACATATGTCTCGCTAGAAAATGCACACATAATTCGTTTTCTGTATATCCTCTTCCAAATACACTTCACCTTTGATTTTATAGATATTTTTACTCGGTATCTTTCTGTGAGTATACGTTATTTATTCATTTGAAAATATGTAGGTTGTGAATTTATTATACTACTCAAAATTTTAGGAATTTTCTTACAACTGACCTCAACAGTGGCAACATATTCATCATATTTTTTCAACGAAACAACCAGTTGCACATTTTCCTTAAATATTTACTATTTTAGTGTATGTGAATATTCAATATTAATGTAAAAAAAAAATTTAGGTATATTTTAACTTCTTTTAACATATTTATCCTTAATTTCTAAAGTTATTTTTTTTCAATTTTTAGTTTAATTATTTTATAATAATATTTTCCATTAATTTCATGTATAAGAGAAATAAAATGTATAAAATATTTTAAGTTTAATTTTATACAATTGAATTAAAGATTAATTTATTGTACATAAATGACATTGTAACATTAACACACTTTCATACATTGAAAATATTTTACAAAATTAATTTAGATAAGTATTAGATTTTACAAAATATTTGACATATTTAACAAATTTCTTACGAAAGTGTGCGCTTCAAAAGCAATCAAATTATTTTAAGTATACGTGGTCTTCAATAATTTTGTTAGTAGTGTAATCAAGATTTTAATATAAATGTGTAATAAGAACTAAAGATTCTATTTAAGATATAAACTTAAAAGAATATTACTAAATATATAAATTAAATTTATTCGAAAACTATTCCTTTAACAATATGCTTAAACTGTTTTCCAATTCTACCATAATTTCTGAAAACTTCTTTTTTAAAATATTGATATAGAAAAATATTAAAACGGGCAATAACCTTACAAAATTATAAAATAAATGTTTAATTGAATTATTTAAAGGAGATAAAATTAAATTTCTTAAAACGTAATTAGTTTACCATCAAATAATTTAACTTTTATGGAAAGATTTTTGATGTGTTTAAATAAAAATTTGCAAACTGCTTTTATTGTCTTTAAATATCGTTTAGGAAAACAACTTTATTCAGGGTATAAAGCCTAAAAATATGGAACCTTATTGATTTTTTTTCATTTCTAAAACTGAAATGCTCTGAAATACAGAGGGTGTTAACACATTTTTAGAATGATTTTGTGGCCGTTTAATTAATGTTTAAAATATAAAGATTATTTTTTTAAATGTTCGATCTGATAGCTTTCTTTCTGGACTATAAGTCTGCATCGTTATTTCTATGATATAAGAGCTTTTCGTAAAATTTCCAGGGGTATTGCTTTCCATTCCTCTTCCACTACTTTCCAGAGTCTATCCATTGTGGTGGGTTTGCGTTTAGAAAGAGCTCTTTTTAACAGACCAAAAGCACAATAGTCCATAGGTGAAACGTCAGGGGACTTTACAAGAATATGTTGAAAAGGTACATATGCAATACTTGTATTAGTCTTCATTTTTTCAAGGAATGCAGCAGTAGTTTTCAAAGTATGACTTGTGGCTTTGTCTTGATGAAGTTTCACTCTTTGAAAGTCTTTGGGATAAAGAAGTGGAATTTTTTCTGTAAATATTGGACGTAAAATCTTCTCCTGATAGTATGATGAGTTGATTTTAACATTTTTTCTACTCTTTTTATTTTTAATTTCCCATTGTAGGAAAAACCTGCGACTATCATAAACCCCTTACTGAAACTTTCCTTACATTGACGGAACCAGGTTTGTAAATTTTTTTCTCTTCGTTTCCTATAGTAAATAGACTTTTTTTTTGTTGCAGTCCTTTAGGTAAACCCATGTTTTCTCAAGGGTCACAATGTATTTCCATTTATCTCTTGCTAAATGGTTTTCATACAGGATTCTACAAAATGTTTTGCGTTGAGCCACATGTTTCGGCAAAAGCTGGTGAGCATTATGGTTTTTAGCTTTTTTAAGTTGTAAATCTTTATTTATTATTTTATTTACTGTTGATACAGATGTATCTAAAGACTTTGCAATTGATTTCTGTGTTGATGGATTTTCTCTTGTTACCAGCAATTTCACTTTAGGAACATTTGAAACATATACGCACTTTTTACGGACACTCGTTTGGAGTCTTCTTTCCATGTAGAAATAATGATTGACGGTTTTTACCTGTCCGATTAATAATGTTGCTTATTTTGCATACAGAAATTTTAATATCATCCATTTCACAACGTTTATGAATCCTGGAGTAAAAATATTTCTCTTCGGAAAGCGCAAAAACATATCCCTCAATCCACAGCTTGTTTACATGCTGCATTTTGAAAGAACAATAAATTTTAAAAAAGCAGAAGATATTTATCATTTCAAAAAATAAGCTGTTGCCAAAAATTTTTGTTTCAAAACATTTACCTTTTTTAAATTCTTAATCAAAATCGTTCTAAAAATGTGTTAACACCCCCTGTATAAAATGAATTAGAGTTTTAATTTTTATATGACTGTAAAATTCCATTCTCATACAGAGCGTTATTTCATATTAAAACGCAATACTTTATATATTAATAGGTTTATATATTGAGAAATAGTATTATTCATATAAATACAATAAATTTTGAGTTCCCGAAATAACATTTATAAAAAAAGTAAAAATAAGCAATGATTGTTTGTCCTCTAAATGTTACATCGCTTATTTGTAAGACAATATAAGAATATAAGGAGTATTATAACATCAGATTTGATGTATTAAAATATCAAGAAGAGTAAACAAACCAAATCTTAATTCCAAAAAATTCTAAATATCTCTAATAGATGAATGTGCAATGGTAATATATATTTAAGTTAGATGTGTATATCTACATAGATTTACATAACTATATATACTTTTGGCCACCAAATATAAAACACAAAGGAAGACAAGAAATATAACAGCAAACATTTTGCAACAAGTAAATATATGACATATAAAACGTCATACTAAGATTAAAATTTTGAAATCCCAGCATTCTGTGATAAGCGAAGGATAACAAAATTAGAATTCAATGTAGTCTTTATATTGTTGGCTATAACTTCTTTCACAAACCTTACAATTAATTTAAATATGCTTTTGTTGTACCTTTGCTGTATCAGTCACAGTGTGAATTCCAAATATTATCAAATCTGATCTAGTAAAGCAACAAGTGGGGTATCTCTCTCTTGATTTTGCGCAAGAATTGACTGCAAGCTTGCAGTTGGGTTTTGATAGGGAGAGCAAAATTGCAAAGAACGTATTTCAATCAGATGAGTGAAGAATAAATCTTGAATATTGCGTGCCACTTCTAGTAGCTCATTTTTTTAATATCGCTGGTATAAAGAATGAAAAAGTTGGAAGGTGTTTGACTTTAATACCTAGAGACATTTCCTGTTCAATGTAGTGGCAGTGACTTCTAGGTTAATCATTTGGTATTGGATTTTACTACTGTTGCAGAACTAATATTCATAGCCTTGATTCATCAGTTCAACAGCCTCTCATCTTAATCAGTCCAGATTAAAATGCCACAACCATGATGTTAAAAACAGGTGTGGGAGTCCTCAGTTAAAAGAGATTGATCTCTCTTTTGAGAGAGATTTTCTAAAATGTTCATGCTAACAGAAACTTACTAAAAATAATTTATCAAGAAGCAAATAAATCTCATAAAATCAGTCCCAAGCAGTTATACCACAAAACTTTGTTTTCATTAAAATTCATTGTGATTTAAAATATTTTCCTGAAATTCATTATACTCAAACTAGCCATTCCACAATTGTAGTTGTTGCTGTTGTTGAACCAGCATACTTCCCTGTACCTAGCCCTGAGATGGGATTTACCAGTTGGATAGAAGCAGCCGAATGAAATATTCGGGTTTTTGAAGCAGGGACCAAGCAGAAGACACCAATGACTTGACATGTCCTCTCCAGAAGCGTTAACTCACCTGGAGGACATTGCGACCAGTTTTATTGTGCCTCAGCCGCCTATAGCGAACACGACGGATCCTCGGTTAAGCTGGGATTCAATATCATTTTCTTCCGAAAGTAATAGTGACTCCCTCACTAACTAGGCCGCAGTTTTGGGATGGGATACAAAAGTATATTGGATCACATTGGTACTAAAATACATAGTATTGTGAAATTACAGAAATACATAGGATTACAAAAATATACAGAACTTCAAACTTACAGAAATACAAAGTATTATAAAAGTATGAGTGTACAGAGGATTACAATTTATGACTATAAGAAGAACAGCATATTGAAAGAAAAGAATTCGAAGAGGGGCTCATGTATCAAGAACAGTCTGTTGAAAAGAGCCCATTAAAATAGTTTGAATGTTTTTTACTTAGTTAAGTCTAGGCTTAGTACTTAAATCTAAGTACTTTGGCTTGGGATGTAAGCAGAGAAGGACCATAATTAGTGCTCTGAGTGATCGTCTTTATTAAATTATGTGAATCGGCTCTCTTGAATAATAAGAAAATCCATAAGTTGGTTTAGTTTTTATCTTGATGTCTTGTTCAAGAGGATGGCTCGTTTCTAGTTAATGACCCATTGCTTCGCAGGAGTTAATAAATGTCACGTGGAAGTGAGTTTGCAGACCGTGAGATAATGTATTGGGTCTCCCTTGTTACCACTAGTACAATTTGTGGTGTCCGTTAGAACCACCCTGTAAAAGCAAGTAGGAAATGGACCGTGGCAGAACATGAAAACATGAAAAGGATTTCATTCCTGGTCCAGTTTAGAGATTTGATGGAAATTTTAGGGATAATATCATGAACTAGACAACAAGTAGATGAATTGATCCAGTCGTCTTACCATTTTTCCTTTATCCAGTTGTATAGGGTGTGCTTGACTCAGCCGTGTGGTAGGGAGATATCGACAGGATAAAGACAAAAAAAGGCCTACGCTTCTGACTCCCTTTCAGCTGTCTCATTACCCTCAATTCCAACATGAACTTTGGCATATGGAAGATGGATGGAAGTAAAATCCACCAGGTAACTTTGAAG
This sequence comes from Latrodectus hesperus, assembly GCA_037975125.1. Lineage (NCBI taxonomy): Eukaryota > Metazoa > Arthropoda > Arachnida > Araneae > Theridiidae > Latrodectus > Latrodectus hesperus. The sequence continues at coordinate 33,898,840 of CM075856.1, read as the reverse complement.
TGACCTGATAACAGGGCTTGATGAAGAAGGTTTTTAGCTCGATTGGAGAACTTGACGGTCTGACCATATCGTGTTATTGATGTTCTTTTGAGTTACATACTTAACTGCTTCGTCTATGGCCAAAACCTTGGTTTGGAAGACTGGGTTGTCCTCCCTCAACTTTGTTTTCCAGACATGTGACTTTTCTGAATTTTTATTAGATACAAAAGCTGAGCCAACCTCTTCTTCCATCTTTGAGCCACGTGTGAATATTTGTCGGGCTTATGCTGAGGGCCATGGTATCTGTGCAGTTTCATCGACAGAGAGTTTTTCACTCATATAAAAAAGGCCAAGATGGAAGGAGTCAATGCTTGTTTGATTTTCCACGACTGAAGGTGATGGTAACTGATACTGAATTTCACCTCTGGTCAGTCGTATATATTTTGATTCTGCTTTGATTTTTAGGTGCAGGGGAGGAAGATCAGTAATTGCCTGGAGAATGGAGGTGGGTATTGAGCGGAAAGCTCCCGCGATACCAAGATGAAACCTTAGTTCAATAGAAGATCGTTTTAGAGATGTTCCGTGGGAAAACCTTCTTTCAGTGACGGTCTTGTATAGTAGAATCCGGTTTTTCTTACTATAGCCCCAGTAATTGCCAGCTAGTCTGCACAGATCTCTTGAAGAAATGTTGCTTTGTTTCCTTGTGTTGTAAAATGCTCCTTGTAGCTCAGTTTCTTGTCCAAGTTAATTTCCAGAAGTTTGATGGTGTGTGCTTTTTTCAATCTGCAGTCACCCCAAAGAATGTGTGGACTACATTGGAGTTTTGCGACTTGCATGAGCTTGGTCTTATCAAGTGAGATATTTAAGTTATTCTTGTCATACGATGATTTAAAATGAGTGAGAGCTACTGATGCTACACTTCCCAATTTCTTTTCCCTTCAAGTGCGTATCAAGAAAGTAAAGTCGTCCGCGAAGGCATGTGCTGCGCTGGTTGATTTATTTTCTTATTGTGATCCAGTTTACTTTCAAGGTAAGATCGGTTACTAGATTCCGCACTATCTGGCCACTGCAGAAAGCTTGGGAACATCCTACTGCCTGCCTGGTTTTGAGTTGGAAAGCCTGTATTTGTAGGTAATAAAACAAGTCTATCTTTTAGGTCGTTGATTAGGAGCATAGTTGTTAGATGGGCTATTGGTTTCTACTGGAGAAGTAGTGGATCTGTAGACACTGCTGGATGCGGTGAAACATATTTTGCTTGCAGATGTACATTCATGGATTTTTAATGTATGCAACTATTACCGTAGAACACGATGCGCTGATGTGCGGCAAAAACTGCTTTAAGCTAATTCTACTTGATCAATTGACTTGCACGCGCAACATATAAGAGTAGTAGTATTAGTGCTATAGCTTTTCGCTTGCTTATAACATTATTTTAATTAAACATTGATTTTCACAATGCTATCAAAATTTTGTAAATATCCTTTACTCTTTAATGAAAACCAAAAATAAATCCCAAGTGTTCTCTGTGTGTGTGTGTGAAAAAAAGATCTTTTACATGTCAACAATTATCTCTTCTTCTAGGACCTTTCAGCTGTTAAAATTAGTATGTTTGAAAGAATGGGCATTAATCCCCACAGTTATTAATAACTTCAATAAAATAGGATTGTTCTCTGTGACTTTTATCAAGTAATACCAGCTGGCCATGCCTTTTATCTTGTAAAATAATGAACGGCACAAAAAGAAGAGAATAAAAAATATGTCATTAAACGGATTATATTATGTTCAGTGTTACTTTCATTAGTATATCCACCTATATTAGTTTTTTATCGTAAATTTCTGTCTTAACATTTCAATTATTAGCATGGAAGATTTTTATTCATCGAAGCATGTTTTTGTATTTTATAAATTAAATAAATTTGACAATAATGCATTTTATTGAAATTCTGTGTGTGTGTATATGTGAGTGTGTCACAAAATTAAAATAAAATGCAATGCAATTAAATGATATACATCATAAAATAGTTTATTTTTGTCACGAAAACAATTTGATATAAACTGAAAATTGTAATTGTATTTTTGTGTCATCTCGCTGAATCTTTGGTTGCATTAACAATACTTTGCTCGTTTGCTGAAGATGTCTTTAACTGTAAAACTGCCATAAAGTTAAAACGAAAACTGATAAGCTTGAGATATGAAAACCCCGAAGGATAAAAAAAGATGGATACCCTTAGAGCAGAACAGCAGAGACTGACATTTCTACGAAGTTGATATTTTTCACTTTCACTCAGTTTTTCCCTCTCTTACAACTGAACGAATTTTAGATTCAATACTCCCATTTCTATTATAGTACAAAATTTATACTTAAATGTAAATTTCTCATTATTTCTTTCATTAAAACTTGTTTTTTATTTATTAACAAGCACATTCAAACATGTAATATAATTCTTATAATTTTATTCATAGAATGATGTAAATGCAATTTCTGTATTTTTACTTATTTCATTCCTTTTCTAATATGTTCACAGTACATTTTGTAAGCTTTATGAGCACTTATAATTTTTTATCAATTATAATTTAATAAAAAGTAAGGAATCTCAAATTATTCATAAAATGATACAAAAATATTTATTTAATACATAAAAATATTTATTGTATAAAAATTATAATTTGCTTTCTAAATTTAAAACATAAAACATATTTAAAAAATCATTTAATATGAAAATAAGTAAAATATTAAAGGATGGTAGTTTTAGAGATTTTTGGTTCTAATGAAAAAAATATGATGTTAATAACTATGATTTTCTCTTTCCTTAGTCATAATAAGTTAATCGAATAAACGAACTATAAAAATAATAAATATTCTTATTTCCAGAAAAAAGCCGAAATGTATACGTACAGTTTAATCAACTTTGATGTTTTGAAAACAATTGTGAAAATTTAGCTTCGATTCAAAAATTCTAAATTTGAGTCCTTATTGTGTCTCTAAAAAATTTACTTGGCTGAAGTAACTACCTAAAATAATGCATTCTTACATTAAAAATAAAGTATAAAACCTATGATATTATTAATGTTTCCAGTAGACAAATTAATACATATTCTTGAATGTCGTTAGACGAATATATCGGAAATAAATTGTCTTATTACTTTGCTGTCATTTCTGAATCGATATATCGATACCAAATCCAAATTAGAACTGTTGTATGAAAATTATAAAATTACTGATTATATTCTTCAGTTGATATTTCCCAGAATATAGTTATCAACGATTGAATACATAGTTCTCTATTTATAGAAAATAAAAAAAAAAACATCCATATTAAAAACTGGGACATATAATTTCTTTTTCCATTTTGCTAGATATTCAGTCGTTTTTTTAATTTTTTATCAGCATCTTTCTTTTTTCTTTATAAAAGCGATTTTTTAAGCAATTCAAAAGGTCATTAAAATCATAAAATCGAAAATTCCTAAAATAAAAAATAAGTATTTGATCTTAAAAATATTATATATATATGCCAATCTGCTCTTTCCTTACAAATAAATTATAATTAGAAAAATATATTTAGTTAGAAAATTACTAAGTTTATATTAATATATTTCTCTACATAAGAATCATGAGCAAAATGAAATTCATTCTTATAAGCAATTCTTTTTTTCATTTTATTGATGAAAATTCCAGCAAAGCATTTGCTCATATTCTAATTCACAATTGCATACATAAAAACATGTTGGTCTTACTTTTCAATGTAGAAAGGCATTTAGAGCATTTTTTTAAATAATTATATTATTTTATTAGCTCTTCATTTGATAGTTTTTGAGATTTTGGCAACACTACGTCATTTTTTATTGTCTGATATCTTTTTAATTCTCATTCATTATATTTTCATTTATTTATTTATCTGGTAGTTCTTACATATAAATTAAATCTGATTCACATGTAGTAAGTCTTGATAATAAGTTTTGTGTAGCAGCATATTTCTTTGTGAACGCTCATGAATGAGTAACTCATCTTCACTAAGTTGTATTGTAAGTGTTCTTGGCATCCGTGGAGATAATAAGCCATGCATAGAAAATAATCAAAATATCGTTTTCCTTCAGTATCCCTCAAAACATTAACTGACAAGCACATTGTTTCTGAAACGTCGATTTCTTTCTTTCTGGTAGAATTTCCATTATCTGTTTAGAATGTCCAAAACATGATTTATTGGATTCATATCTGAAAAACACAATGTCAATTATATTTATCTGAATATCTTTTTTATTAGGAAATCATTTACTAAACAAGTGAATTTCGTCAATTGTGTAAGGTGATATCAGCTGTGATCATTCTCTGCAAAAGTAGATGACAGATTGTTAATTGTATGGCCTTATTGCCATAGTTTTATAGGTGGTAACATCGAGGTTGTTCTCAATATTGGAAGGTGAGGAGTTTAAGTCCAGACCTAAAATATTTTTCGAATTGGTGGCTACGGAGTTTTAAATGGGTTGGCTTGGTCGCAATGTTCTCCAGGTGAAATAGTAGTTCTCGGAGTGAAAAGGCAAATCTAGGAGCTTCCTCCTCGTTCTTTGAACCTACATTAAGAAGATCCACTCACTTTCAGTGTCACAATGACACACTGGGAATTCAATGAAAGGTATGAAAACATGAACTTCGACGAGAATATAGGCGTTGATATTATTTTGTCAATTATTCTATAATATAAAATTTACTACATTTTTATTGCGTATTATGTAATAAGTATTTGTATTTTCCTGTAGATAATTTTCGTCAGTATACATTCTTTATCATTTCAATATACATCTTAATATATAATATCAATTTTTAAATTTTAAATGTTTTGAACTTAGGGATTGTTACAGTTAAGAGTTATTAATTAATTAAGAAGTGGTATTTGAAGATTCTTTAATAGATGGGCAACTGCTTTCACTACCATTAGGTTATTGTTTTATAAGATCTTAAAGTAATCTGAAATACTTAATAAAATTTATAGAAAACCATGACTGATAAAAACCAAACTTGATATTATATTAAGAATGCTAATAAAGTATAATAAAATACAAATAATTTTATTTCCCATTTTTAAGTTTATTTATTTATTTTTTTGTAATACTTTTAAATTCTAGAAAAATTTTAAAACTTGTTCTTTTTAAATGAATTATATTGTTTCACCTTCAATTAATCTCTTAAATTTTTTGCTACTTGTAAATAAATAAATAAACGAATACATATATGTATTTATATATGTAGCAACGATCTACAAATTTCTGCTGTATAAACTTACATGAAAGGAAAAGAAAAAACAACCAATTAAGACCCCGTGATAAATGTTTCTCATCTCCATTAAAAAGAATCAACAGAAAGAAAGCGTATTTTCTGTCCACACAAAAAGGAAAAAAAATATTAGTGAATCCATGCACTGATAGTGAGGGCGGAGGTGAACTGAGAAATGATTGATCACGCGCCAAATGGCTAACAACGTCAAACAGCTGGGGGAGATTTCTTTACAATCTTTCTACTGTAACTGAATAACAGGAATTAAATAGAATTTTTTTCATTGTTTCCGTATGTAAGGTTTGTTTGCTGCTCTCTTTCTTTGATTTGATGCTACTTAGATCCTGCCTCATTTTTTATTTCTTCTCCAGCAATTTGGAAAATTCTTCCGCTCACGGCTCTCTTTGGTGCTGTATGTTTTAAGCTAGTTATTTGGCGAGTTTTATCTGGAACGTTCAACGCATTGAAGTTGGCGTAGAGAAAATTGCTCCATTGAATTAGGCAATTGGATTAAAACGATTTATTTCTGCGTAGAATTATGTGTTATTTATTGTTCGGATCACAAAATACTATTCCATTTCTGCTTAGAAAAAAATTTTCGGTAATCAAGTTGAAATAATTCCAAAAAAGTTTCAGTAATTCATCATATGAATATTTTTTTCCTTAATAAGGAATTTTAATCAGAAAAATATATTTTCAATTATAAAATAAATTATTCTGCTATAAAATATATGAGGATATTCCATATCCATATTAACTACAGTTTTCTAAAAAATGTTGGAAGACATGTTGAAATTATGTGTTTAAAATAACAAAATTTATTAGTTTAAATTTTAGAAGTAATTTAGAAACGTAAGTGTTAAATGAAAATATATGAAAAATAAAAGCTTTTTTTAATCAATAACAGAATATTCTAAGGCTTTAAAAACATTATATTGTTTGGGTAAAGTAATGCTGCTATGTTTGTTAAAGATATCACAAATTATATTTTCTTAATTTTTCTTTCATGTGTGATTCAATTTTGTTCATTTAGTTACGATTAATAAAATACTTCCTTAAAAATTCTCTTAATAATTTATTGAAGGATACTTTGCTGTCCCATGATAAATAAGAAATGTAATTTTAAAATTTACTCGCAGTTAATTTCTTTGTATGAAAATGAAAAAAGAGAAAAAAGAAAAAAGAGAATACTCTTAGATGGAGAAAATATTTATAATTTTACCAACCATCCCACTTTTACCTTAATTGTGTTTTTTATTTCTTTACAAACATTCGATAAATTGAAAATTGATTTAATGCAATAACAATATTGAAAATCACTTGTTTTAGGGATTTTTACAAGGAAAATATTCTCCATTTTGATATTTCCTCTTAACATCTTTGAAGAAGAAAGGAAAGAACAAGATTGTCTTAAAACGTTAAGTTTGATAAATTTTACAAGCGACAAAACTACGAAAAGTAATATTCAAGCTTCATTTCTTTCGTTGTAATAGAAGTAAAAAGCCTCATAATTATGCTTAGAATTCATAACAATTATATATAAAATTTTATTTGCGGTAGTAAATAAAATTAACAATGATTATAGTCATTATGGAAGATGTTTTAAAAATGATTTCCATTAATATCAGTAATCTCTTAAAGACTCTAGTTTTTTCAATTATGAGCTAAAATGTAATTTAATCAAATATCCTTGAGAAATTGTAATTTATTTGATTTAAATAGAATTCTGTATAATTCTGTGAGGATTAAATGAGAGAGAAGTTTTCAAAAATACATTTTGTTCAATTTGCAGTTATAACTAAATATTCATTCTTTTTACTTTACAGTAATAATTTTTCGTGAAAGGAAATAAATTAAATATTAAATAAGGAAATCTAAAAATGATTTAAGAGAAAATATGATTTCGTTATAGTTCAGAAGAACTATAAATAAATAATATTTTTCTTGAATTTATAAAGCCTTTAACTTTATTTACGGTTTATTTAATTAACATCGAATTTCATATATTTAGCTTTATTTTATGAAAAGATCTTTGATTTAGATAAAGGATCAATCTTTTTTCCTTCAGCAGATAATTTTAAATAACTCTTCCTAAATGCTTAGAAACAAATATTAAAAATTTAATTCTCATATTTGTATAACATAATCTTTTATTAATATAAATACTTAATAACATGACATTGCATATGAGTTCTAAATTTAAAGCATTTCCACAAAAAAATTTAAGATGAATTTTAATCTTTTTTTATCAATGCATAAGCGAAAACTAATTTTAAATAAAGTATTGCAACAATGTGCAAGAAACTCATAGTTGCACTAATATTATGAAAATATTTAATAAAAGATGTATGCATATTTGTGTTTTATAATTATCTACAATAAATTCAAAAATGAAAGAATGTAGAAAAATAATTCATCCAGTTACTGAAATTAATAATGATGCTAAGTTTTGTGTAAATAAAAATTCTAGTAGAAAAAAATTTAAAACAATATTTTTATGTTTTAGTTTAAAATTTTAGAATACATGTTTTATTTTCAACTAGTCCATTATGCTAAAAAATGAAGTCAAACGATAAAATTTATTGATTTGATTACAGACATGTACATAATGACTACAATTTAATTTAATATTTTAGGGAAAAGCAAACAATGCTTAACTCCTTTCCAAATTTAACATATTTTTTAATATGTATACAGGGTGTCCCAAAATGACCGCATAAACTCTGCACAGCTAGATTTCTCGTTGAGAGTACATAAAAACTGCCAAAAGAAGCATTCCTTTACGATCCATAGTTTATGAAAAAATGCGAAAAACAAAGTATGATGTCACTGCCGGTGCAGAAAAAAACACTTTAGTGAACATATTAACAGCAGTATATGCAGCGGATATCAACGGGCATACTCCCTAGCAGTATCACAGCGGCCGTACATCAAGTACATGTCGCAGTAGTTACGAACGGAATACATGGCCCACATACGAAGACAAGGTTTACCGGCGCTTTAACGTCATTCCATGGCGCGCGCATTGATGACGCGATATGAACGATGATGAACGTTTTAAACGTTGATGAACGCGCGATGAACGTTTTAAACATTATCGTCTGGAAAGATGTGATGTTGTTAAAATGTCCAATAAAGTATTTTTTTTTACAACGGCGGTGACGTCATACTTTGTTTTTTGTATTTTTATCGTAAACTAGGGATCGTACAGGAACGCTTCTTTGGGCAGTCATGTACTCCCAACGAGGAATCTAGCTGTAAAGAGTTTATGCGGTCGTTTTGGGACATCCTGTATAGATAGGCATAAAGATAGGTAAATCGATTGATAGATGAGAATGTGTAACATTTAGAGACTTTTATGGGAGTTGTATTTAATCTGTGTATGGTATTTAACTTAGGGAATACTTCAAAATTGTTTTCATATGATTTAATTACACATTACGAATACACCAAATATTTTATAATATTACTTCAATTTCGTTTAATATGCTAAAAATTATACATACAAGTTTCCATGTTTTATATTTTAAGTCATTTATATTATTAATCTTAATATTAAATCGTTTATATTATTAAAATATTTTCTCATATATATATATATATATATATATATATATATATATATATATATATATATATATATATATATATATATATATATATATATATATATATATATATATATATATGTATATATATATATATGCATACATACATTCATGTATATATAGTGTGTGTGGTGTGTGTGTATGTAAATTAAACTATGAAATAAATTATTATTGTTCTCTCTAGAAGATTCCTGCTGTCTTGTTAGTTAAAGCAAAAATAAAGCTTGAAGACGAGATCTTCACTTAAATAAACAAGTATTTAAGACATCAAGGATATATCATGAGTTTTAAAATAAATGTCCAATGTCTTTAGAATCGGTGAGTGAAGAGGTAGAACTACAATTTATTTCATTTTCGATGCATTGCGACCGATAAAAAGAATGTAAGAAATGCTATTTTCTAGAAAATTGTTCATGAAATGCTTGAGTCTTGTTTATGAGATTTTCTGTGGAATTTGCTAAAAATATTCTATGTAGGAATAGTTTCTGCATACTTAGCACATTTCGACTTTTCTCTTTTTTGCACGTGTGAGTGGAATGCAACACGGTAATCCACGATAATTATTGCTTATCTCGAAGATGAATACTGTTTATCCTGTAAAACAATTTAATAGTTACATATTTAAATACATTTATGACATCAAATGGTTTTCAAAGGATTTAAAATAAATATTATAATGTATAAAATATACTTAATTTCTTAGACTGATTTTCATCATATTGATTATGCAGAATATTTTGTTTGATAGTTTTTTAACAAAAATATAATTTTTGAGTTCTTAGGGAGTATATATACTGTATGTTGCACTTATAAATAGCTTGACATTGGATAAAATTTATTTAGAAAAAATAATATTTCAATTTTATCGCATATTTCTTACATAAAATTGGTTTAAAATTGATTGAGAACAAGGAACCAATCCTTAATTCTCAATATTATTATCACATTGACAATGTAGATTATCGCTCATTAATTTTATTTTGTAATAAAAATTATGAATTTTACTAATTCATAAAAGAGCTTATTTATTACTAAGTATGTAATACATTCATTTTTATGAAAATAATTAAAGTTTCAATTTTTTTTTGAATTTTTGAAAGCATTTTATTTATTAAGAATGACAATAGTTTTAATTTTTTCCTTCAATTATTGGAATTAGCCACTTTGAGTCAAATTTTATCGTTTTTAGTCGTACAGATCTCGACAAATATAAGATGATTTCATTACTTTCGTTGCTTGATATATATATGTATATATATATATATATATATATATATATATATATATATATATATATATATATATATATATATATATATATATATATATATATATATATATATATATATATATATATATATATATATATATATATATATATATATATATATATATATATATATATATATATATATGTGTGTGTGTGTGTGTGTGTGTGTATATATATACATATATGTATATATAATATAGCTTCATAAGAATTGTATTATTAAATATTTTATTTAAATTACATTTATCTATTAAAAACCTTTCATTGTGGGCTTAAAAAAATCAATTAAATCTTTAATTTATTTATAAAAATATATCGGTTTTAATTTATTATGCTTTGATGTAAGACTTTTTCGTCTGAAATATTTTAATCTTAGAGTACTTTATTAAATCAATCTTATAATCTTAAGCGAAACATGGATAACGAGCTTTTGAATTCTCTTTCTTCGAAGAAATCTCCAATTCATTCGAGCTTTTACTATTGGTTAAGAATTCTTTTGTATGGAAATACAAATTTTTCTTCAAACATGTTTGCACTTATTTTAAAAATTTCTTATTCTATATTAAAGTACACATGAAAACATGTTTGCGCTCATTGTAGAAATTTCGTATTTTTGAATATGTGCTCATAACAATTCATTAGGTAGAAAAATTAAATAAATTACTAAAATAAATTTCACCGAAGATGAAACAAATTGCAGTTCTCTACTAAAATTGTGAAAATTATGCAAAGTAGTTACTTTTTTCGATTTAATAGGATTCTTTTGGTTTCTGGTGTTTTTCTTTTAATAAGAAATTTTTCTGTCCACAAATAGTTAAAAATATTGGAATTTACCAAGTATTGTTAAGATATTACATATCAAGTTTAGAATTAACATCACTGAACAGTAAAGAAAAAAAATTAACAAAATCCGCTTGTCTAAATAATATTCCATTGGTTGGTTGGTGTCGTGCCCATGGGAAGGACTATAGATGACTATGAGTGTATAGTATACAACTGGCTATCTCCTTGATATTTTTTAGTCTAAATGTTTTTCGACATTGAAAGGGGGAATTTCCCAAGCTGAGTCAGAAATGATAGGGTAATCAAAAAAGTGTTTTGGCGTTAGTGGAATATTATCACAATTAATGCAGAGACAAAAGTTTCTGTTGCAACTTCTGGATCATCATTTCTGGGTATCCGTCTCTAAGGTGAATGATAGTTTTAGTGAGGTCACACAAGGATTTCGTTCATCTGCAAATATAAACTTTTAAACTTAAGAACTAATAATTATATTTCTACATTTTTGAATATGGGTTTATATGATATAAGAATTATATTTTTATTTAATTATCATCATATATGAAACAGAAAACGCACATATATATATATATATATATATATATATATATATATATATATATATATATATATATATATATATATATATATATATATATATATATATATATATATATATATATATATATATATATATATATATATATATATATATATATATATATATATATATATATATATATATATATATATATATATATATATATATATATATATATATATATATATATATATATATATATATATATATATATATATATATATATATATATTTTATAATTCGGGTTCAAAAGCAAAATAGAATGTAAAAGAGTAAGATTAACGTTGGTAGTAATTATCTGTTTGATGATGCTTAAAGTATTTTCATTATAGCAATAAATTTTATTGCACTTATGATGGAAATAGGTATTTAAGTAATAAAGCGTATGATTAATCGGTACAAAAACTTAATTCTACAAACTTTTTTTTTAACCTAAAGGAGTTCTTTCTTTCGTTCCAATTGTGATCATGACTACATTCCTTTATTACAGTACTCATTAGTTAAAAATACCCATGACATCAGATTGGCATTGATATTAAACGATTGACAATTATATTAACAACAAAATCACCTATCGTAACTAAGCCTTACAAATATTCCTTGATAATAAAGAAAAATTGACGAACTTTTCATACTGGATTTGATTATTTTTCTCAAAATGTATGTGATTTCTCAATTTTAACCTTCAATAACTTAAGCTTGTATAAAAATATTAATCCTCTAAAGAACAAAATTCCATTAAGCTAAATAAAGTAACTAAGTAAGATTTTAATCATATGTCAGCATATAGTTTATTTTAAATAATAATGCATATAAAGTAAGTAAACAAAATCTTTTAGATTGATTAATTTTACTCCCATTAATGCTAATAGGAAAATCAGCATTTGCATCACTTTATGGATAGCAAAAATGGCTATGATTGACATCTGATTTGCAAAACGTTCCAGCAGTTTTTTTTTAAACAAACATTAATATAACTCCTGAAAACAAAAAAAATAGAATTGCTTTATTGGAAACATTTTATTGTGCTTAGAGTCCTATGAACATAATAAAAAGAAAATTTATAAAAAAATAAAAATTTTCAATAAGAGATCAAACTAAGCTTACTATATTGCATTTTTCACAGTAAAAAAATAAATTCCTTCAGTCAGCAATTTTTGATCAAATGCACTTTTTGATCATACGCACATTAACTAAATTACTTGGGAATCCATGGAAATGAGCAGGCGGACTTCTTTGCAAAGAGGGACGCGTGACTTATCCATCCGAGATTTACAGAGATTTCCTTACACAACATAAAACTACTCCGAAAACAAGTTTTTTTAAAAAAATTCAAGCTTCTAAACTGCAAGGAAGGTTAAAAACCAAACGGTGGAAAGATGACTCTCTGAATATCTCTGATGATCCACGTTATGGTGGCAGTTTCGACTCCTGATGGGTCATGACTGTTTGGCTGAACACTTGCACTGCGTTGGCATCTTAAATTCACCTGACTGTCCGCTCTGCAACTTAGCAGAGCCCATGAATAGGATCCACCTCCACCGATGTGCTGCTCTAAATGGCATTTCTGTATCATCGATTTGTTAGCAAGCCAGAGAAATTTTGGGGCAATAATTCCAATCATCTCGTTTACGTTTATGTTCTGTACTCACCTGCCCTGTCTTCGTCTCATGCCTATTTTGAGATTTTTCATGTGTTTTATTTGTGCCATTCCTTCTATTTGCCCTATCATTGAAACAAAAAAAATAATAATAAATTGTAATAAAATTGAAAATAACCAAAATTATAACACCCAAGTTAATTCCCAATTACTTTTTCATGAAAACATCCTTGAAAAATGTTTTAGTAAAAACTAAAATTAAGGTAATTGATGAATAAAGATGTGTATAATATTTATGTTCTTATGTAATAAAACAATAAAAGTAAGGTAAAAAATAAAAAAAAATTATGTTGATGTATTACAACTTTTCAATTTGTATTTTTTTCTCAATATTACTATTCTCGTATTTTTAGCAATAATAGAAAATGTTGCGACTATTGTGGGATATATCATGTTGGTAAAATTTTAAATAAAATGAATATATTATTCAATTAAACTTTAAAGAATGTTCATGTTCCATAGGAAATATGTTTTTTTACGAAATGTATTTTTAATTAGTACATTTTAACTGAGAAATATTTTAATATTGCTACTGACTATGCCTATAAATATTTAATGCAAATAATTAAGTACTAATACTGACATGCACGTCATAGCTAACGTTTTCCAAATTTATTTACACGAAAAAACATCGAGAGACATTGATCAAGTATTTTTCAAATAATCAGGTATTTTTTCCTTAAAATACGTAACATACATTAAGTAGTTAAATACTTCTATCTATGATGATTATAAAAACTGGGATGCATGAAGAGAAAATGAAAACCATGTTACATCAATAATAGTTTAATTAAATATTAGTTCAAAAACAACTATTTAAATATAAACATTAAACTAAAAACATCCTGTTTCATAATCGAAATTGCACTCTTTTATTAAAGATTTAATTTACTGGTAAAATATTTCAATCTATCATTGGAAAAAAAACAGGTAATTTATCACAATAAAAGGAAAGAGTCGAATGAAAGCATTAAATTTCGACATTATTCAAAATTGAAATCTGCAAAATTAAAATCTGAAAACTATATTCTATGAAAACGAATTACCTCAAATATACTTGCAAGCTCAAATATTTTCATTCATGTCTATATATATATTTTTTAAATTAGAATAAATTTTCTAACATATATATATATATATATATATATATATATATATATATATATATATATATATATATATATATATATATATATATATATATATATATATATATATATATATATATATATATATATATAAGTTTTGAAATTGATATCTGTTGACAAAGGAAAGTTTTGAAATAGTATTCTGAAACATATTTGAATGTTTCCCTCCTGCAAATAAAATTATATTTAATATTAAATTGTAAAAATATATATTTTTGAAACCGAATAAAGAATTTAAATAATGTTTCCTTTACCTAGTACGACAGCAGTTCCCGAATATGTCAAAAGCATGCTTAATGATTTAGCTAATTTTAATTATTTTTCATATAGAAATTTTATGTGTATTACTTTAACACAAATATAATGTAATAAAAATATACACACACTTCCCGGCAATAAAAATGCAACATCTAGAAGAAGAGGCCAGAACATTATACAAATTTCAGTGTGGATGCACATAATCGAATTATGCAAATGGCGTGAAATGCGCAGCTCTCAACCGCATGTATTATAAAATATAAGGTGAGGAATCTGCAAAATGGGCAATATTCACGCCGTTATTGCTGTTTGGAAAATAACCTTTGAAAGTTTGTTCTTATCGCAAAGAAAATCAGTAGTTGCAGAGAACACCAGGCCATCGTCGACGGAAACAGATTCAGTAGACAGACGGATTTACGATGGGCATAGTTATCGAGCTGAGAAATGCTTGTTATGTTTTTACTACAAATCGCAGATGACAGACATCTGGACGCTTCCATAATCCACTGGCTGTGGCGAGGATGGTTGGAAAAAGTTTGGTTGGAACTTTTGCGGGGTCTGGTACAGCCAAAATGCCGTCAGCACGCGTGGCTCGTCCGACAGGAAGTAGTGGCTGACCCGCAAAGTACATCTACCGAAATTCTGCACCATATTCAAGACACCCTATATGCTCCCGTATCGAGCAGATTCATTGCCTTCGAATGGTTGCTAGTGGCCTGCGCTCATGGCGTACGTTAAGAAAACTTCTATTAACTCCGCAGCATAGACACCAACGTCTGGAATGATGCTGGATTAGATCGACGTGGGTGACAGTGTAGAATAAGTGTGACGTCTACGTGAAGACGGGTCCAATCCTGCAGATTGTGGAACTTTTGAAGCTTTACTATGCATGATCTAGTTTGGAGTGTCATTTCGTAAGATTCCATGTCATTTCTGGTTGGTATTCAGACAATGACAGACCAAAGTATGCGTATAATGTGTGTTGTCCGTTGATGCTTCCCTAACTTCAGGTGGTGCCCAATGTCTTTCATCAGCAGAATAATGCTCGAAGGCAAATTGTTCGCATTAGCCAACATGCCCCGCAAAGGGTACTGCTTTCGTGATCCCAGTGCTTGCCAGATTTATCACCAATTAAGCAAGTTTGGTGGATATGATTAGGCGTTATTTAAGGCCCTGCCACTGCTTCCTTCATACTTCGCATTTCAGAAATGGTTGACAGGGGACTGTGAGCTAATTTTTAGAACGTTATCTGTATTCTCACTGACTCTGCACCTAGACTTCGTGTATCGTGTTGCTTCGTGTATCGCCGTCCACAGTGGTCCTACAAACTACTGTCCAGATCTTGCTCTCACTCTGAATTATACACACCATTTCGAAATACAGACCACTTAATGTTCATCGCTATCTCTCTTCGAAATACAGATCACTTAGTGCTCATCACTATCTCCTTCTGTTTGTCGAGTTTCGTAACATTCTCACAACTCCTTGGTGTTGCCTTTTCAATGTCGGACAGTGTATGTTGATTTAATTTTGTGTTTAATACAGTTGTATCTATGCATTGGTTTTCTTCATTTTTATACTGCTCTATTTACTTCCAATTATTCTTAACTTTGCATACTAATTTTATAATTTGATAGAAAAAAAGACTGATTTTTGAATTGGAAACAAACAATTATTTTAACAGTGAACCAGTTTTACAAAAAAATTAATTTTATAATTCTGATATTTAGTTTTACAATTAATTGTATCTGAATAAGAAAATTATAGATTTAAATCAACCTTATTGCAATTTTTATGTTTATGCAAATTTTATTTTAATTGTTCAATATTTGTATGAACAAATTCACATTGTTATCTTCTGCCAGCTAGGCTGACAATATGGGAGGGCGCTGCTCTACTTTACCAACTGAACTATATTTTGGTGTAGAGTCCGACTTCCTTAGTACACATACGCCAATGGTTACTTTTTACAGGTAATAGGCAACCATTCACAACTCATTCATACAAAAAAAGACAAAGATAGGATAGACAGAGAGAAAAAGTACATCCGCTCCCGATCTGGGATTCAAGCCACGATCTCCCTATTCGCAATCAGGCACGCTAGACACTAGACAGAGTGGACGGAACAAATTCACGTGCATTTAATATTTTGCAAATAGAGATACATTGTAAATATGTTAATTCACAAACATTTTTAATTTTCATTTCTTTAAATTTCAATACATAAAAAAGATGTTGCAGCTGTGTTTTAAGTGTTCAACAATTATTAATTCTACTGAATTAAAGTAACAAAACTTTTATCAAATACAAGACAAAAACAAAAAGAAACACGAGATTAGCAATTTGGTTTGTTTGTGTTTGTTTGTCGCTCAACGGTCATTTTTTGCACACGAGGGCTAATTAGACCGGGACTTACGGCTTAAAGTGGATTCCGAACCACTACAAACATCCATGCCCAAGGTGGGATTCGAACCCACGAACTGTTGAACCGAAGGCAAGAGCGCTAACCATTCGGCTGCCAGCTCGGCAAATTAGCAATTACTTCTGAGTTTTATAATGTTTAAGTGCAACTCACTTTAGTTCACTTCATGGAATAAAAGATCACTGTGAGTTTAATTTAAAAATGTTTTGGGTTGCTAGCGAGGTAGTCGTCACAAACTCCCCTCCTAGTGTAAGCGATATCGTTCAGGAAAATATACATGACATTCAGAACTTGTCTGCACGTTTGTGTAAGTCTGCAACAACGGAGTTGTATTTTCTGAAAAAGGCTGTTTTGGCTGATGAAGCGTATTTAAGGTCTCTTAGTGATTCAGATGGAACCGGTGATATAGTTTATTTTTGTTCTATGTAAGGTGTACAACTGAAACAGTCATGATTTTATTATTTATATTAAGATGGAAACCTCTGTTCTACTAACAACGCCACTCAGGTCGCATGTGTTGCGATACCCACTTTTAGTAGTGTAACAAACGATTATATAAAATATACAGTATTTGTAGCACACATTTATGCCGAAGCTCTTGGATTAGTTTCGGATATTGTCGTGACACTACTAGCCTCAAAAAGTACAAAACTTTGGTTGGCTGATATCCGAGCTTGAGGGCTCAGAATATCAAAAGATAAAGCAGTTGTTAATAGGTCTCCAACTGGGTTAGGAAAACCTAAAAAATTGCTAAGGATACTGAAATATTTCTCTGATAGTTATAAATAATGAAAAGACTAATACGATTAGTCATATATTTTTATAATTTTTTTAAATTTATTATTATACATATACATAGTAATACGCAAGTTTTAATTCTTTATCAATTAAGTCAAATTAAGAATTTCAAAAGGATGTGTATTAATAAATAACTATTATGTAAATAAATCAATATTTAAAAATTTCGTGTACATATAAATTTCGTAAAAAGATTTTGCAAGGAATTGTTCTTAGGTAAAAAAAAAAAAAGATCTTTGCTATCTTGATTTTATTTTAGGTTTTCATGAAAATTGTAAGTTATTAAATTCGTATAACAAACTGAAATTCTAATGCGTAGATGAAACAAAATATTATGAATCTTTTTCAGCATCGAAATTAAATTTTGTGAGTGACAATATTTTTCAAGTAATTCTTATTTTTCTTAACTTCTAAACTAAACTAAGTGATACTTAACAGCAATAGTTTCTAATCATAACACACACACGCATATATATATATATATATATATATATATATATATATATATATATATATATATATATATATATATATATATATATATACAAGCTGACCCAGCCACGCGTCGCAGTGGTTGAGTTTTTATAATACATTGAATCAATTTTTTACTAATTCTCTGTACAATCAAATTAGTATTTTCTAATAAAATTTAAAATAGGTTCATTCATATGAGATTAAAACTAAAACGTTTCTCAAAAATTTAAAAGTAATAGGTAAAGTAACGAAATTTTGAAATTAAGCACAAACCAACATATACTTTCTGAATTTACATTTTATTCATCTTATTATCTCTAATCTTATCTAATTATTGTTTGTAATCAGTGACTTACTTACAAAATATACTATATAAATTAAAAACATCTAAAAATAAATTGTTATAAATGAGGAAGATAACATTGACATTGAACTATTATTTTTTCAACTTTAAATTATTAAAACTAAAAATTATTTAAGTACTACTTTGTGTACAACATTCCTGGTTAACCTGTCTTTCACTAACACGAAGAGATTTGATAGTTTTCCTACACGTGAGTAGGCATTATATAGCTGTCCATGTGAGAAACATGTGTTTTCCAAATCCAAACCGCAAATAGACATTTTTTGGACTTGAGATTTATTTATGGTCAAAGCTAAGCAAATCGGAAAGTGGACCCTTTTAAACGGTATTGGAGATTCTGAGGCTATCAGTGGAATACGTGGAAACAAGACGATATCTCCTTTAAAATTTCCCGTCAAAATTGTTGCTTCGAGAATGTTTTCGGTCATTTTTTATGACTAAGCGTGTACAATTACATAATTGAGGTGGGTTTAAATTACGTAGAAGAATAATTGATGAACCAATTTTCAATTGAAGATTGTGTGGTGGTATTCCTGGCATATCCAGAGAATTCAAAAATTTAGTTGGAATGTTTACGGCTTCGTTTTCATCAATAACTGTGTCGATTGATTTGTAAGACATCAAATCACCGGGCAACATCTGTTGTTCATGGAAGTTAATTTTGTTCACATCAACGTTTCTTGCTGCCAAAATAGCACGATTACAGAGCCAATTGTGATCTAAATAATTATTCAATATATCCGGAAAGACACTCTTAATAAGTTCATTTCTCGTTTCAACAACAGTGCAGAAATTATCTGATAATTTTATGTATAGTGCATTTTGATGCAACTCAATTTCACCATTTCCAATATCCAGCAATTGGTTAGAAAATACTTGTGCCGATGGATCATTTTGCAATTGTACTCGCATATTCATAGTCAATCGAAGTGTCTCAACACTTGTCCATAAAAACGATTGTTTTAAGCATGCGTTAATCTCATCGGCAAAAATAGTGTGAGGAATAGCTGGTAAAGTCTGCCGGAAATCACCAGACAGTAGTAAAACAGAACCACCGAAAAGTTTATTGTTGCCTTTCAAATCTTGCATAGTTCTATGAAATGCTTCAAGTGAATGTTTATGAGTCATAGTACACTCATCCCAAAATATAATTGCACTCTTTTGCAACACTGTAGCCATTCCGCTTTTTTTTAATGTCACACATTGCGTTTGGTTTGTTATGAATATCGAATGGCAACTTCAATGCTGAATGTGCTGTTCGTCCACCATCTAACAAAGTTGCAGCAATGCCTGATGATGCAATTGCCAAAGCAATTTTCTGTTGGGATCGTATCTTTGCAAGAATTAATGATATTAAGAATGTCTTACCGGTTCCACCGGGTGCGTCTAAGAAAAAGAAACCACCTTGGTCAGCATCAACGGTCAGCATTATCCGATTATAAATATTTTTTTGTTCGCCTGTCAGTAATGTCTCATTATTCGCAATAATTGTAGCTATGTCAACGTCATTGTACTGTTTTTCTCGTTTAAAATCAGTGTTAACTAAGTCGGCAGCCGGGTGATCAAGGAAAAGCATTCCATAATGATTAAAAGATTGGAAATTAAAATACATAAATCTTCGATCAACACTAATGCTTCATTATACATCTCTGGTGGGAAATCTAAATTTGGACAGTGATTTGTTCGTCTAATTCAATGCAGTATATCTTCAGTCATAGAATTCTTATATTTTTCCCACAGAGTCGATGATTGTGTTAGAAAACATGACGTCAAAATTATTGCAAACAGTTGACGAATATTATTTGGAATGGATGTCAACGCTGCATCAGCAAGTGCCAAGTCCCAATGATTATCTGCTTCCAGTAGTTGCAACTCGTAACATGCATCTTGATATGTATTGAACACTCGACCGTTCACTGTTCGCAAATATTCGAAAGATGTTGGTCTAGGAATATTCACCATCAATAAACGCAAAAAGAAGCATTCACGTTGTTTGGATGCACAGTGTAAAGTCGTCCTAATGTCTTAGCTTTAAATATGCCTGGGATCGATGGATGCTGTTTTCCTTGTTTACGTGGATCCAACTTTTTCCCTATTTTATTTCATGTAAAATAGCGTGGAACATCGGTATATAATAATGTTTTTGCGTATTTGCCGAATACATCAGATTTTTGACATAATGTAAAGAATTCAGTTGATTCGTTTTCTGTGTCTCATATGCTCTTTGGAGAATATTTTCTTTTGTAAAATACACTCGTTGACCGTTTTCAAGATGTACTACAAGATGCAGGACAGAAGGTTCTCTTTCGTGTATGGGAAAACTGAAAATACGCCAAATAGCTTCGCTGCTGCTTATATATCTATCCATCTGGTATCTTGCTATTTCGTCATTTTTGTTTATATTTTGTACTTCAAATACGGCCAAATCACTACATTTACTAACATATTTATAAGTGTACTTAATGGATTTGACGCGGAACTGCAAAACTCGACATTAATATGAGCTTTATACGCTTTTGACAGCAATGGTGAGTATGGGATTACCCACCGATTATCAATTTGAACTTCATTTCTAGAATTCGACATTCGCATTGTAAATGTGTGACCACCATTCTCAGGGTCTCTGCGGCGATACAATGGATAACCATAGATATCCGTAATAATATTATTGGTAAATTGTTTCGAGAAACGTTTCTTACACCTTCCATTTTCCATGCATGGTGATGTCATGTTAAAAGCACAGCACGGTCTGTGGATCATGTGATTGGTAACAATATCAAACAATTCTGAGTCCGTTAGTGGATCTGGAATTTCTACAGAAATTATTTGGTCAATTTCTTCTGGACGGATTTTATCTTCGAGCCAAACCAAAATATGAGATTGAGCCAAACCTCACTTTTGCCACTCAATTGAATACAGCCAGCAACGTGTGTTACCAAAAACTGAATATTTTACGATTGAATCAATTAGATTTTAACTTTTGTTAGAACACTCGTGCAACGATATCGGGACGATGTATTGATTGTTGGCCTGGTAAAAACAAACTTTTTATTTCTTCCCAATTTGGATTACATGTAAATGTAATAAACAAATCAGGTCGACCATAATGACGTAAATAAGTCATCGCATCTTGTATGTATTCCTGCATGCTCCGTGGACTGCCAATGTAGGTTGAAGGTAAAATACATGCAGTTCCGATGTCATTGGCGTTTAAGTTTTCATCGATGTTTCCGATGATAGCATCTCGTAAATGGATGTATTCCTCTGATCTTAATTTAGCTTGGTTGTATCTAATATACCGTAAACGTTCACTTTTGATCTTAGCGAATATATCCACAACGTATTGATGGAATATTTGACGATATCGAAGGATATAATTATCTTCATTAAGTCTAATTATCAATCGATGTGCGTAATAGTTCATTGAACTAACTTTTTTATTGATTTCATTACCTAAAAAATGAGTTATTAAATGGTTAGAAAAATTAAGAGAAAAAAATTTAAATCACTAAAATAAGGAATTAAATAGTATAGATTATGAAACGTACCAGTGATTGGATCACGCTGTTTGATGTTGATGTGATATTCATCCTTCCCTTGCTAGAATATTAGGGGATACTGAAGTGCGTCATACCCGAACGATGACAGTCTGAAACTATGTGAACAGTGCTGTCTTGATATGATTTTGAGGTCTCTGTTGTTAACTGGATCACCAACCATAATAATAACTACATATACGGTTGGTGCGTTGAACCTGCCAGTGTGTTCTCCTGATGGTACTTTGTCGGCTTTAATAACGATTTGATAATTATCATTGTTTAATTGAGGCGATACTCCAGTAAATAATTGGATAACGTGATTATAATTTTCAAAAAAGTTTTCCAAAGATTCCACAATTGCTCGCTCTTCTGCTTGCTCCATGAAATTATGCAGGCACCGAGTTGTCACGCGTTCCTCACAACTGCCCATAAAATAAATTTGGAGAAACTTTGGGTCATCATTTGGCATTGGAATTTATGACCCAATCTTGTGGTACACTTGGCCTTGGATTTTGAATGTAGTTTCAAAATTATTTCCATCAGATGTGAGATCGCAAATTTTAGTTGCGCCAAATGACGTCATTTGGAAGCAAGAATTGAATTTGCGTATCTTACGTAAAAATAATTTCGAATCATCAGATTCGCCAGCAAGAAATGATTTTAAAGGTTCCAGTGGAATAGGAAGAGGTGCCAGTATAATTTTTCCAGATGCACAACACATACCTGTCATTTCATTGCGAAATTTTAACGCTTGACAATATTGGCATATTTTATCCATTGCACCAATTATAATTTTTGGATTTGCAGAGTAATTGATGTTTGGTGCATATTCGAACGCAAGGCGAATGAATAATGCACGTGTTAATGCACGGTTGGTTTGTTGTCGCTCTCTGTCGCATTCTCTAAATGTGGCTATGTGCCGTTCTCGTGCCGATCTTTTTCTCAATATATTTTGTCGTAGACGTTCATCACTGTTCTCGAGACTCTCGTCTGCGAATTTCTGCTGTTCTGATTCGTAGAGCTACGTTTCTTGCTGCAATTTGTTTTTCCGATTCATGAGCTCTGTTAGCACGCATACGTCGTGCCTTTTTACTATACTGATTGTTAATGTTAGATTTTTTCCGCGGCATTATACTGAACTAAAAAGAATAAAAGAATTTATCATTTGAATAAATAAATTAGATCAAAATGTACGGGTGAATAAATTAATAATTATCGAATTATAAAATAAAAAATAAAAGGCTATCAAGAAATACTTACATGTTTTCGAGGTGGTATGAAAATTAGTAGAGAAAAACAGTAATAAATAAAATTTTATTTTACTATTTATAATATTAAAAATATTCAAATTGAACACTGCACAATAATAACACAATACAAAGTATAATTATAAAAATGATTCATTTTTATAATTGTTACAGTTAATTGTTACAGAAAAATTGTTACAGTATGATTATACATCATAAAAATATATGTAAAATCTATATTCAACCACGCACGTTAATTTTCTCTGGAAGATAGTATAATCTAGAAAAATAAACACGTCACCATCTGCCGAATACCTGTGCAACTTAGATGCTAAATCACCAACTATTAGGAATTTACAGAACTCACTGATAAATAAGCACTAATATCGTATAATAAATATTGAGAGCAATAATTAAGAGATAAAATCTATTCTATCTTTTATGATGGACCATATTATAAATAGTTACAAAATTTTATCAAAATTGGTTCAGTAGTTTCGGAGTTTATCGCGAACATACATCGTGACACACGAAATTTTTATATATAAAGAATTGCTGACCCAGCCACGCGTTGCTGTGGTTGAGTAATTATAATACATTGAATCAATTTTTTACTAACTCCTTGGTACAATCAAATTAATATTTTCTCAAAAAATTTAAAATAGAGATAAAAAATTCATGTGAGATTAAAAATAAAACATTTCACCAAAATTTAAATGCAATAAGTAAAGTATCGAAATTTTGAAATTAAGCACAAATCAACATATACTTTCTGAATTCACATTTTATTCATCTTATATTAAATTATAGTTTGTAATCAGTGACTTAATTATAAAATATACTATATAAATTAAAAACATCTAAAAATAAATTCTTATAAATGAAGTAGATAACATTGACATCGAACTATTATTTTTTCAATTTTAAATTATTAAAACTTAAAATTTTTTCCGCGACATTATACTGAAATAAAAATAATTAAAAGAATTTATCATTTGAATAAATAAATTAGATCAAAATGTACTGCTGAATAAATTAATAATTATCAAATTATAATATAAAAATAAAAAAATAAAAGGCTATCAAGAAATACTTACATGTTTTCGAGGTGGTATGAAAATTAGTAGAGAACAGTAATAAATAAACAGTAATAAATAAAATTTTATTTTACTATTTATAATATTAAAAATTTTCAAACTGAACACTGCACAATAATAACACAATACAAAATATAATTATGAAAATGATTCACGAAAAATTGTTATAGTATGATTATACATCATGAAAATATATGTAAATTCTATATTTAACCACGCGCTTGCGCCTACGTTAATTTTCTCGGAATGGTATAATCCAGAAAAATAAGCACGTCGTCATCTGCCGAATACCTGCGCAACTTAGATGCTAAGCCGCCATCTATTAGGAACTTACAGAACTAACCAATAAATAAACATTAATGTCGTATAATAAATATTGAGATTTATATATATTAGATACATATAAATATGAGAAAATTCAAACCAAAGTAAAATTACTTTGGTTTGAATTTTTGGTATGGCTTTGGGGTGTACTGGCTTCTTTAAGACTATGTCTTGGGCCATTGCAGAAAAGCCATAATTGTGCCAATGTGTTCAACACCCCCTGACGAAGCTGGCCATATTGGTACTTTATTCCATTTATATCTATCTATCTTTCTTTGAAATTTCTTTCAAGTATTTTCAACGTAATTCTTTTCAATGTATTCTTTTCCATTTAATATTCTACATTTGGCATTTTTCATTGTATTTTATAGATATATCATTAACTATATCATGTGTATATATTATATATATATATATATATATATATATATATATATATATATATATATATATATATATATATATATATATATAATTTATTTTACAAAATTAAAATGAATATGAATGAGATTTAAGAAAAATTATTTGAGATTTTGTATAGCATTATCTCAGTGGTGTCTATTTTTATTTCTTACATTGAATCATATTGACAATTATTTGGGTAAAATTTAAGAGACAACTGAATGCTTATAGTTTTTTTTGTTTTATGGAATTCAAGTTCGTAAATTGCATTTAACGTAGGCATGAATCTCTATCTTGCTAATTTTTTTATGTTATTTTTAAACCTAATAGTTCATTTAATACGCATAAAATGTAGGTAAAGCAACGATTGAAAACATCTGAGTTTAATTTTTTAATGAACTGGAGCAGAGAAAGAGAGTTCCTATTTCCTGTGGTATTTAAATGTTCCCTACATCATTACAATTCACCAGCACTACTTCTCTCAAAGATCCACTAAAGAAATTTCGAGATTATGCCAATAAATCATATCGGTAGTAGATATTGCTGTCCAGGTTGTATAAAGGAGTTTCTCCCCAGCAGAGAAATATTTTTTACAAATATTGTTCCACCTTCTTAGCCAATTTCATCCAATTTTCTTCACATTGCTGTAATTGTCATGATTCTTAACTTCTAAACTAAATAACTAAACATCGTTTTCAAAGAGAAAATTTTGAATTTGTTGTATGGCTAGAGTAAATTTAATTATAAATGGTGTTGTTTTAAGAGTAAACACGTTTTATTTAGTTACAATGATGATAATTTCTCTTTTAATTCAAGCGTATAAATTACTCTTCCTTCCAAGATTCTTATATATTCGCTTAAATAGATCGCTTAAAGACTGTCTTTTTTTACTTTGAAGTAATCCGTAATATTTATAAATCAAAATACATTTTATACTTCTCTCAGCTACTTCTCATTTCCAAGAAAGCATTAATTAATTATATCTCTCATAAGAACAGAAATTAAAATTGAACTCAACGTTATAATTTCACATAAAATTTAATATTTACTTTATTATTTGCACATTTTTGTAAATCTACAGTTTGCAGACAACTTGGAAAAGTCAAAAGCTTTCCAATACAACATATAAGAAATTTTGTACTTATGCAACACTTAAATTTATTTACGGCTTGTATTACTTGATATTATATCTCCGTCTTTTACTAATCTTTGTTAAACTGCGAAAGTGTATTGAATTCTACTTGTGACAGGAACAAATAATTTTTAACCATAAATTGTTTGGTCTTTTCTTTCTAGTTGTGAGATCATGATTACTTCACCTTGTTACAATTCTCTATAGTTTAAAATATCCATGTTGTCAGACAAGGATTCATCTATGTCACACACATGGTATGGAAACGGCGTGAAAAATTCAATTTGTCCACGTATTTGCTGCTTACCTTCAAATCGCATTTTTCGAGAGGCAATATACTAGGCGAAATTCACCAACAAATGTCTGAGTGTCGTTGGCAATGAGAAAAAAAATACATTCCTAATTTTTATCAGTAATAATGAAGTATTTTTATATTACTATTGTGTTCATTGGTAAGCGTTTTCCACATCATGAAAATTACGTATGGATCTAAGTAATTAGTTTTCAAATTTTCATAACTTTAGCAATATTGCTTCTAAAATTGAACACATCGAAAATAGTAGAAGAAATAGCAAAACGAAAAATACACTTTATGGTATATTTAAATTGGTATCTGTGATTTTTTTTTAATTTTTCATCAAATAAGTATGGTACATTACTGATATTAAACACAGAATTGTTCTTTAGATTGCAATTAGATTTTGAGTAGGCCAAGCAATCACATTCATCACGTTATTGGAAATTATTAGCTTGTGTTTCAAAAGAAAATTAAAATGAGTATCAAAGTAAAAAAAGAAAAATATTATATACAATTCAATAAAAAGTAAAAAAAATGAAAAATATTATATATTTGAAGCTATAGAAGATAACTATTACTTAAAAGGATAACGCACATATTTGAATTCATCAATTTTTCATTTTAAACTGAAAGATTGAATTCAGATTAGAAGAAATTGTTCCAAATCATCTCACTCACAATGCTAAATTTCCCGTTGACGCAAGTTCGGAACCATGTTTCATTTCAGCATTGTAAAACTTATGCAAGCTGATTCGAATGATATATTAAGTATCCACATTCATCATTAGAGTTGGTAAAACACCAACACTGGTATCAATGCAAATGCCTACAGATTATAAAATGTGATTAGTGTTTTAGTGAAAGCATCGTTCTATAAAACTAAGCGGTATTATATTTCAAAAGTCTGACTGCCATTCACATTTGGGCATTTGCTGAGATTGAAGTCCTCTGCAATATCTAGATATACATCGGTATAGCTATCAATGAAACTGGAAACTCTTAACCATCATGAAGTCCTTTGAATTCCATGCTCACATTCATCGATTTCTATCACCCAAATTGAAAACATATATGTGCATGTATTCAAAAATTATTTCTATACATATTGCTTGGTATTCAAAATCGTATACCGTTTACAAAACAAAATTTGGCTGAAATTATTTATCACTTATTTAAATTATAATATCCAAACAAAGTTTAGACATTAGCATCGAATGTAAATGAATTATATTGAAATTCGATCCTAAATAACTAAGTTATTTACAATTAATAATAATAATAATAATAATAATAGCGTAAAATTAAAAGTCACATAAACCACATTTTGTAGGCGCGATTTTTTTTTCTTTTGAGCTGAGACTGTAGCTTTTACAAATTTAACAAAATATAATAAACTTTCGAATTATCTGTAAGCATGTTTTATTTTTTGTGACATTTTATTTAAAACTAGCTTTTTTAGCAATTACAACTGTTCTTGGTTGAATGTTCCTTGTAAAAATGATAATTTTGTTTCCAAATTTTGCTACACGTAAGAAGTTATTCATTAGTGTATATTATCAGTTTCGTTTTATCATTTTTGTGTTTCCTAAGTAAGCGTAATTTTCTATTTTAAACCTTATACCAACAAACCAACAGATTAATAAAAACTCAACGAAAGAGCTGTGTCAGCTCCAAGCTTCGCATTGGAAACTCATTCAGATACTTTTTTTTCCATTCACTTTACTCTTCTTTTTTTATTCTCATAGTCTTTTGATTTTTTTCTCATTTTTAATCACTAGTAACACATTTTCCGTTGGTGATTATCTGGAGAGAAAGGAAGCTTGGTCTATCGGAACGTAATTAGGGGAGTCTGAACAAATCAATGTCATTATGTGCATGCTCAGAAAAGAAAGATAAGCAAGTGGTTATTTTTTTATATTTTATCCCTAGGTATTTCTATAAGATGATTTTACTATGACCAGACACTTAAAATAAAGAAACTTTGTTAGATAACTCTTTTCTCTTGTATGTAATATTCGATTTTTAATACTTTTGTATAATAAATACATTTGTCAATAAAAACCAGATTTTTTTTACTTAAACATTAAAATATAAAAAAGCGGTTAAATATTAAAGCGAATGATTTGTTAAAATACCGTTTTTTTCAAAAAAATAGAACAATTTAAGAAGACTACTAAAATTTTCAGGGAATAATTCAGTATTTTATCAACATTATGCATTTATCTCTTATTTGAATTACTTAGAACACTCTTTTTAATCAATAGTTATGATACAATAATGTAATTTAAAATTACATCCTGTTTTAATTATTTTGCTTCGTTGATAATTTGATGAAAAAACAATACTGAGTTATCAAATAAAGGTAAAATATAATATTTGCATCTTAAATACTAACAAATTAATATCTAGTGCAAAATGTCTTGAAACAAGTGAATTTAAATTACCAATAAATAATTATGCTTTCATCTTTGAAAATGTTTAATGATTTTCTATATTTTAAGTTATGTAATATTATTATAAGATTTTTGTTTCTAATTTATAAAATTAAGTTATTCAATTAATATGAAAAATTATTCGAAAATTGATCAATTTGTTAGAAAGAACATTAGTTCATGAAATAAATAATCTCGAATAAATTAGTAGTGGAGAGTTAAAATTTAAAAGATAGTGATTTAAAATATATTAGCTTACATGAGTAACTATTACATTGCACTTTTTTAAATAATTAGTATAATAATATTTTAATTAATTATTTGTTTACAAAAAGGCGTTAAAACATTTTAATTATCAAATTAGACAGTACGAAAAACCCTTTACATTCTAAACTACATGCAATATTATTAAAATTTACAATATAATTTTAACAAATTAGAAATGCGAACATTATTTTAGAAATTGACAAGAATTTAATTTATTTAAGCAACACGATGAATTTAAATTAATTCCATTCCAGTTCAATTTTTGGTGATTTTTATGTCAATATCTAATTAGGAAATTTTCCTAATAATATTTAATTAAAGCTCTCAGACATACACAAATATCATGACCTGATATTTTATTTATGTTATACATTAAAAGACATATCATGAGTTAATAAAGTTAATAGAAAGATAAAACATAAGTTAATAAGTTTCAAATTTGATTCTCTCTCATCATACTAAGCACTTACCTAGTAGTTTAAGAAATGAATAAATTTAATGTGAAAATGTAATAAACATTTTTAAGTTTTAAATATTTTCAGTATTTGAATAAAAATATATTTCTTAGCAAATTTATAAAATGGTCTTTGAACATGGGAAACTGTATCAAGTGTTTTCTAGTAATTATTTCTCGAATTTCTTAAGTAAATTACCACTATAATAAGACAAATTTTTAATTTTGAACTATAAGTGCTTATAAGGTAATAATGTGTATAAACGAATTTATATACATATATACATTATTTTTAAAAAAAAAAGATCATAGAAGGAAGTGGCTGTTTTTAATGAAATTAAATATGTGTACAGCTCATACACAAATAATGAAATGATAAAAAATTCAAGGCCATAGGGTCCATTTATGACTCACGATTACAGCTTGAATCTTCAAGTCAATAGTAAGTGTAATCAATCCCTGGTGGCAACAGATGCTTTAATAAGCCTTAGTAAAGAGGGATAGAAGCTCCTAATGATATTTTACGATATTTTCTGTTAGACATTCACTAGCTGTTGCTCCAGATTTGCGATAATTTGTGGTACCCAAATATGGCCCCCAAATATGTTGGAATTGTGAAAATCTGATGATTTTGCTAGATAAGAAAGAACATTAAAGGTACAAAGGTTATCCAGAGATATATGAGCGGTATGGGATCTAGCATTTTCTTGTTGAAAACTATCCACTGGATAACGTGCGTATCCACTGGACCATTTGACATAATATAACTGACAGCAGGATAGAGCATTAACATATTGTTGAACTTTTAAAGTTACATAGAAAATGACTTGCCTTGACCAACTGCCACATGAGATAGCACCCTACATCATCACACTATGGATTATGACTGTATGTGTTTTTAAAACAAAAGCTAAAATGAATCAAAGACCGTGTTCTCTCAAGACATGACTCCATGCATATCTTCAAGAGTATAGTGGAATTTTAAACTGAACACTATGGCTTGCAAGTCTGATGTCAACCATGATGATTGGCTGCGACAGCACTCAATACAATTTCACCGATATTGTGAGATAAAAAAACAGGCGTCATGAAGGTCACTATGATCGCCTCAGTCAAGCACAGTGAAGAGATGGAAGGTGCCACGGAGTTATTGTAGAGACTGCTTTTTGTTGAATAGTAGACACTGATAATGTTGGAGCAGTTCAGGCTTGTTCAACAATCATCCAATTTTGCCTTACATCGCATCTTGACCATCCAGAGACTACCTGTCATTTATGAACTTCTCGGAGCAACAATTGCTGTCAGCACATTTGTACAGTTGTGGCTGTACATTGCAAGTAACAACCCATTCCTTGATATGACAACTTACAAGTTCATTGAGTTATCTGTAACGTCTATGAAACTATCATCATGGACTCATTTATGTTTCTCTAGATAATCACACCGGCGTAAAAATAAATTTTCCTCCTGTATAACATGTTTAATAATTTTCTAGTTACTTGGCAGAAATACGCACTACGACCGAAATTGATATTATTTGACCTTGAAAATTTTACCATTTGCATATTCCATCATTATATATTAGCGTACGAATTTTCATCACAATCGGACACATATTTCTTGAAATTCGACTTCTTTGTAGCAGAGTGTAAATGAGTATATTTCAAAGTATGCTACTGAGATATTTCTTTTTTCGCTTCTAGCATGCTAAAATCATCATTTATTTTGCTCATTGCATTTTTTTGGATTCCAAGAATTTTGCACTTCTATTTTTAAGTACCTAAAACTTCTATTTTTATTGTATAAAATGAGTTGCCGAAAGTACATAAAATGTTATATATTAATCATCTGTGTATTTAATATTCTTTAAAATTATAACTAGTTTATTTTTTACTAGTTACAATTTTAAAAAAATATTGATTAATAATTTTAATCATTTTTTTATTTTCCTTGCATATTTATTTTGGGAAATTATTTTGGGACTTGTTTTTCTTGTGCTTTGTAGTGTAATATGGTTTTAATGAAACTCTGTTCTAACCTCATACATCTACTTGCCATTTGTAAATATTAATATGTTTAAACATCATATAATTAAACTAAAAATGTTGTAATTTATGAAAGATATTAAAGGTATATAAAGATTGAAATTTATCTAAGGTAACAGGAATTTATCGGTAACAGTTTTGCATAATTAGATTAGTTAGTATATCAGTGTAAACATTTCTAACCAAATAATTCGTTTTTTATTATTCTTAATATTCAGAATATATATATATATATATATATATATATATATATATATATATATATATATATATATATATATATATATATATATATATATATATATATATATATATATATATATGTATATATATATTTCATAACAGCTCTCTTTCTCTAAAACAAATTTTAAAATTTTAACTATTCATAATACGTTTCTTCGTAAGTGGGCGTATGATAGAATGCTTAAATCCTTATTTAAACAGAAATATTTTTAAAACACTATGAAAATTCACTTGAAAATTTCTTAAATATAAATATTTTTCCTTAAGAAATTTTAATGTTTCTTTATGTTTCAAAAAGAATAAAAACTTGAAAGCTTAAATATGAAGTTGATTTCCCGAATATTTTATTTTTGTGGTAGAATTTTTAAGGAATTTTATATTTCCACTCACCACGAAAGAAAACACTTTTTATTGCGTAGAAAACCTTTCAAATCATTATTTTGTAAAAATAAATGCTTAAAGATTAAGCAATTTTGTTGACAAAATGCTATTTAATGAAACTGCCCATATATGAAAATATTAAACTTTAATCTAATAATGAATACCCGTTAATTATGTAATAATAGCATTAGTATTTTAAATTATTCTTTGTTTCAGAAATACATTGCACTTTTTAAATTTATTGATAAATTGCAAATTATATTTTTATTCCAGTTTTCAAAGTGCAAAAAAATATTCAAAAATATATATATATATATATATATATATATATATATATATATATATATATATATATATATATATATATATATATATATATATATATATATTTTAATTTTCCCAATTAAAGGAATACCAAATATTATTTATGCAAAAAGGATTTCATTAGATATTTAGCATATCGTTAGGTTTCCATTAGTTAGTATCCAAAACCAAATGGATCAGTTTTCTCAGAATAAGTATTAATTCGCTTGCTTAATCTTTAGCTTGAAAAACTATAAAAAAGACTTATTTTTCAAACTAATTGCTTTTCTAACTGATATGGAAAATGCATAATTGGAAAAAGATTAAAAGTACTTTCAAATATTCTCTTGAATAATGTAATATATCTCGCTCCAAAATTATTCAAACGTTTCTCCCCCCAAATCCTGGCTTCAATTAGGATATACCTATTCTGCGCTAAAACGCCCGAATGCATTGACATCTTATACAGTGGGGCACCCAGTGGATGTGCCCGAAATTGAAAAAGTAAAGAAACACACACAGAAAGGAACATGATTTGAACCCGGAACTATTTGCTTTGAAGTTAGGGACGCTAAGCAATCTATCATTGATAGCCAATTCAAAAGCACATATTGAAATTATTTATTTTTGATTTTCATTCCTTTGCTATAATTTGGGATATGAAAGTGATGTTTGCTATTATATAATTTGGAAATAATTTGTCATTTATTAATTCTGCAAATATATAAAATGTTCCAATTTATACACGTTTGGTAGCGCTTTAAAAACCTAAGAATAATGTTTGTAGAAAATGTTTGCTTGAGAGCTTAATATGATGTATTCATAAATGTTAAGAAACAAAGTACCAACAATTTTACTTTAGTTGTAAATTTATCAAACAAAATTTCTTATACTCACATTGCAAATGTTAACATAATGGTAGGAAAAACTAAACATATGTACAAATAAAGCAATTTAAGTAAAGCTAATTTAAATCGCTTGAAATTCTTGTGTAAAGCAATTAATGTAAAACAAAATAAATATGTGATAAAAATTAATAACGCAAAACTTAATTATATTAATACATCTTGTTAATAAATTAACAAAAATAATGTGCGTCAAAGTTATAATAAGTACATTAATTATATTTTATTGTATGGGAATTTAAATAATTTAAATAGCAATATTTAAATCGATATCAATATTGAGCTCTCATTTTTAAATATTAGTCCAAGTTCTACAAAGTTAAATTGTTATAGTTAATGAGATGAAACGTGCACTGGATAGTCAGTAAAAAACTAAAGTAAAATTTTTCACAAAACTAAACTGTTGCTCAAGAAGGAAGAATAAGAAAATGCAAGATTTAGAGCATGATTATAAGCAAATGGTACATAATTTCATGGGATTTTATCAGGAATTGATTATTCTAAAACAAAAAAAAACATGATAAGGTTTTACTCCATTACAGACTTTGTTAAATTCGCGTCGCGTATGTTATGGACTGATAATGTTTCCAGATAAAATTCTTTAGAATTTCTAAAGTAATTATTCCCAGTTGGAACTAAATCTTAAGCATTCAAGAATAACTGCTAACGCCTCTTAACCCCATATCAAATTTATTCAGTGGAATAAGAATGGAAACAAAACCGAGCTGCAAAAGATTTTGAGCATTTAAAACAGCAGATGATATGTGTTTTCGATTATTGAAATGTGAATTTTAACAATCAAAAATAAACTCAAATGCTTAAAAATTGCCAAAAATACGATGGCACTTGTTAACACCAGATTCTGTTATATGAAGCTGAATTTTTTAAGAAAGTGCTTTAAATTTATTCACTGAATCGAAATATATAATCAAAAAATTCCATCATCCACTGGGATTTCTTATTATATTAATTATTTTTCTTTGTATAAATTCAGGGTTGGCTAATGCATGTAAAATAATATTTTAAGTGATTTTATTTGATAGTATACTGCGTTTGCTTGTAAGTAGAATAAAATGTTAATTTACTTTTTATATAAGTGGCAACATTATATGTTTATGGAAAATCAGTCAGTATGGTGATTTTCTCTCTAGTCATGTTAAGATATACAAAGGAATAGATATCAGCATCAATCTAATTTAGCGAGAGATAATGAATTCAGTAGTATTGCGGAGTTAATTCTTGTATACACATGTAGTAAGTTTGCCTTAATCACTATTTATGGCTCATAAAAACACAAGCTTAATTTTAATTAGTTAATATACCAAGTGATCACATTAACCATCCAGAAAATTTCTGTTATGTTTGCTGAGAATTTATATTTCAAAAATATAATTATAATGACTCCCTTTCATTACTAAAACAAGATTTAAAAATATAAATACAAGAGCAGGCTTCATACAATTGTTAATAATGTGTGACACCTAACTCATTGAGTTTGCGTTAAAGGTCTAAGTTCAGAGATTAAATCGGAAAACACAACTTATTTTATATAATAAGATAAAAAATTCGTAACTTGTAGCAAATATACAACCTCCCTTGAAATATTCTTTATTTAAAAAGTATATAAACTAGATCAACACTTCACAGGTTGAAATTCTGGATGAGTTTTGAAATTTTAGACTGACAAACTTAAATATTCCAAGTCAGCGTTTTCTGTAATTAACTTTCGGAAATTCTTTTTCATGAAAAAGAATTTACTGTATTACGATATTTACTTTTTTGATGGTTATAGTTGAACATGAACATATAAAGAATACATGGGGATTGCTAATCAACTCTACGAAAAGAATTTGTAAGCAATGTTATATAAAAGTAAATTCTCTTTTGCACTGTAATTTTTTAAAATTAATGTGAAAGAAATTGGAAAATATCACAAATCTCTTAATACAAATTGTTAATATAAAATGTTTTGTGGGGCACTATAATGTCATTTGAAAACTGTTGCATTGTTAATGCTTTTACAGTTCGGCATTACTAAACTTTATTTTATTTTTGGGGAATATGATAGCAACAACCAGAAAAATCAATACAGTACGAAAGAATGGCATAAACGGGAAAGCTGAGCAAAAAAATGTTTTGAATTTATATTAGTCATTTATGATATGACTATTTAAACCATTTTTAAAAAATGTTAAATTATTTTAAAAAGTTTATTAACGCGATGGATGTAAGTGGTGCTAAGTTAAAATGTTAGAACAAAATCTCTCTTTAAAATAATAATTTTAAAAGAATAAAGATATTTTCCAAATAAGATTTTAATTTAGTTAAGTATTTCTTTTAAATGAAGTAGAAGAATTAGCTTGGAGGTCCTTAAATATATAAGAACAATTATTGAGAATTAAAAAGCAACAAAGTTGCTTGAGATTGAAGAGAATTTTTACAGTAATATCATGATATGAGTTCTGGAACTCCTTTTAAAATGCTCAGTTACAATATTTGTCTGACAATATTGTTGACACGAGTTCTGCATGGATCATATGTTTTTAATCATGCCTTAATAAATTCAATTTTAATGATTAGTACATTCAAACAAAATTTAACTGCAAATTACTAAGCTATTTGTTATTTATCCAAATAAGCAAGTGCAACATGTGACAATAAGGAAAAAGCTAATATCCTGACATGGTTGCTTCCTCTTCATGAGATTTTGGGATCAGAAAACAATCATAATGTAACTGAATTCTAACTTCACTACAAAATGAATTTATATATTTCAATATTCAGAATTTTATTAATTTGAATTCGATTAATTCATGCAATAACGTAACACAATTTACGTTTGCAGTCGTGTGAATAATTTTTTTGCATGAAATTATGCATTTCTCATTTGGTTGTTTGTAGTGTATCAAAACAGATACATATATGCTTACAACCTGTACTAAAAATGAATCTCCTTATTTGTTTAAAGTAATTGATTACAGAACAATTAATACTGCATCTTATTCACACACATATGGGAAATTTCAACTTTATTTTTAAGAATTTTTCAGTGTTTGCTAATCTGCTCCTTATTGTGAGTTATTTGTAGAAAGAATGTTTTAAACATTCAAATAAATTTTCAAATTTTAAATCATGATCTCTAAAAAACTCCTTTTACGCACATAAGGTTTATTAATTTATCAACGTATTGTTACTGTTCGTTGTAGGTTTTTCTGCGATAAATGATGTATATATATATATATATATATATATATATATATATATATATATATATATATATATATATATATATATATATATATATATATATATATATATATATATATATATATATATATATATATATATATATTAAATTGTTATAATTATATAAATATATATTACACCTAGGATGTACGAATCAGAAATAATTATTTAAAGCGCGCATCTATCAAATTTCATAACACCGGATATACTTAGGTATAACATATGTAAAAATCATAATACCAGCAAATTGAGTAAAAATAAAATTCTATAAAGTAGAATGAAATTTAATGTGAGGAATATTTCTAAAAAGCGTTTTAAGCGAATGGAATAATGCATGAAAGCAAGCAAGCAATATCTAAATTAGCAAAAAAGATAAGGACAATTTTAATTAAGTTGAAATGTTTACAAATTTTGACTTCTGAATATTATTAAATACGCAAATAATAAGATGAAAGGAATTATGCAAATTAATAAGTAATTTTGCATATTTTGCACCCAAACGCTATTGACATTTTTAATCATGGCTAAAATATTTATACTTTTATTTAATGTTGTTTTCTTAGTAATTGGACTGCGGTATACAAATTTTCTTTTGATAAAATATGTCAATTTCCTAATAATTAACACACTTTAATAATTGACACACGAGTAATATTTTTCCTCTAATTCTTTCTCAGAGCGTTGTTTGGGACCCATACTAGCAAGCAAACCTTATTACTAATGCGATTACCCTACAGAATTTTTGAGTATTGGTATTAAAGAAACAGTTGCAGGGATATCTATAGTGACTATTTCTGTGTTTTATACCATTAAGATTACTTTTCTTATTTTGTATATTAGCATGAATTTAAGATTTATGTCTTAGAATCATTGGCTGTTAATATCAAAATCATTGAGAACTTATCAATTGTTAAAACATACATATAAGTAAATTAGTTTGTTATACACCAAACTATAGTTTAAAAGGCAATTTATCAAATTTTTAGCTTCATTTGCTTCTAAATATTTCATGGTGAAATTCTAATATGCTTAAAAAATGGGAAACATATTTTTCTTGTTCTCAATAGGTTTTTATATCAAACACAAAAAGTAAATTTAAAAATAAGCACATAGGAAATGAACAAGACATGCATGCAAAGAAGTATAAATTCCAAAACTAAAACTTTATTTTAAAATAAATTTTAATTAAAGAACGACTAAAAAAATTTAGTCGACAATTTTTATTAAAAACAAAAGTATTGTAGCAATTCTTTTCGCAATATTTCAATTTTCATTACATCATACAATTTTCATTCAATTTTCATTACATTTCAAACATATTTTACGATTCATTTATATAAATTTAAATAGTTATTGACTTATGTATTTCAATAAATAATAAATAACTTTTAAACGCTCATTTAAAATGTTTACAGTTAAAATTATCATTTCTCTAATGCATGAGATTATTTTTTTAATTCATTATTTTAATTAGCTTTTAAGCAGTTAGAATTTAGCATGTACTATTTTAATATCTACTTTTAATGGAATCATAATTAAATTATGTTTATTTTAAATAATGACTAATTTTTAAAAATAGCTTACCATAAACATGGAAATATTTGTCAATTCAAAACATTAATAGTTTTATATAGCCTGTATTTATAATTTATCATTCTCCAAAGAATAATATTATATACTTGGTACATAATATCTTGTAGAAAATAGACATTCTTCTTAATTATTTTTCCACATTGTGATGTTTTCAAAATGTACGCATTTTTAATTTTATACTATAAAATTAACATTATACTAAATTTATATGAGCATAACATTGAACAGAATAGTGTAATAACATATATATATACATGCCAATTTAAAAGAATATACATACATAAAATGTAACTAACGGAATTTCACTTATTTCTTTAGGAAAACTTAAGTTTTTTCATAACGTTTCACAGTAAGACAAAACAGTATTTAAATTTGAAACAAATATTCTTTACAAATCAATTAAATGTTTTACAGAACATAACAATATTAATTTATTACAATATAATTTATTTCATTTAAATATTATTTTTAAAATTCATTCATTAATGTCATTTAATATTTAAGTTTATAAGTATACTTTGCTTGGAAAGCATTTAATGCTGGATTGAGAAAAAAAGTATCAATGAACACAGTTAAAAGCACTGAAAATGGAATGTTATAAAATCAAAGCAAAGATATTTTATCATGAAGTATTACTTAAATAGGATTAAAAAAAGGGAGCAATACTCAATAATCTGATAAGTTTATTAAATTTACTTATGTAAAATACTTGCTTCGGCTTTTCTACTTCTCTGTTTCTTTACCTTTCGGAAATGAATTTGTTGTATTTTATGGCACTCTAAAAGGCTTTTCCATATTTCAAATATTGCAGGCACTTTCTTTCATGTATTGATTAGAATAATATTTAAAAATATCAATTTTTATATTTTTCATGCTTGGTAATATAAACTTGCCATTTATAGTTAACATTCCTTATTTCAATTTTTTCAAAGAATTTTCTTAGCAGTTAAACTAAATTCCACTTTTATTTCTAATAAATATTCTAA
Source organism: Latrodectus hesperus (assembly GCA_037975125.1). NCBI lineage: Eukaryota > Metazoa > Arthropoda > Arachnida > Araneae > Theridiidae > Latrodectus > Latrodectus hesperus. The sequence continues at coordinate 33,859,315 of CM075856.1, read as the reverse complement.
AGAAATTGTTGTAAAAAGTTAAATTTATAGAACTGTGACATGTAAAAATGACACTAATGGAAATGTATGTTATGCATTTTCATTCCATTGAGCAAATGTATATGAATGCATTTAATTTTCATGTTTTTATACATACGCATACAAATTGATTATTTTCTAATTTAATTTCTTAGAAAAATACAGGAACTATAAACATACATTTTACTATACCAATAATAATAATTTGCTTAAAATGTTATAATTTGTGTGTCTAATAATAGACGCTATATATAATCATCATTGAGTCTTTTTTGCAACTGAACCTGGAAATTTGATTATTTTTGCTAATATAGACTTTAAAAACATGTGTTTTGCCGAATTTCATTAGAACCTAATATATTTCAATCTTCTTTTAAGTATTTTAAGTATTATTTCTGTATAAAAGGTATTATAAAAAATGTCGTTTTTTATCAAAGGTATGATAAATAAACAGAGAAATTTAAGTATTGCAATTAAATTTCTCACATAAATACACGGAATGTAATTAAGAGTTTTCTAGAGCTTATAAAACAAAATTATAGGATTGCGGCAATTAAAAAATAGAATGTTACAAAATTGTAATTATATATTATAATTAAAAAGTGTAAGTTTTGATAACAATGATTGGTTCCGTTGCTGACTGTTTCTATAACATAGAGGGAATATGAAAATTCCGCACATTACACATAATATTATATTTCTCATAAAAATACGTAGAATATAACGAATTTATTCGCGCTTAAAAAGCACATATATTGGATTGCAACAATTAAAAAATATTTAACTATTTCAAAATTGCAGTTATATATTATAATTAAAAATCTAAATTTTAGTTACACTGGTTTCTGCTGCTGGTGATTGTATTTATATTCTTAAGAAAAACTGAATTCTGCAAGATATTGTTTAAATTTTTTTTAACTTCAAAACATTTATGTTTATATTTTCTCAAGTTAAATATAATAATCGAACATAAAAATCTTAAGATATGTTATTAAAAATAGTGATCCTAATTTCACCAAAACACCAAGTAGACAAAAGATGAATTAGAGATGTGTCTGGGGTTAGAGCCTAAAGCTAGCAAGTGTATGATTTTTTTCCTTTAACTGACTTCGTACCTATAAACATGTGATGATTGAAGAATATCCCATTTTGACACCAATGTTTTTTATTTATTGTTTTATTTTAAACATTATGCAAATAAACTGATTTATATTTGCTTAAATGTAACGGAATTCAATAAATGTAACTCTATGTGAGGCCATGTTACTGTGTATGTTTATTAAGAATCTGTTTTCTATTTTTGCAACATTTCTATCCACATATGCATGGAAGTAATGGGAAAATAACCAATATGGTGAACTCTTAAGATCATAGACGTCAGAATATTGGTTATTTGGACAGTTCATAAGAGAAAATTTTTAGTTGTATAAATGATAATTCATTACTTTCACAAAGTTTGAGTTATTAAGTAAATAACTGATTATTAGAGTCAAGGGAAATCTTAGATTGTGCAGAGTATTTTATTCAGAAGTATTATCCCTGGCATCAGAGATTTCTGGCCTATGGATATGTTGTTACTTATATGAGATATCTAGATTTTATAATTGAAAAAAAAACATATTATTTGTGAAGTATAAGTAACCAATTTTACAGATTTGGTATTCAAAATGGCACTGAAATTTATCTCACTAATTCGATAAACAGACATACATAAAAAAATATCTTTCTCTCGAATTCACTTGATATACTTGTTAAATCGAGATGTCGAGAAACACATTTTGAAAGAAGTGCATATCCCATAAAGTAATTGCCTGATAAACATTTCAAAACTAAATTCAGGGCTAACAAATCTAATGACTTACCTGAGAATCTGCTTTTTTTCAGTACATTGTTCTTTTTAAAGTCATTAATTGTAATCCTTTCTATTTTAATACACATTTGTAATTCTACGTATTTCTGTAAGTTTGTGATTCTACGTATTTTTGCACCTTTGTAATCATATTCTTGTAATTTCATAATCCTAAGTATTTTGTACTATTGTTATACTATATAGTTGTGTATCCTATCCCAAAATTTAGACCTCGGGGCCTAGTTAGTGAGGTAGTCATTCTCACTTTCAGAAGGAAGTGAGATTGAGTACCAGGCTGACCGAGGATCTGTTGTTTTCGCTAAAGGCAGCCAGGGCACACTAAAACTGGCCACAATGTCCTCCAGGTGAGGTGACGCATCTGGGGTTGGCAGGTCAAGTCTTGGGAGTCTTCTGCTTGATCCCTGCTTCAAAATTACTACGACTCCATCCGGCTGCTTCTATCCAACTGGTAAAACCCATCTCAGGGCAAGGTACAGGGAAGTATGCTGGTGCAACAACAATAACAATTTACTTTAATAGTCATTGGCAAAATCCCAGCAAGTATTATTAAAATTTATACTGATGACAATAAAAACGATAACAGCCAATGTGTAGCAAAAACTTTACCAGAACGTTTCACTTCAGATTTAAATTTAGGAGCCTGATTATCATTCCGTTTTAGACCTGAACTAAGAGAAGTGCTCCCGAATTTCTTTCAACAGCGCTTGTTGATCGCTATCTTCGTTTCATACGTTTGCCATGTCAATGCTTATCCCGACATTTACCACTAAATTCATCTTCTTAATCACACAAGCAACTCTTGACTTAAATGTTAAAGCACTAAATATTCCCACTTTAGCATCGTGTATTTTCATAAAATCCGATGTATACTCTTTTCAAGAAGTCAAATAACTTTGGATTTGTTGTCATATTGTACGTGACTGATGTTAATGCTGTTTCCAACAGGATGTTTATTTATAGAAAGCGGACTTAGACCAGGACTGTTAATATAATTATTTGAATGGGTTCTCCAAATACTTAGTATATATGCTAGCTCCTTATTATTGATAAATTTTATATTTATAAATATGTTCGTACATGTATAAATTCGCTATGCAATACTTATTGTTTGTATTCTTAGTGGTAAATAATTAGATTTAGAAACAAATTCCTCTGATTTATTCTGAAATTTAAGCGTCCCTGTTACAATTGATAGAGATGATTTTTTGTAATTAAGAATAAGTGTCCTTGGATGCTTAATATTAACTTCATTTCTATTGTTTCGTGGTTTTATCTTAATGGAAGCTGCATGTACAACATTTTTTCAATAACTGTTCAGTAAAAAAAAATATTAAAATTTTGTCATCTACATCCCTTGATCCACTGTTTCTTATTACATTTTCTAGAGTTATAAATATTTTATCGTTACGCAATCTTGGAAGTTGTGAAGAGGAAATTTTCTTTCATTCTTATAGAGTTGATTTTACTTTCTCTGTAGAGAGAAAGAGTTTGTATCTGGATCATATTGTGGTAATATCAATATGATGAAGCTGTTTCTTATTTTGATTTAGCATTTCTTTTAATCTCAAAAAGTATACCATACGCAAAGAAAAATAAATATTTTAGTTTGCTTTGACATTTTATGTTTCATGAAATAGTAGCTCACCAAAACTATTTCCTTTATTTTTTTATTTCTTATTCCGATTTAGCGGATTTTGATCACAAAACATGCATCATCTGCAAAGGCAAATGGATTAGATTGCTTTGACGGATCACGATTAATTTATTAAAAGAAATCTATTACAAAGTATTGATTGGGACTTAGTTAAAAAGTTGGGTTATATTTCTTTGTTATTGTTTGATTATAATTTACAAATTTCACTACCCTCTAAAATTTGAAGATTAAAATATAATACTTTTGGAAACCATTTTGATCCAATTTCTTACTTAAATCCAGCTTATCAAAAAGTAATCCAAAAAAGTTTCATTTTGTGCGAAATTAACATTATTGCTTAGACATTATAATTTTTAATTAGCCATATTTAATGCACTATGTTATTAGTCACTGGTTAAATAAAATAATCCAAATTTTCTTTTGTCGATTAAACTAGTGCTATAAAGGCATTGTCTTGGATGGTCCCTGATGTTTTTCTAAAAGCATTCCAACAGTTAGTATGAGGCATATTGGTAAGTATAATCGTTTGTTCTTGCGATATTTGTGTTTACTACGAAAGAAGATGATTTGATAGGATTAAAAGCTAGTTGAGAACAGATAAAAATCAAGACAATTATGGAAGGGTGTGATGAAGAATATTAGGTGATTTATGTTAAGAAATTTAATAATGGTGTTGGAAGAATAAATTGAAATAGCTCCGGTTGTTACAGTACTAATGGGATGCTTCTGGGAAACAAATACTACTCCAAAATATGATTCCGGCTGAAGGACTAGTGCGGTCATTCATAGTGTTATAGTTTTGTTATGGTATTTTGAGATTCAAGTTCGACAATCATGGTACCACAGATAGAAACGAAATTCACATTTAAAGATGATGCTATTCTATTCTTTTGCCCATATCCATCATCCATCGCACCACTAGTGGATATGAGTTAACAGTAAAAAAACAATAGATCTACAAGAGTATTACACTCATCTGCAAGCTATGTCGAATGAATATAGAATGATGTATTACAGACTGAGTTTGTTACGTTATGAATCATGAAGAAACAGATTAATCTATCGCTGCCATGCATATCATATGCTTGCCATGACCTGAAATTGTGCAATGAGTTGGGAGAAAACAGTCCCTTCAGTCTGCCATTCTCTCCTGCATCTAATGATTGCGAACACATATATCAATTATTTGGTACCAATTATTTGATTGCAAACCCATACATCAATTAATTGTTTCAACTATCATTTTTAAAACTTGGTCAAAATCAGATCCTTGCTTTGAAGATGCGTGATTTTTTCTACGTGGAATAAATAAACATCTTAAGAATGGACAAGCACGTTACATCAATTGTTTTACTTCTTATTGGCAATCTCCTTTCTACAATACTTGAAGGTGTCTTTACAATCTTCTTAGTGATTTGTATAATCATCAAATAGTTATTTGCATGCGTCTTCACCATAAACTTTCGGTGTAAATTTTATACGATTTTGTTTTCTGCCTTCTTAGTTTTCTCTCTTAAATATGAATGAAATTAATTAAAATAGAATAAAACAATAAATTTTATTCATTAATTTATATTTTGAATAAAATTTAAATATTTTTACACATATATTATTTAAATTATACAATGATCAAAAGATAGAACTCAATTATTTATGATAATGCGTAGGTTAAAACGCAAATATGATAAAAATCAAATATTTTCGAATTAACTTTGGAACGCACATTCTTAGAGCTATGTTTTTTAGTACATATGACTTTATTCTAGGAAAATGTTTGCAATAATTGCATTGTTGCAAACATTTTCCTAGAAATTTTCCATTTTCAATTGCAATATTTGCATAAACACGCTTGCCTACACATTTATATATAAATTACTTATTCTCATGCAAGGTATTTGATTAAGGAAAATATAAAACATGCTTTATTAAGAACACAAACACACTTTTCTGTAACACTATAGGGAATATTACCGTAAATTGATGAAAGCATTATTGCATGAAGCCAGCAATTCGTAAAAAGTATGCGTTTTTATTATTTAAGGCAAATAGGAATATTTTTAAAATAAATGTTTTTCATTTATTCGTAATTTATCATACTATATATGAGATTAAAAAAAGCAAAACTATAAATATTAAGTATGAATGATAAAAAAATTACAGAACAAGAATTTTTCAGATACTTGCAAATATCAAAAAAGTTATTTCCAAAAATGTTTTATTTTCTTTAAAGTTCTTCGTTATTAAAATATTACATTTATATATATTTTTAACAGCTAAGCTTCAGAAGCAAAATTGGACTTTTTTTAATTATTTGAAAAAATGATTGTAAATATAGAAAAGTTTATATAAAAAAAACTAAAAAGCCTGAACAATGTTATACGATACGTGCAAAGCATATTTCACAAATTGCATTTATATTTCATCTTATATAGTACCTTAAAATTCTTGATAATTTAATGATTTTCTAAAAGTCTTTTTTCTAAGAATCCTGTAAGAATATTTAAGCAAAAATTGTGTAATTTGATTATAGCATGCAATGAAACTTTGAATAACCATTTTTATTTTAATATTTAAATTTAGAAAATGTATTATTGTTTTTACCATCACAAAATTGAATTTAAGCTTAGAAAAATTTGTTTGAACTTAAGAAACTGTTACCAATTAAATATTCATAATTTTCAATATTACTATTTTTTCTACATTTAATATGCTAAACAAGTTTTTTTTTTCACGTTCTGTTTTATGTTTATATCTGTTTTATATTATGGTATATCTGTATTATATACCCTAATTTTATTGCTGAAAATATCTTTTTTATTGCAAGAATTGTTTTGCGAAAATGATTATTTGAAATCAAATGATTTTGATAATATTATTATTAAATATAAATAAAAATAAATTAAAATATTTGCTATTTTTTAAAAAAATTTAATAAATTATGTACAGCTAATTTTGGAAGAACATCTATTATTTGCAATGTTATTATTTAAGTTAATTTTTCTTTCAATGAATAGTTTAATTCCATTTTCAGGTAATGTCTCCCTATAAATAATATTTACAACTGTTTTATGTTGTTTATCTAATCAATGTTGCGTTAATGTTATTTTGTGCATATATAAATTTATGGCATGTATCCGCCTGCTTAATTAAGTTTACTAACAAAATTCAACATGAGTAAAATAAAGTAACTAACGATAATAATAAAATAATATTATTTATATTATTATTATAAATAAATTATATTACTATCTCTTTCTCTCTCTATTGTTTTTCATATATTCAGTAACAGATTAGATTTTAGTATTCATAAAAATGCAGAGTAAAATAAAAAGTATGGGGATTATTCTTTAATTGCCAAGTTATGATATTTTTAGAACTTGATATATTAATAAATATATTGTTTAAAAAATCTACGGAATATTTTTTGTCTATTTCTTGAAATTCTTCTACATGTTTTAGATCATTTCTGTGAAAGTGAGTTATTCTTCCTACTTGAAAAGATTGAAAATAGATAGGGTAATTTGTTCTTTTACTGAATATCTCACTTGTTTATTGCAAAGCCAAGTGTTTATCACTTCTCAAATTTAAAAATAGTTTAAATCAATAATCACGTAGAATATTGTTTTTCATACAAAAATACTATGTAAATCTCACGATTATTTAAAAAATGTTACGTGATAAAACCTCATCAAATATATTTTTTGGAAACTTATGCTATATATATATATATATATATATATATATATATATATATATATATATATATATATATATATATATATATATATATATATATATATATATATATATATATATATATATATATATATATATATATATATATATATATATATATATATATATATATATAAGGAGAATTATTTGAATTTATAATTGATTTAGGGTATTTTGAAATTTTTGAAACACATATTGAAGCTATTTTTATAAAAATATTTCCACAATGCTATATAAAGAATGCTAAGTATAATGGCTAAATCTTCAATTGTATGTCAGTATTTCATTTATATATGCATTATATTTAGTTTATCACTTTTTGTCTGCATTCATTCAAATATAAAAGTATGACGTATATTAAGGATGAATATAGAAAATGATAAACTTATAAAATAATGTTTTTAGTAATCTCTATTAATTAAAGACAATCCAGAAGTACATGGAAATCGAAAGGGAAAGAAAAATAAAATACCATTTATAAAAATATCACACACACATTTAATGAAAATCATAAGGAGGCACCTGATGACGTCAGAATGACGAGAACGTCAGAAAGGAATAGATATAAACCTGGGGCAAACATGTTCACAACCAGCGCTAAGTTTTTGACCGCATAGAGGGTGCGTTGTGGATGATGTTTTAAATGAAAGAATTTTTGGGGCAGCTTGATATGTGGGTTTACGCAGATGGCTGTTGTTAAGGCTCTCGGAATCATCGAAATCTTTGAGCTGAAATTTTAGCTTTGACAAAGATTACATGATGGAAATGTCAGCAGATGTTGCATTACAGGTCTTTCCCGCATAACATTACAGAATGACAACTGCATTTAGTAGTTGTCATTCTGTCATTCAGCCAAACGAAACATATAAAGTACCATAGTGGACCTGTCTAGTAAGTCACGATTACGATCATTTGAAGGCAAACCGTGTACAGGCGTTTGTGACACTTTGATATATAGGATCGTAGACCTGTCAGATGTGTTTCATTTACGACAACTCACTGCCACCAGGTTTTATTTTTTAACACCTGGCGACAGTGAGTTAAAGTGAACCAAAATTAATTAGCAGTATGATTCATGATGGACGTTCATATTGGCAACGACAGGTAGACAAGGAAAACCAGGAAAACATCACCAAAAAAACGTCATCCAACACCAACTTTAAGATATTGCAGTAGTGCTCGTTTTGGGAGTCTCTCTCATCATATAGTTCTCCAAAACCGATCAGAATCTTCAAATCAGATTTAGAACATGCATTTTTTATCGCAACATCATTGTCTAAAATCAAGTCCATTTACTTAGGGGTGCCATGCGCATTTAACTTGAGTAATGAATGACAATGTAAAAAGATGTAATTGTTAATTTACAATATTTTGGTGAAGTGTTTGCAGTATTGATGTAGTATAGGGTAGTAAAATAAGATGGATGTTCTGGAGCATTGTCAATCTGAAATAAAGCCTTGAATCTGATATTTTTAGATTCCGAGTAATTTTCAAGCTCTGATGCAAAATAGTTGTAAGATGAATTATGAAATATAGCAGTTGTGTCTCATGCTTTTTAGTTTGCTCTTAAATAATTGGGAAGTGTTGTCTTGTCAATACTTTTTATTGCTCGTGGTCTTAAGAAGCAATTGATTAATATTCGCTTTGTCATACGGTCGCCTGATGCATTACTACAAACAAGCAAGATGCTTTATAATCACTAGCAGATCTCTAATTTTTCGATAAGTATCTTTGATTACGCCTTTTTTTCTAATATAAGCCAGTTTAATTTGCACCATAGACTTGATCAACTGTATATCCCCCTTCATCAATTATCTTCGAAAAACCTTCTTTAAATTTCTGAACACATTTAAAACCACTGAAGCATGCTCTCCTTGAATTTGAATTTTATTCAAGGAAAACATTTTCGAAACCTTTCAGAAAAGACATTACTGCTCACAAATTTTGATTTTTGCTCGTCGGGAAAAACATTTTTCTTTTATTAAACAATTACTACTTTTATTAAACAACTATTTATAGGAATATTATTTCGATTACAATCTTCTATAAAAATCATCAAGCCTTTTTCTGTTCTCGGTATTAACGAATCTTTTATTATTTAGATACAACGATCTAGATATTATAGCACTACTAATTTTACACTTAGTTTCTTCAATTGCTCGTATTGTTAACTCATTTAGCTCTAGATCATTTCATCATTTGCTGTCGCTGTTGGTTTTTTACCATTATTTAGTTGATCCAAAATATAAAATTTTTGGTTTAGATAAATACATTTCCTTCTTAACTGAAGCTTTGTTTCTTTTTCATTTGTCAAAGCTGAGGAATATATAAAACTAAAAATGAAATTTCTACACTTTTTTTCGTAGATATTGCATGCTACTATTGATAAACGTGTAATAATATTTAATAATTGCACATAACATACACACACTAAAGCGTAGAGTAGAGCAATCGTGTTTTTATTTAGAACAAATTTTCATTATGTTGCCACATGAGATTTTTTAAGAAAAGAGAGGAAGAAATTATAATTCACCCATTTTTAATTCATACAGTTTTAAGGTATATATATATATATATATATATATATATATATATATATATATATATATATATATATATATATATATATATATATATATATATATATATATATATATATATATATATATATATATATATATATATATATATATATAAATGTAATCAATGTCATTACAATTATAAACCTAGGAACACAAATATAATAAATAATTTAATTTAGTTTCAATAAAACATAATTGACATACTGTGTAAAAATAAGCAAAATTTATTGCAAAATGTACAAATCATCTTAAATTTCTCAGTACTGAAATAAAAGATGGAGAATCTCCGCGTTATAAAGGGGACAACGCATGTTATACAAGGGACATGAAATCTCGTAATAGGAAAACGCGTTATATGAATAACGTGTTATAGAGAGGATTACTATATTATAAAAATCATTAATCATTCAATTAGCTTCACCCAATTAAAATAATAAAATCAGTAGAAATAATTATTTTTAATGGTTTATTTAACTTATTTAAATGAGTAGTTGGATGAAAGAAAAATTTGCTAACCTAGACAAAAATATTTTAGAAACTAGAACACAAATGAATAAACTTAAATTATCAGACTTAGTAATATTACCTAAAGTACAGAAAAGAAACAAATAATTTTCTGAGAAAAATCTGCAAGATCTTTTTAATTACTGAAAATACATTTTTCAGAGAAATATTGCTTCAAATATGTGCATATATGATAAAATTACATGTTAATATTTTGCTAGAAATGTAGTGTGCACTTAATAATAATTTTTTCACATATTCAATGAAATATACAAATATTTTTAAGAAATTGTGATTATGTCTAAATATAAAAATAAAGAACAAAATTCTAATTTTTATTTACTTATCATATATGATATTATTTTCAACAATAAAATCAAAAGAAAACCATATATTTTTAAACTTAATACTGTTATTTGCCATTTTTCTTTTTTAAACATTTCGAAATCGTCATATTTTAAATTATTTTTTGTATTCACTCGCCTTTAATATATTTTATAATTATATATTAATATTATTAAATTTTTACTTATTATAGAAATTGTATTTCACAATTTTCACAAGGGTTTTGTTGCAATTAAAAAATTTATATTTTTGTAAAATCTGCATCAGAATTCATTTTTTGTTCTAAGAAATTTTTTTATGGATTAATATCATTATTAATTAAATATAGCTCTTCATCTGTGATTAATATGAATTGTTTTCTTCATAAAATTAAAAATAGTTTTTTTTCTCCTATCTCACTGTTATATAAAATTTTTATAAAAAAGATATTTAATTGATAAAATAATGTAAATTTAATTAGTTTAGTATTTAACTTCATGTTATTTTGTGGTTTTAGAAACAGGATTTTCAGGATATTTCCTTGCAGATAAAATAAAAAGAGGGGAGTAGAGAGAGAAATTAACTGTTTTAGAACACACTTGAGCAATGTAAGTGGAATTGAAAAGAAAAAACATTTATTCGATAATAAATGTCACATTTTTCTTCCTTACTTCTCTCAGAAATAAAATCAATTATAATAATTACCTAGCATTTAATAAGCACAAATTTTCTAGTATTTAATCCAAGGAATAATTCCTCTTTGTCTTGGTATTAATGAAGAAATTTAACATTTTAAACAATGATAAATTAAGAAAATGTATAAGTACTATGTAAACATTGAGAAATTTCTAAATTTTTGATTCGAGAAGGATGAAAATAATTTTCTCTAAACTAATTATGTTCCAGTTTTTATAATTACAACCACTCAAATGAAATCTTAAGCTTTTTATATTAATTCGTTTTCTAAGATTATAAAAAATTTAGGAAAGGAAATAAATTTTAGAAATTTATATGTAATAGAAATTAAAAATTAAACAATAACAATGCATGAATCAATAACTTTGAAAACATTTATTTACATCACCACATAAACAATTTAATTTTCAATATAATGTGTATAAAATTAAGTTCTAATGACTCAGAACCGAGTTCATATATTACAATATAATTGCTGATAGGTTTATTGCATACATAATCTTAATGGTTAAAATAAGTACTTTTTGCTCTGAATATTTTCATCAAAGTATTAACATTTTCAATATCTTTTCTAAATTTTAAAAATTACATTTGCGAAGATATTTTGCCGATATTCTCATCAAATTTATATTTGAAATTTAATTCATACTAAGTAAAGTTTTGTTATTTTTTGATTCTATTTTTAGTGATTTCAGTATGAAACGATGGATCTGTATTTTCTAAAATAATGTCTTAACTATTCTACCATATCTTTATAGGAAATATATATTTTTCTCTGACTATCTTAGCAGTGTTTTGCCGAATATTTTAGAAGTGCTTTGTAGAATAGTTTAATATATTTTTCCACTTATATGTAAGCAATACCCATCTAGTAATATCAAAATATATTATGTCATGCAATAAAAAGTATTGATTAGCATTCTCTTAACACCTTATAATCAATAACACACACACACACGCATATATAGCTTGAACTAATGCCTCAGCTTGAAACACAGAGTTATAATTATTTAGTTTAAATTGTTGGAAGAAAATATTTTGGTCTTTTTGTGTAACCACGAATGCTACTCCTGTTGCCTCGTCGTGTCTTGATCCATCTGTATATAGGTTTATTGCTGTTGGTATAAATTTTGGAGTTTTACATAATCTTAGGAATTCTTCAGGAAGGTTGTATACTGTTAGGTTTCCGAATCTATGGAAGGGATTGATAGAATCTTTGTGGAACGGATCTTCAAAATCTTTCGGGTTGTAGTGAGTAAAATCTATTTGTAATGATTTTTAAGCATTAAGCATTTTTGTTTTTAGGGTAGCAGGGTATTAGGTATTTAGGGTATTGTTAATGGTAAGGGTGGAATGTCTGATATAATATTTAGAGCTATGCTAGAAGTTGTTTTAAATGCTCTTGTTATCAGTAGCAGGAAAAATCGTTGAATATTATTCAATAATTTTTCTTTCCTAGCTGTCATATGATTTGCCCAAGTTGAGCATCCATACATAACTATTTTTTCGATATTTTCGATCGATTTTTCGATTATGAAGAGTTAAAAACTGTATAAAAACACAGAGAAGGGACACAGAAGCCCCAGAGAAACCCGACATAGAAAAGGAGTCCACAATTGAGGACTGGGTCCTCATTGAGCATAATAAGAAAATAAAACGATGTTAGTTGTAAAAAAAGTATAACCACCGCATTCCAGAAGGAAACCTGCCTCGAATTTCCAGAATGGAGCTGCAGATGTCCGACAAAAAGATGAACAGAAAAGAGACGATAGAGTCTGAGGAGAGATACCAGAGAAAAAAAGGGAAAGCTCGTGAGCGATGAGCAAGCCAAGCGAGATCCTGAGCCGGTAATGCCATTGACGTTAGGAGACACCACACTGCTACTTCTAAAAGGGGTGAGTTTGATCTCTCGTTCCTCGTCAAGCTGGTCAAATTCAGTTATGATATTAATGTGTAATTGTCATAAAACAAATAATAATTTTAGAATCTCAATTATTTAATCAAGAATGTTTTGATTGTAAATGTAAATTTCTTTTGTAATTAAGTTACTAAATAAATTATTAAGTTTTATTGTATTCAATTTATCTCTGTCATCATTCAATTATTTAAAAAACGAATCTAAGTTTCCTAGGAGGTTTTCTAAAATTACCGAGTTCACTACAACAATATATATATATATATATATATATATATATATATATATATATATATATATATATATATATATATATATATATATATATATATATATATATATATATATATATATATATATGTAAATTGTGTGTATGAGTATGTTTAATTTTTCTTCTTTCTTTGTATTCTGGAGCCATGAAGAATACCCAAGTTTAATGAAAACAATTCTCTTTTGTCTTAGCATTTCACATTCTTCATTATAATCAGTATAATTATACTTAGGGTTAAAGTATTCAGTTCAAAAGATGCACTAAGTATAATTTTAAGTAAGTTTTAAAACTTGATGTTCTTATTAAAGATGTCTTAACTCACTTATGAAATTTACTTTATAATTTGCAATAAAGACATTATTTTCTGTTCAAAATTTAAATGTTTTCTTATTATGGTTTGCTAAGTGATGTTAATAAACAATGCTGCTTTTTGTCAACAAGTAGTTTTCTTTTAAAAACATATAGGCTAGTCTAATTATTTCAAGCAACTTTAATCATATAGTCAAATAGAGTTTTTTATGATTTTCCTTTCTATCAGCTCTGAATGTATATACACTTGTAGTACAAAATAACTGCTATGTGTTGTGAAATTAATACTCTTCATAATATAATGGGTGGCAAGGATTTTAACAATATGCAAGAGCCATTTCATTTATTTCCCTTCCCCAGTTATTCACTTGATGTTTCCTTAAAATAAATTGGCTGTATTCCTTCCTGTGGTGAAATATTTCTGCAAAAAAATTTATTTACACACACTAAATAACTTTATTTCCTAATTTTAATTGACTCTAAGAAATTCTGTTGTCAACATATTTTAATGTATTTATTGCTTATGAAACACATTTATTCAAACACATAAAGAAAAGGTAATTTACTTTTTCTATGTAGTATTTATCAAAATTATCTATGTAACTCACAATTAAAACACATTTTTTCCATTTTAAGAGGAACGATTTTGTTTTATTTTTAATAAAAAAACATGATCTTTGAAAAGATTATTTTAAATATAGTATTCATAGAAGAATAAATAACTAAAATATAATCTTCGTTGAAAAAAAGTATATAATGTAAATTTGTAAATTTTAGTTTAAAAACTTAATAACAAAAAATTTCTTTTCTCTTAAAATCTATGAACTTGAGAGAAATAAAGTGAAAAAATAATGATGATTATTCATTTCCTGTTTAAGGTATCGACTGTAAAAAAATATAAAAAAAATTGATATTTCTTCAATTTGTTACAGATAAAATGTTTTGCAATGATGCATGAACACTAAATGTGATGGTGATTTTGTAATAATGTAATTTTTTTTATCATGAATATATGTATGTATCCAATCAAATAATTTCCGATAAATCTATAATATGCTACTTCATATATGATTATGTGGCATGTGATACACATTTATATGATCAAAAAATTTCTCAAGCATTATCAATTTTAGAAAAAAATATTTAAATCCAAATAAAAGTTTCTTTTATCATTTAAATATTTTTATTCATTATATCCTTAAAAATAACTTTCGCAATTAAGTTGAGAACAGTCATATGAATTACTTCCTTATAAGGAATATTGTTCTAATAAATTTAAATATCTTATGTTCTCTCAGTTATTATTATCTTTTTCAAGTACATAACTTCTTATTAACATCTATTAATTATCATTCATAATGAAGATGTAACACATTATTTTTTATTAAACATTTCAAATGTTTTCCTTATTTATGTTTTTAAGTTTAGATTTTCTAATTCTTTGATTTTTAGTATCTGTTTTTAATAATTTAATCTGGTCAGAAATCGTAGTATCTAGTGTTGTCTTATATTACCCTTATATTCGAAGAAACATGTTTTTTATTCTATGCAGTGTAGTAAATAATAAAGATTATATCATGAAAACTTAATACTTTATAAGATGTAATTTCATCCTTTTTTTGAAAATTTTGAAATATAATTTTCTATCGTTTGCTTAACTAGTAAAAATTGTTCATGATTGAAATTTAATTATATGAAAAATGTTCACATATTTATCAATTATTTAAATAAAATTATTCAGAAGGTAATTCTTCTGCTTCATTACGTAATATTGTCTCTCCCAACAAGAAATAATAAAACTGAACATATATTATTGTTTTAAAAGCTTTAAATTACCTTTCAAGTATGATCCAAAATAAATATAACTACTTTCATTTAGAATTGCATTATTTTTTTGAGATATTTCCATCAAGTCGTTGTTTATTCCATTTAATATTATTCATGAAAAATGTAAATAAAATATATATAATAAGTAAAAGATATAAAGTAACTATTCATTAATAATAATACTTTACTCATAAGAACGTATATCTAGTAAGAAACGTATATCTAGTAAATATATTTCGGTTTCTATGAAAAGTCCTTTATTAATATAATGTACAAAATTAGACTGCAAAATTTTGTTTCTTATTATCATATTGTGTGAAAATCTGTGATCTAAATAAAAATAAAAATTATCATTAGCAAAACAAATGTAACAAATGTTTTATTCGTTGAAAAATCGTTATTCATTTTTATTTTTATCTTACATTTTCCAACAGAGAATATTTAACCTACTCTGTGTAAAATGGCTGTAAATCATTCCAAATTTAATTTACATGAAGACATGTAAACTTCAAACCAAGTCGAATGTGTTGTAAAGAAAAAAATATTCAAATAAAAATTCTTCGTGTGAGTTATATTCAGAAATTTTGAATATCATAACAAAAATTTTATTTCATTGCTACCAATTGTCATTCTATCAGAAAAACATTTAAAGCGTATTTAAATGATCATACATTTTACATTATTTACTGTCTTTGTAGTTTTCAATGAATGGTGAAAAACATAGTTGCTTACAAAATTCAAGAAACAATAATATAACATGAAACATTAATAATGAATTATTAGAACTTCGCATGATGTTATTCAATTATTTTTTTCACTTTCAATAAACAATTTTCATAATTCTTAAAATTTGTTAAAATGTAAAACACACGATAAATAATACATGAGAAATGGTTTTATTCTATCATTAAGACCAAAAGTAATAACGTATCTTATTACATTTCTTTTAATTGATAACCTATTTAATTTTCAAAAAATTTCTAGAGTTAAGCCTATATGTTTATCTAAATTTGGCATTTTCTAAGAAATTTTAGCAATCCATATTTTTTTAATATTGAAAAGAATTTAGATTAATATTTTGTAGAATTGCTTTACTTAGAAAATTTATATATTTTTCATTGCGAAAGTCAAGCAATACTGTTTATTTGGTTTACAAATAAAAGTAAGAAAAATGAACTGGCTGTCTTACAACCATTTTAAATACTTATCTCAAAATATTTATTATAAGAATAAATAAGTATATGTTTATATATTGTTCCTATACAATGAAAACAGTATTTCAACTTTAATTACCATTCATCAAAAAAGCTGTGCAAATAAACACATGCTGCTTGTATCGTGTTTCATTTTCAATTTATTTTACTGTGATAAAATTTGTGCACAGAATCTTCTTTTTATATTTCGATAAAACACACAAGTTGCAGCTATAAAATTCATAGGAAAATTTTTATTATCATTAAATAAATTGCATCAAACTTCATTTTCTAATAAACATTTTGAGAAAAGTAGTTTATTTTTATAAGTTTGTGGATATATGAATCTAACTACACATATCATATAAGAATTTTTAAGTTGTATAAACAATAATAAAATGATAAAAGAATTCTGCACTGTCTGTTATCTTTTTTTTCAGGGTAAACAACTTCTATATAGATTAAATTTAGATTGTTTTAACACACAATGAATTGCATTGCATCTCAGATATTTATATGAAGCACAATTTCTCATGTTGATCACTATCTTACACCTATTTTTCTATCGTTTTCAACCAATAAGATTTTTGCGCCATTTCTAAAATAAAGTGCGTTGCAAAACGGACATGAAAGGCAGTAGAAAAGAACTCTTTTTGATTTCAAATTATTTTTTTGTACATTTCATGCTATTTTTCTTTATTTTTCTTCTTGGTTCACCTTAGAAGGATGTCTGGGCTATATAGTGTGTCGAACATTTGATGTTTTTTTAGACTGCCGTACTTTCTTTTTGCCTTAGAAAAACTAGTGATTTTGCTAGGACGATTGTATATTTTCCAAAGTGTGTATTATACTTCTTTTACAGCCTCTTCAAATGGACGTATAAATAGGATCATTTACTATGAAAGAACCAATGGATTCATTTGCTGTGGTAATAGCCGGTTATTAAGGTTCCATGTTTGCTAGTTTTGTTATTCTATTCGTAAACTACGTCAAATGCCCTATTTCTTCATTTTACTTTAAATAAAACTTGACAAACTTTTTGTTGCAGAAACAATATACTTTTAATTGTTTTAAATTAAAAATTGGGGGGGGTGTGTTTAAAAATTATATGGTTTTAATTTCATTCATTAAAATTAACTGTTTCAAAAAATCCTTATTTTCATTTTAATGAGATTATGTATTAATTTGAACTAATTTCTGCTTAGTTAAGATTAAAAAAATGTTGAAAGTCATAGAAATGTATTTATTAATTCCGATCAATTCAATCAAAAACTCAAACTGTTGTCTTATAGTTTCCGGTTTTTTAATCAATGTTATCAAATAATACAGTTTATTTTCATTACAAATATAAATCGTAGAACTATAATATTTTAGCAATAATTTTTAATTTAGTATTACAAGCAGAAGAAGTATTCTAAAACATCAGTTATTGGAAAACATAAAATAAGTATACATGCTGTGTTTAAATTTTAAATATATATTTGAAACTATTAACATATTGAATGATTAAAACATAAATTATGTGAAAACAAAAAAGAACGTATTTTTAAAGTCCAAGAAATGGTTGTATCTATTCCATTTATCATTTTATAAAAATTTTAATCATATTAAATTTGTTGCAATATAATATTATTTTTATTCAAAATTTTAAAAAATGTATTTTTTTAATTTTTTGAATTTTTACGCAGTGTTTTTGTTAGTTAATTTAAAATAAAATATATTTTAGTAGCTTTGTATTACATGAGGTTCACTTATGAGTGAATTAGTTAATAAAAGAGGATATTTTACTTGTTATCAGATTTTTTTACGGTAGCTCCTTGATTACGTTAATGAAAAACAAGATTTCGTCATTATTATTTTACAGGATATTTAAAAATATTTTAATTTAATATAAAAATGTTATTGCCTAAAAACAATAGAAACATATTCAAAACAAAGCACAGGATGATCTTCAATCATTATAATCTTCTCATTATAATTTATAAGAAGAATACATTATAATCTTCTCTTCAACATAGAAAAACATTGTTTGCCAAAACATAAAACCAAATAGAATATGTAATCAAATAAATCATAGAAATAAATGTATATTAAAAAAACCGATCAAGATGCAAAAACGGGACAACTTTCTATCTTTCATTTTGAAAATTGCATGCAAAATCAAACTAAACATTATATATTAACAAATGCAACCAGTTCAGATAGTAAAATTATATGTACATTGAATTTGCATTTCTTTCAAAAGTTATGAACTAATATTTGTTGAAAATTTCTGATATTAATCCATCGCCTTTACGAACTTAAATATTTTTATTGACTCTTGTGTAATTAGGATTATTTTTGGAAGTAAACACATCACGCAATCTAGGTTCCATTCGAATCGAGGGTTTCGCAATGAAACATATGAATGTCTTAACTGTTAACTCGCGAAATTCTCTCCAGTAGCCTATTATCACTAAACTAATCATATTGCTAGGTGATGGATCAAGAGTTTTGATTGGTGCTACATTTACCAATTCATCTCTACCAGAATAAACCTCAAATAGTTTAGTCAGTGAACTTTAATAGTTACAAAGCTTTTGGTTATCCGGACCAAATTTAGTTTTATATATCCTATAATAATTATATTATTTTTCTTACATAACCTTTCACAATTTTAAACAACATGCATATTTTATTAGAAATCTCTTTCGCGAATACGTTTTTCATTTTTAAGTACTTTAGTTATTTCTTAAATTCAACATTTTCTATGATCCCTAGGTGTATTAGAAGTCTCAAGTTTCCTTTATTTCTTGTATAAACAAATTATAATTCAATAAAATCAAATTAAAATATCTTCCGAATGTTTAGCTGAAGGTCTAGATATATTAAATTTTTTGTGTCACCTTGAATTTAACAACATTCCATATTTAATATGCAGACATTCACAAAACTCTTTTTCAAGCTTACTTCACATTTTCAGTCAACATTACCTATCTACTTTACCTCAGTGAAAAAAGTTTATGTAATCAATTGATCCAAAAAAATGTAAGAGAATTAATTGTATTTGGAAATCTTTCTCAATGTATTCAAAGTTGTATTCTAGGAAAAGTGTAACAGCAGTAAAATTTGTATTGTTGTCATATATGTTAATGAGAGCCGGCATTTTTCTACAATAAATCTGATAAATGTATTCAAAAATTTTCTATTTTAAGTAAATTTAAAAATATCGTTGAATAAACAATTCAGGAATATGATACACTAATGTTTATCTTTCAAATATTAAAAAATAGACACATGGATTAATATATCTTAAGCGACCATTATGAAAATATGGGTTAAATTACTACCCAATGATATTTTTGCACATTATTTTTAAATAGACCTGAAACCTAATTTAAAATTTATTCAAACACGAGATGGGTTTAAATCTACTAATTACTGAACTAAGAAAAAAATCAGGGACTGATTTGAAAGATATTATTAGCCATTTAGAGGAAAATCTGTTAACTTTTTTCTCTTTCTCTAATACAAATTTCTTGACGCTAAAAGTCCATTCTTATTTTGATCACCAACATTTTCATCTTCTATATTTTAAATATTTCTATTCCCTTACAAGAACTTCAGTGACTTCTGAGCAAAATGATAGATAACTATTGTTGAAATTCTTCACTGTTCTTACTCCTAAAATTAAAACTTTCATGTCTAAAAATATTTGCTTATTTATTGAACTCTAATCAATGTAATTGGTTATCTAATTCCTAGAACTATTATCTAAAGTATTAATTCTCTATGCTTTCTTCAAATTAATTATTTGTTATTTTGAGTTATTCTAGAAGTTGTACTGGATAAATCATTAGCATTTCCTAGTTTTTACCTTTGGTATTTTACAGAAGATATTGAAATTGATTTAACAACTAATTAAGCTCTTGAACTTAATGTAGCCAATGGAACATAATATTGAGATTTTTTTATCTCGGAAATATTTTTATTGACATGAACTTTCATAATTACAAAAATAGAATTATAATTCAAGCTACAATTATACATATGGAATTCAATTTTTGGCAATTTTGAATTACTTTTCGGAATATTAATTTTATCCTCAATTCAGGATTCTTTTACATTACTTGAAGATAACATATGTCAATCTAGCTTAATTTTTCATCTATAATTGTATCATTATATGTTTAAGATTTTTCGATTTCTCTAATAAAATTTCTTGAAAACATTATTATCCTCATGTAATAATCCAATACTTACTATTTTAATATATTTTTCCTATAATTGGGCCAAAAGTTGAGCAAGGAAATCTAAATTATATATCTTCCAAAGAAAAATATATCTGAAAACATAGATCTTACTTAGTTCAAGCAAAATAATTTTAATTAATTTATTTCTGATACAGGTAATTTAATGTTTTATAAAAATTCTCTGTGGTCTAAATTTTATCAAGTATATACTTTAAATAGTTTGAATTTTTTTAATTCTAGTTTTAAACTCAGATATCCTTTAAAGGATTTCTATTGCATATGTTAATTAGTTAAAAAGGAATTCAGATTACAGAAGTTAAGCAATTCATTAAATAATTTAACAAATGTTAAAATAACTGTTTTTATAAGGCTTATATAAATTAGAATTTTAAAAAACAATTTCTTCAAATTTGAAATATAAAACTTCAAATTCAGAATCTTGAAAAATTGAAGTTTCAAACTTAGAATTCTTATTTTTTAATTTTATAAATTTCTTAAATTTTAACTTTATAGCTAAATTTTTGTTTCAAACTGCTAAGCACTTAAGAAACTCAAACTGTTGAGTGCTTTCAAAATCTCCTTGTGCGCAAATAATTTATGTAATTAAATGTGGTTTTTTTCATGATGCTTATTAATAATGTAAATATTTTGCTTACCGCATCCGTGTTCAATGATTTAATATGAATAAATAAAAAATATAATAATAATAATAAATATAATTTTTTTCATTTTTTTCTTACATGACATACAGTATGTGTAAAACAAAATGAAGTAAATTATTGTATTATTCGAATACTTACAAATTTCTGTATTTTAAGTTTGAAAGAATAAAAAACCTTTTTATTTTATTTCCCACAAGATAGTACATACTTTCAATTATTTAGTTATATTATACAAATATAACTAAATAATTGAAAGTATGTACTATCTTGTGGGAAAAATTACACATTTGCATTTTTTTAAATGTATGAATACTAATTAGTTTAATTCAGATTCATTTTATTTGTCAATATGTGCTAAATAAACTGAGTTTGACATTGATTTCAGAAAAAGTATATATGAGTTATCTATTTTTAAGGCATTTTTAAGGAAAAAGTTTTTGATAAAGAACGATCAGCTTAGGATATTAATATATATTTACAGATTTTTTATTAATTTTAGTTTCATTGGTGATGATAAATTCATTCTTAATACATTAAAGTTTTCTCTTTTATTTAGTGTAAAAATCAACAGAATGCTATTATTAAATTTAATCGTTAGTAGAATATGAATTATTCGCCACATGCTTAATAGTATATTATAGTTCAAATGACTTTAAATATTTTACTGCATCATTAACCGATATGCATGATTAGGATTTTTATAAACGAAATCGTATTACAAAAATATTTTAATCAAATGTGTGAAAAGATTTTCCTTTATGAGTTTTTTTTTCTTTATTCAATATTGTTTTTGATGAAAATGTTTTGAATGTGTCAATCATAAATGAATATCTAAATGTGCTGCTCATGACATTGATTTTTATATTTAGTTTTAAAAATCATTTAATTTTCTATTTTCATATATGCCTTGCAACCCTTATATAATATTTTTATGCCTTCCTTTATAACTTAAATGATTTTATTGTAAGCTTGGATATCAGACAGTTGAATGTGTTCTGAAAACTCAGTAAAATGAAATTCATTCTTTGTATATAAACAGGATATATTAGAAACAGATAGTTGTTAATGTGCATCACTTAGTACATTACAAATAAGTTATAATTTATTGTAAACACACATTTAATAAAGATAAATATTAAATTAACTGACATTTTCATATTTTACGTAATTATATTTTTACTATAATAAACAGAAATTTCTTGATTTTATTAAAACAAAAACAAATAAATTATTATCTGAATGCATTAAAGAGTGAGTAAATATTCACTTGTGAATTACTGGAACATAATGATTTTTAATCCACTTTTAAAATTGTCTAGAATTTTCTTTTCTCAAATAGGTTGTGATAAAGAAAGTAAACATTTTCGAATCTTAGTACAGCAAATTAAGGTCATGATGTATATTTTTTACCATGCTATGAATTTATTATTACGTTGATTTTGTAATATAGAGTTCCTTTCTTTTTATTAAAGCCGTTACTTTATCTAAATTTCAAGTTATATTTTGATAAGGCATTCTTATGAGTCTAGCCTTTTAACTAATATCAATACTAAATTTACTTCTTAACTTCGTATTCATAATCTTGATATCAAACAGTTTATACCTACTTATCTCAACTATGACATTACCCTTTTCTATGAACTCAAATGATTGAACGTAAGGCAAACATCGGTTATTTTTGATAATATTTTATATAACTTTTCCTTGATATGCTTAGAAATTTATTAGAGTAAGCAAATAATTTAATGAATTATCATTGATTGACTTATCACTAATTATATAAATATTTTCAAATCATCTGTGAAAAACTATAAATTTGAGTAACTGTGTTCTCTAGTTTGCTTATTGGTATATACTAAATACACTTTTAAATACTTAAAATAGGCTAAATGTAATTGAACATTTTCTAATGATTTGAAATCGATTCTGTTCTAGAAATATTAAACTTTTATAAGAATTATTACATTTCATTATTGTTATTACATACTAATCGTTTATTAAATTGCAGTATATTATTTGCACATTATATTTCTTTTATTATTACGATGCTACAATACTATTTTTATGTTTTCATAAATAAAAAACATTTTAGAAATCCATTAATGTGTAACACAACATTAAGCTTAATATTGATTACGTCATTAGTTGTTGAATGAGGTTCACAAAAGAATCACTTCTACAAAAGTTTTGTTTTAACAAAATGAACAAAAAAACTCAATAGTTTGTTCCTTAATATAAAATTATTTTTACAGAAAATATATTATTATTTATATTATATTCATCAAAATGGAAAATAAATATGTAATTGGAAAATAAATATGATAATTGGAAAATAAAAGGGAAAATAAATATGATAAGTTAAAAGTTTAATAACTCCTCATGAGAATTTGCATTTATGTATTTCTTCGTAAGGTTACGAAAAAAAAAAAGAATTCAATTTCTGGAAAAATTTTGATGAAAAATCTATTAAAGTTATAATAGCATTCACACTCCCTTAATGCACTAAATGTTATATTAATGAAAACATAGTTTTACAAAACCATAGAAATACTTATTCAAATATATGTTTTTCAGTATTATAAAATTCAAAGAAAAATATAACCTTATGGTATTAGCTAACTATAAATTCCAATTTCCTATAAATTATTTTCATAAGTATATCGATTTAGGATTTAAAGTATATTTTTTGATTGTTAATTTAAATTTAATAAAAATTAAAGCTTACATAAATATAAAAACGATCAATAAATGCAATATTATATCTAATTTAGTTTAAAATTTAGTGTAAAACAATGTTTTTTCTGATTTTTTTCATTGCTAGAAAGAATATTTTATTTCACGTAACTTCAAATGTTTACTCTTATACTCATTAAATAAGGAGACGGGAAATTACTATTATGGTTTCAATTACAAATTAAAAAACAAAATATTCTGTGTTTTTTATTTAAAATTTAAAAGTATTTTCTTAAGTTAATAATAAAAATAAACTGGCCTTCAAAAGTCAAATAACAATATGTTTTTCTAAGTTTACCACAAAATTGACAATAACAATACAATTTATAATTTATATAAATGATAAAAAACCAATGTATGTAAATTTAGGCAAAAGCGCTTGCTACAATATTTTTGGTAGAAAAAGGAATGCATAGGAGAGTGATAAAAATATCAAATATGAAGTTTTCATAAGTATAACTATTGTTGATTTTAAATTTCTATGATCGGATTCAATGATAATAGTCAGTAGGGTAGGCAATATCTGAAAGAAGCAGTTTGCCCGATTCGTTTACGTGGTAAACCGTCGGATAATTTAAAATGAGGATGTGATAAAGCTACTGGTGTGAGACATCGGGGTGAGATACTTGTTCATTATATCCCTCCATATGCCGGTGGGACTGGCAATAATTTCAATCTGATGGATGAAAATGCATGACTTCAAGCTATAGCTGTTGATAAACATATTCAGTGTCTTGGTTTGGGAAGAATTACCAGCTCGATGGAGGGAAATGGCCAACATACTCTGTGTTTGATCTTTGCTTCTCCTTTCAATTACCGACAACTTATTTGACAATATAGAAAATCAACATCGCCAATATATTTAAGATAAGGGTGGGTATATCTTTCATTAAAACTCTTTTTTAATATGTTGATCTGATGTTTTTCCACATAAAATTATTATTTTCTCCATCAATATACGTTTTCAGCCAGATTGAGTTTTTCTGTTGTAAATTATTAATGCTTTTTTCTTATATAAACTTCTACATTACAGTCAATAAATACTTATATTGTGCACATATCATTATATATTTATTTTTTTTTTAATTTCCCTCATTCGCAAATTAGGAGCAAAAATCTGGTTGTTGCTTAACTTTTCGATGTCAGTGTTAATACAAAAATTATAAAGATTATAAATTTGATCTTCTCTATTAAAATTTATCTTATTTTCAAATAATACATTACTCTCAAGAGCAATATATTTACATCTTTTTAAATAAGTTGTTTCAAAATTGCGATATATATTTTTGAATTATCTTTTCCACATTGGCTATATTATCATTACATTGTTCAAGTAAGTAATCACAAAATGTCATTTTTCTTCCCAGAATATATTTATTCTAATATAAATTTAGAAATATATACATAAGCAAATATTTTCTGAAAATGGAACACTTTCTTGTAAAAAATTAAATCTTCAAAAAATGTGCTTCATATACTTCCTTGATGAACCCGAACATACATATTTATTTTTATGCTACCAGTGATACAAAAAGTTATTTTGTAAAATATGAAGGAAATATTACAGCTTTAGGGAAGCAATTTTCTTATATATTATAAGCATTATAAATATAATTTCAGTAAGTGCAGTAAAATCAAATTAGCTATTCAAATCAATGTTAAATTGTTTCACTGCTAAGAGAATAAGATTTTAAATAAGCAAGTTTATATATATATATACATATATATATATATATATACATATATATATGTATACATATATGTATATATATATGTATACATATGTATATATATGTATATATATACATATATATATATATATATATATATATATATATATATATATATATATATATATATATATATATATATATATATATATATATATATATATATATATATATATATATATATATATATATATATATATATATATATATATATATATATATATATATATATATATATATATATATATATTTTTAAGTTTTCTAAAATTTGGTATTCTAGTTTGACGAGACATTGTGGAGTTTAAATTAATGTAGAATGAGATAAATATACATTTATGTACATGGCAAATAAGTAACTGTGTTATCTCAACTTTTATTCGATAGTCAGATATATTTTATTGAAGCGATCTGTTGTGATATTAATAGATGTAAAAATAAACAAAAATTCGCAAGTTAAATGAAAAATTGTTTATTTAAGGGGCAGTTATGTCTGAAACATAGATGCATTTCTTTTAAATTCCAAGTAGTTTAATTGATTTTTATTTATATTTATAAAATAACTGTAAGCAGTTACATTACTTTGAACTGCTGTAATATGACAACTTAAAATGTAACGATAATTAAATATATTGGGATTAATGCATTCGTTAATTTTTATATTGTTACATACAATATTAAAGTATTAGTTCATTTTTAATTAAATAAGAATTTACGTAAAGTTTAATATAATTTAATTCACATTAAAACAGAAAATTGAAATGATGATTTAGTTACTTTATAATGCTAGAAATCAAGAGTTATACACAAGTGGAACAAAACGGAGGAGTTGATTTATTAAATTTTTAACAACATAAATAAATAAATAATTTAATTTATTAACTGTATTAATGAAAATAATTATTTTTTGATAAAATAAATGCTTATTTGAGTAAAGTGTAGTCGTTAACATATCCATGCAAACTCTAAAAAGAATAAAATTTAATTCTTCTTAAAAATGCTTGTAAAGAAACATTTTGTTTAACTGTTCTGATAAACTGGTTTATTTATAGAACTGCTGTTTAATCAATAAAATACATTTAGGATTTCAAATATAATAAAAGGCAAATTAAATATAATTATCTATATGCTTAATATAAAATAATAATGAAGATTTTTTTAAAAAATATGTATAAATTGTATTAAGTTTAAAATAAATAATTAATTGTTTGAAATGGATTATTACTCTAGAAAATGAATACTTACCTAAAAACTTATAATATGTAATCTCGTTTGAGAGACTTTACTGCCAAAGAAATTTGAACAATAAAGTATCTTAAAAAATTAAGATTCTGATTTTTTTTCTTCGCTAAAAGATACAAAAGTATCATCTAATTCTTAAGAGAAAGAAAAGCTTGGAAAAACATTGTTGCAAAAACAAAGCTTTGAACGCATACTCATTTTTAAAACAAAAGATTTCAATATAGGTCAATTTTAAAAAACTAGTAAATAGAAGAAGATAATACGAGGCAAAAATAGATCTATTATCTAAGATAACTTGAGCGCTTAAGGAAGATTGTAATGAAAATTTCAATAATTGTGTTTTCTAATTGAAGTTCCAGTAAGTAATAAGCAGTTAATTAGTAAGCAATTATTATTCGAAAAAAATAATTGAAGTTGAGTAATCAATATTTATAATCAGAAGCAAAAGTTTTTATAGTTACAGTCATGGATTTTTAGTAATGTATAAATGGGTTGATTCGTATATTAATTGATTTCATTTAAAGTAATGAGTTATATATGAGTAATATATTCACTTGCAATAAAATATATGTGGAAAAATTTGTTGAGATGAAAAATGAACCTAGAATATAAAAAATAATAATTTCGAAATAAAAATATTAATAAATGAAAGTACTTCTACAATCGAAAATGTATTGCTTTGATTTTATGTCAAGAAGTATGCTTGAAAGCATCTTTTATTTTATGTAATGTTTCCTATAATAAATATCAATTTGAGTTACATATGCAAATATATATTCATGAATTTATGCTGAACTTTTTGTGGCTATAAATCTTATTGCTATTTTAATTTTAGTATAAAAGCATTAAGATGAAAACTAATTAAAATAATCAGTTTTTTCTATATTATTTGTATTTGCAACATTTTGAATAATATTTCAGTTATCATAACTCAAAACCTTAAATACATTATTTAGGTTATTAAAATAAAATTTAAGAGAGTATGATTTGCAATTAAAAGTTATCGAATATTTTTCATTAAAAAAAAGAATGTTATGTTTAAAATTTAAAATTTAAGCTGGTTTGGAAATCTTTTTCTATATATTTTTTAAAGATTTTTTATTATTAAATAAGAATACATGGGAAGCATATACCATGTATTCTTATATAATACATCATTTAAATAATTATAGTGATCAAAATTGGTAGATCATAAAAAGTACAATTTTATTTATAACTTAAATTAAATTTAGAAAATTATTGGTTTATTTTAAAATACTTTGTGCTTAGTGAATTGTTATTTCTCTTATTTAAATAATTCCGAACAGTGTATGTAAATAAAGTAAATTGTGTTACTCCAGTTGAATAAATGCATTCCTAATTCTGACACTTTGGAGTGAAAATTGCTGCGTGTAATTAAACATTCAATATCAACTCACATTTTAAATTTTAACAGAGACTATTTGTTTTAGCAAAGAAAACTCAATACATGTCGGAATTTTCATTTATAAATGAAATTTATCCTCGAGAAACATTTTGGCAAATTAATACAGAAAATACATGTTGGTAGGACTAGGCCTTAAACTGCTATCTAAATAAATGAGAGATTAAATACCTCACAGCTATTTCTTAGTTGAAATACACTACTTAAAATATTCATTGAAAATGTAAATTTGAATTAATTAGGGTAATTTTACATACATGGTATTCTTTTACTGCAATAACTATCTTAATGAATATAGAGTACATTAAATCTTAAACGCTGTACAAATTTACTGTTTTCATTGCGCTCTAAGACTTGAAGTAAATGCATTGTAACTAAGTAATATAATTTTTCTACTTGACAGTAATAAAAGTAATTATAAATTGTATACAAACACGCAGTTCCGGTATATCGGAAATAACTTTAAGTCCTTTCATATTATAGCCAAACTTTTGATCTGTCATAGATTATAATACATTTTAAGGACTTAGAGAGAGAAATTATAAATAGTAAAATCTCTAACAGAATATTTTGTAATATATCACATTCAAGATATTTTCTTAATATTTAAATAAAGAGTGTAAATAAATAAGATAAATGATAAAACATATTTGTCTTTTTTATAACCGCAATCATCGTAAAGAAAATGAATGTTTATTCTTGTAATAACAGTAAGTATTTGAAAGGAGAGAATCGATTACATTGACTCTTAGCTGTTCTTATTTAAAAATATTTTCTAAATTCTTCTGAAAATGAGTGCATTGGAAACATTACATAAAGAAGAATTTTTTTTCCTGTAAACTCTTTTGTAACCATTCGTTTACTGTTATAAAAAAGGGTAAATTTGTATAATGTAATTGATATATTAATGAATGATATAATATTTCTGCATGAAACAATAAAACCCTTTCAAGCAATCATCTACCGAAGACAAACAATTCAATTGAAGCATGCAAGTTTAGCAATATTTATTAATTTATTTAAATAAAAATATTTGTACTGATTATGCTTTTGTGAACTAGCAATTGTCTCAATTTACGTAAAAATTTGTTAATCAAAATTTAGAGTTTTGCACTATACTTAAATTTTGTACCAAAACATTAATTTACAATTCATTGATATAAATTATTTTATAAATATACATTTGGAAGGAAAAGAGTTTTAATACAATTTTTAAGAATTTAAAGCTATTGAAATAGAAAAGAATTACAATATTGAAATAGAATAAAATACAAATTTACATAAATAAAATGATAAGCTAGTAAAGATAGTAATTTTGTTCATTAACATAAAACTATCCATT
Organism: Latrodectus hesperus; assembly: GCA_037975125.1. Taxonomy (NCBI): domain Eukaryota; kingdom Metazoa; phylum Arthropoda; class Arachnida; order Araneae; family Theridiidae; genus Latrodectus; species Latrodectus hesperus. The sequence continues at coordinate 33,829,056 of CM075856.1, read as the reverse complement.
AAATTTTTAGAATTAATTAACTCGTATTCATGAGCTTGTAAATTGAGAAAATATTATCTGTGCTTACAATTTTACTTTTATAAATTTGAAAATATTAAGCTATTTTTCACATTTTTAAGAATGCTCAAATTAAGTTCTGCATTGCGTTTGAAATAACGTAAATACGCTTAAATTACATAATTTAAAATACATAAAAAGCAACAATCATAATCTCTATAATTTCAGTATTTGATTTAGGAATTGAGCATACTGTATACTCAATTTTTGATTTAGGATACAGCATATACATTAAAAAAAGTGTAATTATCATTTCTATGAAGAATTATACTCCTTTGAAATATATTTTTACCGTTTGAACAATTGCACTTGGGTTCAAAGATATTTTTACAAAAAGAAAAGGATTTTTATTGCACATTTTAATGATATAAGGAATGTATTTTCACTACAAGAATTATTTGGATTGTATATTGCATTTAAACAGAAAATAAAAAAAAAATCGGTAATTTCGTATGATTGATTAACCTTTTTATGTTTCCAAACACTTTTCCAATACTCCTTCACAAACAATATTTTGGTAGAGGTTTAGAGTTTTGATTTTTTCAGATCCTTTATTTCTAATGCTAACACTTCAACTCTCGGTAAGTTTACAGAGAATTTATTTCAATAATTAAATTGACTTATAATAAATATAATTTATGTAGTATTTTCTTTATCATTTTGTGATATTTGATAAATCGATTATGTATATATAAAAGATATGTTATATTGTTAAAGATTGGTTTTATATATATATATATATATATATATATATATATATATATATATATATATATATATATATATATATATATATATATAAAACCAATCTTTAAAATTAAAACTTTGTACTTTAAAATTAAACCGTTATTTTTATTTTGTAAATTCTCGTCTGTGCGTATCTCAAAAATTTTCAGAGTAACCCTCATACATATATATATATATATATATATATATATATATATATATATATATATATATATATATATATATATATATATATATATATATATATATATATATATATATATATATATATATATATATATATATATATATATATATATATATATATATATATATATATATATATATATATATATATATATATATATATATATATATACTATGTAGACCGCTCATTGTATAGAATCGGTAAATTATTAACTGATACACACCATTATATTAAGACATATAACTAACTCATAATTCCCTTAAGTTATTTAACTTTTAATCTTCAAACATTGTCATTTATAAGTTATTTGACTACTACAATGCAAAAATTTCTTCAGAAGACTCAATGAAAAATATATGTAAGAGACGTGCTACTTATAAAATGGTTCATATCTTTAAAAATATTTAAAACCTTGTATATTTAATAAAATATCTTGATAAAAATTTAAATATAAATAATTCATTGCATGAAACCACATTTTGAAAGTCGTGAAGAAAATGTTTGTTTTTTAAATATATTTTACAGTTTACTTTTAAAAATAATCGTGAAAATATTAAGTATAAAATTTATAAGTATTCATTCGCATTTAGGAATATGTATTAAAATGTAAAGCATTAGAGTCCTTAATTTCAATTTTAAAACGAGATTTTGAAATTTTAATAATAAAAATTAAGTTTAAAAAGTGTGTTAAAATGTGTAAACGTGTAAAATGTGGAAAAGAGCGTTAGGGAATCTTTTACAGTTGCTGTGAGGTACCTTGATGAAATAATAAATTATTTCATAAGTATGTATTTAAGTACTTTAATTTAAAATGTAGCAACTTTATGATATATGATGGAAAAGGATGATTATAAGATAATTACATTTTTAATATGTAATAAAAGAAAATATTTCCTACTAAGTCCACCGATTCGTTCAATACAAATGCTTCAATGATAGCAAAAAGTGTCATTTGTAAATTGCAACAAATTTCTTTGTACTGCTAAATTATTGACTATATTTTCCTAATCTTTAAGGACGGAAACAAAAAACTAAGAATTTTAAAGCTTACAATGTTAAAAATTTTAACGCTTACACTGTTTAGAATTTTAAAGCTTACAATGTTAAGAGTTTTAAAGCATACAATGTTAAGTTTTAAAGCTTACAATGTTAAGAGTTTTAAAGCTTACAATGTTAAGAATTTTAAAGCTTACAATGTTAACAATTTTAAAGCTCGCAATGTTAAGAATTTTAAAGCCTTTAGTGTTAAGAATTTTAAAGCTTACATTGAGATATGAATGCTATTTTTTCAGAATGCTAAAATTTTTAATCAAAAAATAGTGAATAATCAGTATTTTAAATAATTTTTAATGTTTTTGTAGCAAACAATTGTGATATACTTATGAGCAATTAACAATCAACAAGATATGAAGAAAACCGTAGCTGTAATGCAATTTTTATCATATATGTAACAATATTTCGGTTGAATTCCGAGAAAGAAAGTGTATGAAAATCAAGCTTTATTTATAATATTCAAAGTGTTTTTCTGCGACTTTTGAGTTGAAATTCTCTTTTATCATATTTTACAATAAATTTTCTATGTTTGTAGACCCTGTTGTTGACAGATTTAGTACTTTTGCATATCATTTAGAAAGATCTAATTTTTACATATCAATTAACTAGAACATGAATCCAACTTTTAGATTTTTACATATCAATTAACATGAACAGGTACTCAAATTTTGGAACTTTTACATGCCATTTAAAAAGAAAATACAATCATTTTCGAGTAACTTATGCAGGTTCCGTGAGCAACATTCTCTTTCAAAATGTTATTGAGACAACATTTATAAAATAGAGCATTTGAAAATATTTCAATTTTTAATAGAGTTTCTATTCCATCATATCTTATAATAAAATTCGAAAATATTAGTTTTCTCAAGACACCAATATAATTCAGAAGTAGTAAAGTTTTGTTTTCCTTTTACAGCTTTTTGAACATTATCATTAAAATATTAAAAACCAAAGATGGATTCTCAACTCTAGGTGTAAGTCAATCGTAGATGGTGCTTCGTTACAGATAAATGATTTCATTCTGTAATTACTCAATTTATGTTTTAGTCATTTGTGAAAATAATTACAATCATGACATTAAAGTGATTCTGGAAAAATTCTATAACTTACCACAAAGATCTAAATATATTTAATTGGTAAGCTTATGATGTTCTTTAAACCCAAGCTTACACGTAAATATTCAACGTTTCATTGAAATTCATGTAGTTAAGAAAAATATATTGTATCGTCTAGCATGGAATGACTTCGGATTTCATTTATATCTAATTTTCTTTCCAAAATACATATTGATACTAAAAGCATTTCTTATTGTCTCGTAAATGATCTCCTTTATATAAAAAATTCAAAATGTAAATAAAAACTTCATAACAATATTATCATAAATAAGGTTCTGAAATCGATGAATTTGATCGCACTTCTTAATACATAAATAATTTAACACAGTAACTTTACGTATGCACACCTCTTATTTTCAAAATATTTACAAATGAATAGTTTGTTTTATGACAAATGTTTATGTGAAATGTTTCAAAATTGGTAAACATGATTTTAATTTATAAAAAAAAATTAAATTTATAGAGATATGTATATGTCTGGAAATATTTGGTTTGTTTAGAGAAATGTAACGTTTCTAAAGAATGTAGCATGCTTTATTACCACATTAACATTCAATAAAATAAAAATAATAAAAAAAATAATTTGAAAACAAACTTGGAACAAGTTTTAGAATTTTATAGAAATTTGAATTTTCCATATTGATAATATTCTGCAAGTTACATTGGATCCTTTAATATATATATATATATATATATATATATATATATATATATATATATATATATATATATAGCTACATTTTTGCATAGTTTATTTAACATAAATGTTATTACTTTTTTAAATTACGCGTTCATCTATTAGTTTTATTAAACACAAAGTATAACATTTCACTAACCACTCTTGTCTTTTATATTTTCTTGCAAAAATGTTCAGTGCTTGCTTTAAGGAAAGATAGAAGTTCATTAAACGTTTTACCTATAAGATCATTATTTGGAGGTGAAGGATGCCTGACCATGATCTTGCAAATTCAGCTCGTTTTTTTGCATTACAAGCAAACTACTTTCATTATTTTTCTTGTTTTATTTTCTGAACTGCTCCAAATTTCTTTCCAATTCTAACTTAATGGTTATAAAAAAAACAATTACAAAAATGAGTGAAACATTTTATTTTTAATAGTTCCAGTTTAATTCAACAAATATGTTTTATTACTAATTATTCAAAGACATTTATTATAAAAAAAGTAAACAAATGGTGCCGTTTTTTATGGAAGCTTATGTTTTTCTTTCCAGATGAAAAAATATAAATAATTTCATTACTAATGCTTAAAAATTAATGAATGAATTTACTGTATCATATAAACTTCTGTCTCAAGAACTAATTAATTAATAAAAAACTGTCTCAAGAACTAATTATACAAAAAAATAACAGAACATTAAATATTTCCTTTATAGGCTCAAAATGAAATTCATTAAAATACTTTAATATTTCTATTTTTATAAACTTTCTTTTATAAAGTATCAATTAAAATTTTTAGTTTATTAATTTTTACTCTCAGAATTATATAAGGTACGTGTAAAGTAAAATCATAATTACTGCATCTCCATTGTACCATATAATGCTACAAAGAATTCGTTTTTTATACATTTATAAAGACATATACTTTTCAAAATAGTAATTAATTTTGAAAAAAATCGTTCAATTATGTTTTTTCATATATCTATAATAGTATCTAAGATTGAACTAAAATTTGTTTAAGTATATTTTTCCTAACAAATAGAAATAATACTATACTACTTACATTTACGACAAACCATAATGTTTTTTATGGAACAAAATTTTAAAACAGCGTTTTAACCTTTACAAATTACTAAAAACACTAAAATTTATTTTTAACCGCAATATTTTAAATAATATTTATTTCTTAATTCTATCACTCTATATCAAATATATATTAAATCACATCATTTTAATACCCAGCAAACACAAAGATGCCGGGCATCCATCGGGCCGCTGCTGTCAGCCGTCTTGGCCAGCAGCGGCCCGCCGCTATTTGGCCTCGTCGGCTCCGTCAATAAAGTGGTCGTCGTCATTGCTGCTGGGCCGGCAGTACGGTCCGCTGTTGGCCCAACGCTGGGTGGCCAGCAATGCCGTATTGGCCGTGTGTGGTCCGTATAATTGCCAGCACATGCCCGTATACGGTTATCCGTCGGGCCTTTGCAGTTTGGCCGGCAATGGCCGCATTAACCGACGTGGAGCCAATTATAACTTTGATTTTATTTCTACAGATTAAAATGAAATATTTACCCATTTTTTAATTGCTAAGAATTTATATATTGTAAAGTTACTATTGAAATATATTGGAAATGCATTAAATTGAATCTGCTTTGGTTATTTAGAGATGCCGCTCTCTTCCCATATTATTTCTTAAGAAATAATTATATATAAATTAAAACAATTTCAAAAATTTTAATTTTCAACTTTTATTATAATGAGCTTATGAATATTAGTTTATTTTTGTTAAAATTAATTTAAATACATATATATTAATAGTATAACATTAAATATGTTTTTATTTCTTAAGAAATAATTATATATAAATTAAAACAATTTCAAAAATTTGAATTTTCAGCTTTTACTGTAATGAGCTAGTAAATATTAGTTTATTTTTGTATAAATAAATATTTATATTAGATTTGATTCTTTTCTAAAATATTTTTTCTAATAGAATTCATTTATATGTTGATTATAATCATGTTTTACCAATTTGTTAAGATTACTTTTGAATTAGCAGTAATTATTTATTTTTATTCAATAAACATTTTAATATATCTTTGAGAAATTTTCACTTCATTGTTAACAGTTCTGTTGTTAAATTTTCAGTTCTGTTGTTAAATTCAGCGGATGAACATATACATAAAATTCTAAGTTAATTATTTTATGATATTTGTTTTATTGTATTTTTGTAAAGCATGCAACACATTTAACTAAACACACATAAACTGAACTTTTTATATTAGATAATTTATATTATATCAATGATATTTTTATTAATGATGGCTCAGAACGAGACAGATCCTGTATAAAATTTTTTTTTATTTACAATCAAAAATCCATTCACATTATTTATTTACAGTATTTTTAATTTAAAAGTTTTCTTCTTTTGTTCCTTCCTCCTTCCCGATCTGGAGCATTTCGAAGCCATACATACTCTTCTATTTTGTGTTGCGAAATGCTAGAATATTCTCTTTGCTGTCGAACACTTACTGAAAATAAAAATCAAATTAAATTAATACAGGTAACATCAATTCAGATTACTTTTTGTAACCTGTAATAAAATAAATTCAGAATTATTTAAAAAAATAATTACAGAAAAGAGAAATCTTTAACAAAGATAATTTTTGTAGTAAATTACTTTTTTTCTGTTTGCTTTATATTTATATATGTTAATAAAATTTTTAAGAACAATACAATTTTTCACTAAGAAATAAATCAAGAATTTCTTGTTTAAATAAATGCTGGAAGTTATCCTTTTATATTGAATTGGTGCATAAGTTTTCACTTTAAATTTCAGTGATCAATATTAATTTTGTATTTTCTCTTAACAATGAAAGAAATATTTTAATATTTAAGCTCCTCCTTATTCGCTTATATTTTGGCACTATTTTCTTCTATTATAACAAGTCTAGGCTCTAAGTATTGTATAAATAGTTCGTTTACCAATAGCAAAAAATTTATGAATATCGGACTAGTTGTTGTTAGTTTTACAACAACTATGAATTCTAAGAAAAATGTCAATCTACATAGATAGTTTTAAACAAGTGAATTTTTGATATTAAAAAGGTCTTAACATTTAACAAAGTAAATTATTTTAAGAAAAATAAAATATAATAAATTGCCTCTTTATAGAAAACTCATAAATCAGAAGAAAAAAGATAGCATTTCTAATATTTGTTTTTGCATATTAAAACACAACGTCAGAAAATGAATTTCCAGTTCTTACTGCAATAAGCTCATAATGAAATCATCGAAGTGTTACAGTTCATTTTTATTAAAAAATCGAAATAAAAAATGTATTATATTTATTTGTGTATATTATATATAAATGCATGTAATTTGTCATCTTTTACAAATTTATTGCTCAGCAGATTATTTTTTTCACTAGTTATTTTTATTTGTTTTTTTAGTTAATAATGTTTCTATAAGAAATTTTCGATTCTTTGCTAAATTTTTAGTAGGAAAGTATACTTAAAAAACCAAGTAAATGATTATTTCAAAGTGCCATACTTTCGAAGAATAACCTAAAAAAAATATTTTCCCATTTAAAAAACATTTATATTTTAATTTATAACCAACACACAAGCCAATCATTGCAATAGTTAAAGTAACACAGTCATCAATTCAACAGTAAGGGGTTTGATTCTCATCTTAATTGTGAAATTAGTGATGGAGTACACAATTTTTACTGTAGATATTAGCCCTTGCATGCAAAATATACCAAAAAGTGACAATCTATCAACCAGTTAAAATAAATCAAAGAGAATATTGCAATAAAATTGCCAAATAAAGTTGCAAGACTTTAACCTAAAGAAAAATATTTTATTCTTTTTTAAATCAATGACATTTATAATCCCTTACAAAAACAGAAACATCAGAAAATCTATGGATAGTATTCACATTTAAATAGGTATAAGTTTAACCACCAAAATATTTCGTTTTTAGCTACTAAATTTAATTATTTTAATTGATTAAGTTTTTGGAAAATTTAAATACAGATACATTTAAGTACACAAATTATTTAATTTAAAATATAAATTTGAGTTGAAAATATTTTTGGCTTCAATGCACATTTATAAATTACAATTTGGAGAAACTTCATGCATAACACTTATTTTCTAGTATTTAGGTATTATTTCTCAGTATTAATTATTTGAATAAGGAGAATCCAACACAACTATTTTTAAACTTACAATATTTTACAATTAAATTTACAGTCAAAGCAAAACAAGCCAAGCACTTGAATAGGTTGTGAATGCCTATAATAATGTAAATTTTCATTCAGAATTAATAACTCATAAAAAAAATACTAATACAATCTTTTATGATGGACTCTTTTACTTAATTTTAGTTTTATCTCTTTAAAAAAGGGGGAATGGTTATTAGTAAATTAATGTCCACAATAAGCATGCTTGGGAACTAAACACTGGTGTTTTGCGTTATGCTGAGCACCTAATCAGGACATGTGCTTTGCAGCCCAGGAGCTCTTGGTCAGGAAAATAGGCACTGTAGGCCTTGGCCCATGTGGTCTGTCCTGCCAGAGTTTAGTTTTATAGTTTATATTCATATTGATATTTCAATATACATACACATTATAATAAATAACATTAAGTAACAAATGAAAAATCAACATTCATCAATTCTGACAATTCTTTGATTAAAAATAGAGACAAATAATTGGGTTATATGAAAACAATTTCAGTTCAATGACTTAATAAAAATTCTAAACATCTGACTTCAAAAATGCAATGTTATGTTTTAAGCAGAATTTTACATTTTCAAGGTTATAATAGAATGTAATTAATTTATAACATACACTTTGTATTTCATGCTTTTAAAAAATCATTTTGAACTAATAAAAAATGGTTAATAAAATATTCATCAATGATTACCAAATTATTTTTTACACACAACTACAATTACAGATAAGTAAAGTTTATAAAATCATAGTAATTAAAATTAATATTGATGAATTTTAAAACATAAATATAATTTTGAATTATTTATGCAATATTCTATGCAAAATCTTATTAACATGAAATATTAGCAAAATAGTCATCAATAATAAATATAAGCAATAATTTGTTACTTTACTTTAAAAATATTGTTGTTGTTGTTGCATGCCCCCAAAGGCCAGCAGCGCTAGACCAGGTCCATGACGTTGTACACTCTACAATAATCCAAAACCAGAAGAGGATCGTCAAACCAAAATCCAAAACCAGAAGAGGGTCGTCAACCAAATACTGCCTGACAAAAAAACATTACCTATATTTACTAGCTAATAGTATTTATAATTACAATTATTTGTTAATATTATTTACCATTATAATTTTTTGCAAGAATTATATTATTTACAATTATTTGTTAATACAAATAATTTAAAAAATTGTAACACAAAGAAATAAATTATCTGGCTTGTAATTACCAATGATATTGAAAAATATTAAGGAAAAATTATTTGTATTTATGGTTAGATGTGGTCATTGATCGAGACTACATATAACCATAAAATACCTATTAAAGGTCACTTTCCAGTATAATATATTTATACCAAATGTTATTGATAAAAAAAATTTCTATAACAAATGAAAGTTTTGCAAGCAGCCAGAAAAAGGATAAAACATATAAATAAAGAAGACCTAACTATTTCCTTTATGTAATTGGGCAATACTATTTTCTTTTCTAAGTTTTGATCTCATAATCATTTGCAATTCATGTAGCTGGTCCATCATGTAGAACAGTTGTAAAACACATCCAACATGTTAATGAATGATATATTAATTTTAAAATATTAAATGCTTAACTGATAAATAAGATTAAACTTAAATTATATTCTTTCTCTAATAAAATGATTAAATTATTCTCAAGATGGATATCACAAAACTTTACCTCTTTGATAACAAGTGGTGTTTTGAATAATTTCGACCTATATCTGGCCTTTAAGTTTAATCGTTTCATGTTATAAATTACAATAAGAAAAACAACATACAAAATAATGTCAACTATCAAAAATGACTTTAACCTCTGTATTTTCTGTAAAGTACACAAATAAAACTCACAACAAAAGAGATATCGAGAAATTAAAAACAGTTAATAAATTTAGAAATTATATATATACATATATGTAAATGTTTGGAGGATTAACCTAATTATGCTTACTATATTAAAACGATAAAATAAAATAAACATGGAGTTTACTAATGCAATATTTTAATTATTTGTTATTATTTAGAAATTGTATAATGAATTTTAAAATTAGAGGTATTTATGAAATCAAAAATAATAAACTTTTTTTTTTTTAACTATTTCTCATATCATACTCATTTTACTTGTATACCTTACTAATTTACTGTTTAAAATTATGTTTAAGTTCTTTATTTAACTTCAATTCCTTGAAGAGAAAAATCAAAAGTAAATAAAAATAATTCAATCTGACAATATTATATATAGGACAATATTATCATAATCAGACTTTGTAAATCGGTAAAGGAAAAAAATTATGTTTTAATTGTATGTTTATGTGTGTATATATATAAGATTAGATATATCATTTACCCATTATCCGGTTGACTATTTACTATAACAGTAAAACCATTTACATTACTACAAAAGAATCAAGAGATCAAAATGTCAAAAGTATCATCAAATGCTTGAAATGTTAATCACTTTCTCCAAAATATAAAGGAACAAATATTCTAGTTAACTTATATTTTCATTAAAACAAATTGAAATTACTGTTAATTCATACTTCAATTTTTCCATCATAAATAAAAACATAAAATATGGTTTAAATATAATAATGTAAACACAAGAGTAACTACTAAGCTGTTACATCTGACAGCATTCTTTACATGGAAATAGTTAACATGCTACACAACTAATTTATATAATAAAAGTTGTTCCATATGAACATTTTTCATATGTGTTAATATTAATTTTCCAACTACATAATTCTAGATGTTTTTTTTATTAATTTGTGGCAATTAATCTGTCAGATTCCTATAGAAATTTTAAAATTTACTATTTTCAAGTTTATACAATTTTTCGAGTTTTAGATGTAATAATATTTCGCTAAGAAATCCACAATGATTTTAATGGTTGACAGGATTATACATAAAAACCAGGTAATATATGTAATAAAATATTTTGTAATATTATGCATTGTACAATTTTTCATTCCTTAAAACAGATCTTTGAGAAGTATACAAAATTTAAAACCACGAATCCTTATAAGACAAAATATTTCGGTTAGTAAAAATTGACTTAAAAATAATAGTAAATAAGAAAGCCTTTTAAAAATAAAATAATTAAAGTTTATATGGAATTCGCACATAATTTTTTGATCAGAAATGCTACAATATTATATATTAATTTATTGAAAGTAAACATCTAAGCGCTTTCAAATAGAATATTTTTAGACTCCATAAACTTGCTTCGTAAAAAACAAAAAATGTAATAAATACGTTTAAACTTTGTAGCAATCGAATTCGATTCAAAAAATTGAGCATTGAAAAATTTATTATACTAATTGATTAAATATAACTAATATATGGAATGAAAAAATGCTTCTGTGCATGATATATTTTTCTATTCCTCACACGGTAATGAAATTATTCTAAAACATACAATGACAAACATTTTCCAATGTTTTTCTTTTGTTGTCACGTTATCAACAGCTTATGAAATTTTCTTAACAAGTAATTAAATAATATTTCAACATAAAACAAATATATTATTCTTGCATCTCATTCATAACAATTCTATCCTGATAAAAACAACAATAATAAATGCTTACTTACCTTATATTTCTCTTAGCTCACAGACACAACATTCCGCCATTTCACATTAATGGCTGACGCTGACTCAAGCATTTCGCAGTATCTGACGTCATACTGTCACGCGGAATACACAATAAATGTGAAAATTAGATTTCTTTCTGAAAAGTTGTTTTTAAAGAGTTTAAAAAGTAAGAAGTTAAATGAAAATTAATTAACATCACAAAAAATAGTTATTTGGAAAAAAATAGTCTTTGCCGATAAAATAAAAAATAGCGCTACTACTAATTGTCTTAATTTTGCTGGCCAACAGCTTCAGGGCCAACAATGGCCAAAATCTGTTGGCCCACTACTTATCATCCAGCACCGGCCCGGTTCATTTTGGCCAGCACTCATCCGTGGCCGTAATGGCCGGAGCTGGGCCATCAAACAACCATGAGCGGCTGGCCGTGGCCAACAGAAAACCGGCTTGGCCAGCAGCGGCCCGGATTTTTGCCGGCAGTTTGTGTTTGCTGGGTACATATCTTACTTATTTCATATTCCTCATATCACGAATATATATATCTCTATGACATCAGTCACCATTGATATCAATTATTTAAAGAATATTAATTTAAAGATACTTTTTTCAAAGAATGTGCATATATATATATATATATATATATATATATATATATATATATATATATATATATATATATATATATATATATATATATATATATATATATATATATATATATATATATATATATATATATATATATATATATATATATATATATATATATATATATATATATATATATATATATATATATATATATATATATATATATATATATATATATATATATATATATATATATATATATATATATATATATATATTAAAAACTTAAACTTTCCTTTTCTTTGCTTAGAAAACCGTCATAAGTGCCACATTCGTTGAATAGTAAATATTAAATTAAATGTAACATTGGTGTTTTCAAAATGTCCCAATAAAATATTTATTTCATTCTGTTAAATATTATTTAAATAACAACAAATAAATTAACAATAAAATGTATTAAAATCATACACCACACACAGCGAAATATTTGCTTGATTATTTATTCTCATTTATAAAAATATTTTGAAAAACATTTTAACAGTTTTTATAGCTATATTAGTATTTAATTTGTTTACTGATAATATTTCCGTGTATCATATTATTTAAGTACGAATATTTTGCTAAAAGAATATGTAGAAACCTTAAGCGGATTATTGATGACAATCGGCGGGGTAAAAATAGTATACTTTGCCCAATGGTAGTGTGTTCACATTTATTTAATATATATATATATATATATATATATATATATATATATATATATATATATATATATATATATATATATATATATATATATATATATATATATATATATATATATATACATATATATATATATATATATATATATATATATATATATATATATATATATATATATATATATATATATATATATATATATATATATATATATATATATATATATATATATATATATATATATATATAGTTCTGTTTAAATACATTCGTTCTTAGTTTAACTCTAAATATTAATAGCATTAAAAATTTATAAAAGTACTTATTTTTATTACTCTACCTTGTATTGAGATGTAAGCCTGTAAGAGGAAATGATAACAATAAAATATTTAAAAAAAAACCTTTTATAACATGTTATTTTGCGTCGATTTTTGTTTTCAAGATTTTATTGAGAGAGGGAATATAACTGCATTTTGTTAAAATAAATAGTTATCATTGTCTTTAAAAATCCAAATAAAATAACAAGTAATCATAATCATTAAAATTGAAATATAAGAACTAGAGTTTTTTATTTAGATTTTTATTGATTTTAATTACAATTTTAAAATTTTATTCTCTTTTTAATGCTTTGATGTTAGCTAATTATTGTGTTTAAGGGGGATATGAATTCCATTACATAAGAATAAAACTTTTATATATGTCTTTCACTTTGAAATAATAATGTTAGTGGACATATTGAAACAAATGTCGCATAAAGAAATGTTTCGGAATAGAAATATAATATTTTCCCAATTGGCACATATATATTTTTAAAAATTAAAACATTAACATTTGAATATTTATAAATATTTTTTATGAAAATTTATAGACTAAAATGTATTTTACCTATTGTATATTAGTAGATATTGAATTGAAATATGTACGAATCTACAAACAAGTCTTTATAGATATCTGTTATTAAGAGGCATTGCAAAATGATATTTATAAATATTGTTTTTATAGTACCTCCTTCCATTACATTTAGTAACTGTTTTATATAAAATATATTTTTAATTAATTTATTAATACGTTTCTTTCGTGCAAAGATTTCTCTGTAAAGTGAAGACAAAGAATTCTTAAGTTAAACCTCTAGTGGACCAAGAAGTCAAGTGCTTAAATTATTTTGAAGATCAAGGCCTCAGAAACATAAGTTCATTCTATGTTGGTCAGTTTAATGAAAAACCCATTGTTTAAGTCGAAAGCATACAGGGTACTCAGTTTTATAGACCCAATGAAGGGTGAAAGGTTAAGACTATCTGACCAACCCGATGATGGAACTTCGTACCTGTGCCTTGGAAGACCGAATCCCTATAGCCACACTACAGTGCTTCATTCTTAAGCCATTCATTGATAAATATTTTCCCATCAAATAGCAAATCTAAATGCTGATTTTTATTTCTTTAACTTTATATTCATTTTCGTCGTTTGATTTTGTACTTTGATTTACTACTTAGTATTAAAAGGAATTAGATTAGACATTTCGTGCATAATTTTTGTTTTCAAGTTTTACACAACAAAATTCAAATATATTCTGATTTCATATTGCATGACAATTTTATTAACACTTTAAAAAATACGAACAATTAAATATCGAGTGATATAATAATAAACAAATTCGTTCGCAAATGAAAGCTAAGCTAATTTTGCATACTTAACACCGAACATTGTTACACTTTTCACATATTTTCTAATAAGCTTTAAAATCTAATATTCAAAGAAATCTATGAACATTAGAAATTCAATATTTCAGACGGAACATCAGACTAACATGATAAATATTGATTAAAAAGTATTTATTAATTACATTTAGTGATTTTGAGAAATTATTCTGAATTTATATAAATGTAACTGGTATCTATTTATACATTAAAAATATCATCAACATCAGAACATATTATTGGTGATTTAAAGTAATATCATTTGATATTTATAAATATTGCATTTACAGGGTTAAATTTTACATTATTTTAAATAACAAATGATATTAAAGGAATTTTCTTCAAAATTCTGATGCTTGATTTATTATTCATTATTATTCAATGATATGGTGTCACGATTCACTTGCTTAGAATTATTTATTTACATGATGTAACGATACATATGTTTTTATCATAGTAATTTAAAAATGAAAATTAATTGATATTCCAATTTAAAATAACTTCTAATAGTAAACGTTCATTTATTCTTATTTATTAAAGATATCCACTAAATATTCAGAACAAATCATAGAAAATATTAATGTATTAAAAGAAAATTCTACTTACGTCTACCACAAGCATATACAATATGTTAGGTACATATCATACAAAACTTTGTTTAATCGTTATCTTTCATTACCCCTAAATGAATATTGTAAAGCAATGAATTCAGGATAAGTAGGAATATGAAATTAAATGCCTTCTACAACTTTCATGTTTCTGTAAAGAATTAGGAACTAATGTTGAAAGAATATTCTTCTTTCCTCTGAATTTCGTTGATGCTGTTGTGTTAATGACCTTTTAATAAACGATTATGCTGAAATAAGTGGATTTTATTTGGTTATTTTAAATTTACACTGAATCCTTTTGTTCTATGTTCAAGCAATAGTTTTACTTTGAAATTAAAAGACGTATATTTATTAAGGGAATATGTAAATAGCATGGAATACCTTAAATTAGTGAGCATTCACGAATAATTTTTTGGGTTATTCTAGTTACATATAAAAATTGAGTGATTTCAATAATTGTCCTGATGGGCCAGGATAGAATGCCGTAGAGAAATGTGTCAAAAGTATATTTTCCATCAAATTCACATCTACACATTTCGTAGAATATATAAATCTATTGTAAAGTTTAAAAATTAAAAATTTATAGCTTTTTTAATATTTCTCTTTCTTATTACATTTATTATTTATTCCAAAGAATTAAGTGTTTAACAAAATATATGAATTTTACTATGCTCATCAATAGAAGTATATAAAATCAATGTATGTTATTTATGTTGTTTTTACTAAATAACCATGAATGTGTGAATTTAATTTTCGTGCTTTAGATCAAAGTTTTGCTACAAATCTGAAAATTTCCAAATATTTATCATGAAAGCACGTTTAATTTCATTTTTTCATATGCTTTCCAAAAGCACATTTAAATGTACCTTTTTGAAAAAATAAGTTTAATATAAAAATAATATGCATGCTTAGAATTCAAAAGTGGAGTTTTCAATGGTATGCAAATTAGGAGTTTATTAAAATATGATTTTTTTACATTAAACCTTTCATAACAGGTTTTAAATTGAAGAATAACAAATTATGTATATAGTATATAAAACTTTTAAAAATTTTACGAAAACTTAATAACATAAAGAAACCAATGTTAATGTTACGGATTTTAATACTGAAAAAAATGAATGGAGATTTCATGATTAACTAATTCGTAACAATGCTAAGCACTGCAGCTAACATTACATACATTATAGAGAATATTATTTTTGTTTTATATTTGAGACATTCCTACAAAAACTGATCCTGGTAAGCAAACAATGCAAAATATTTTATATGGTCTACCTTCTTTTTATTAGCGAATTTACACATTATTATTTGTAGTTTACTTTGATAATAGTAGCATAAACAGTATAAATCAAAATTAAAATTAGTTTTAGAGCCATACAAATATTTTTTAACCAGTGCATCTGAAAAATGGTCACATATTTTCGTATATATTAGTAAGGGTACTTTTCTGGCTGTTTGACTTAGGCCAAACTTCTTTGCTTTATTCTTATTTATGTCTTCATGGTTTGGAGTGTAACTTTTGGTCATGCCATGCTTTCTCATTCTTAGCTTGAATTTGACTTTCTACTTCCGGAGGGGTTGCAGAAGCATGCAACTAGTAGAATGTTAGCAGAAAAGAATGACGTCCAGTGCTGGAGATAGTTTCTAAAAAATTTGTAAAAAGATTTGACATGGCAGATAACTTCAAAAATATTCTGCTAAATATAAAAAAGATAGCCGCAGAAAGAAAGAGTCAAAATATTTGAATTTAATGAGAGCTGTGCTGCTGAATAATCAGAATTTGATCCATACGCCTTTTATAGATAGATGTTACAAATGAGAATTAAGGAGTTTTTTTCCTTAAATATTTGATGAAGGATGCCAATTTCCAATCCAAGATACTTGCTTTTCTTGGATGATTAAATGTATTAAATATTTTAAAAATCATGGCATTAATGGAATTTTTTTTAAATGTTTTTGCTGTAGACGTCCAGTATCCCATACATTATAAATACAGCATCTTTCTCCTACGATCATAGCTTATAATAACTGGGAATTTTTTCCACACAATCTTTTAATTTTTAGCCTCACTAATTAGTTAATTTTAATACAATCAATTTATCTAAACTATGTAACTGTTTTAGTAGTTTTAATTTTATATATATTTATATATATATATATATATATATATATATATATATATATATATATATATATATATATATATATATATATATATATATATATATAATTACATTCTCACTTACTACTAGTCTTCACCAATGGCCTGAGGCTTTTTATGTTTATTTTACGTAAAACTTTGTAAGAGCAATAGTTTTTCCACTTCAAATTTTTACTCTCTCCTTTCAACTCTTTTATTTATTTACTTTTTATTTTTGAAATGATTTTTGCATTTTATATGATATTAATTTTAATTTAATGAATTATCTGGGTTTGTTAATGTACTCACTATGAAATACTTTCAAATGTCGCTTAAGTTTATTAGGTTCCATGCTGTCCGACTCCCACACTTTTAATAAATGATACAAATAGGTACATATCTTCTTCGTTTAAACCAAACTTGTCTGCATACATGCTTAAGCTTGTAGAATGGCTAGTGAGGCTAATAATGTCCACATACACTCGCTTTAAATTTTTTACATCATTTTGCATAAATCTGCTACCATGAATTCTTAATATGATGAATTGTAATTAACAACAAATAACATACACGATGAATTCTATAGCGGTAATAGAATCAACTAGAGTGATATTTGCTGGAATCAAAACTGGCGTTATTGAACATTTTTCTTCCTCCTGTGAAAAATCATTTGTTCTCTACTGAGCATGCTCAAGGCGGTTACTTGTCTATACTCCAGAAGGTTGGAGACACATTCGAACTATTTGCAAAGCCTCTAGTATGTCTGACTTGGTGGATACAAGAGCAATAAAAAGAAATCGGATTCTTGTCTCGTCGATGTTGGGGATTGGTGTTTCCAAATGTCAATGCATTTCCGTATTCTTGGTGATTTGCTGGATGAAAACATAGTCGTAATGTAGGTTTAGTGCAAACTACTCAAAATGCATCCATGTTTTTGTATGCAGGTGATTTTTTTTCAATCTTGATGAAATTCAAGATTGAAAATTCAGCTAGGAATATAGAAAGGCTGAGAAACACTGATTTAACACATAAAGCTTTAATAGTTTCTTTTCATAAAGTTACAAATACATAAATTGTTAAAAAGCTAAGTAATTCAATATTAAATTTAATTTTTAAAGTATGAGTTGAATTTTAAAAGAATATTCTAATGTAAGTACATGCTTAGAATTATAGTCCTTAAACAAAATATCTGAAGGTTAGTATTTTTGATCCAAATAACTTCGCAATATTTTTTTTTAACTTTTATCTATGAATTGGTATTTAATTCCCATTGATTTTTATTATCGTTTGTGGCGAAATAAAATTTATGAATTTTAATTTTTTGAAAGCAGTTATAAAAGCGACAATTGATTTTCATTACGCTAATTATTTTATTAAATTGTTAATTTTTTAAAATAAAAACAATGTATAAAAATTGCTTTCGACTAAAATTATTCATAATATCTGATAGAACAGATAAAAAATATTATTTAAAAATTAAGAGGAACACACATTTAATAGCTCTCAGTTCATATAAGATATTTAGTAAATAAAGTAATTTAAAAACTGCATATTAAATTTATTTTTAGAATTTCACCAATTGATTTCTAAGGAACTATATCTTGAAGTAATTTTTATTTTACTTTTTATATAATCAATACAAGAAAAGTTAAAGTATCAACAATATTTATTAAGTTTAAATATTAATTTTAATGATTATCTTTAACAGTTTTAAAAAATGTTATCAAGCTTCAACAAATATGGATCTACAACCTATTTAAGCTGTATCAAAGAATTTACGGAACACTAGAAACATTTAAATTACATTTGCTGTAAAAAAATTTAAATTCATGGCATTTTCTGCTTTTGATCTTACAAAAATGTAGCTTAAACGCGAATTTGATAAACATGCAAAAAATAATTTCACTATTTAAATGAATTAATATATATTTTAATACTATTATACACAGCAGCAATTAAATATTTGTTAATTCATGCATTAATTAATAAAAATATGTGTTTTAAGTTTATTTTGAATTCATTTATTATAATTTAATATATTTATTGCGTGAATTAATTAACGGATAAATATCAAGTCATGCATAATATACATTTACTTATAATCATAGGAATGTTTAAAAATGAAAATTGTCTAAAAAATATATAGTTGCTTACTTTTATAAATCATTGAGAATTTCTGAATAAAAGCAGTCTACATGATATAAAAACTACTTAGTATTTTGTTACATGCCCACAAATTATGGATCTATTTTATTTTAAAATTCTCTTTGGAATACTTTCCGTCACAAGTAAAGATTGTATTATGTAAAAAATTTAAATTCCTTTTGAAATACTTCTTTTGAATAAGCAATGTGATGTTTCTGAACATTTACGTTTTTTAATTTGATTCAGTATATCATTTTAACTAAAAGGAAGTAAAACCTCTTTTATCATTCCAAAATTGAATCGTTCAGGTATATTTTTCCTTTTTTACCTTATCATCTTCATGATCTGTGTCCCAAATGTGAAAGGGAAAATCCTATTAGATCTCTATCCGTCTTGATCCTCAATTGATTATATATCTTCAAGTTAGAGTAGAATTTCTCAGGATATTCAAGGCTTTACAGATATTTTACCAAAATAATTTCTGAATAGGGGACACTTTCTATTTCAATATATGTATAAGGTTACATTAGTTGGTAAGTTTTAAGTATTCGAATTTTAAAATAAATCGAGTTCTTACTAGTTTTTAAAATATTTGATGAGTATGAAGAATTTCAAAATTCCAGCTGTATTCTTTTGCAGTATAGATTTTCTGTCTCAGTGTTTTTAAAAGAGTGAATTCATTGAATACATTTAAATAATTATCAATCGATATGTTGCGATCATTATCACATCGATTAAGATATAATTTTACTGTCCTAAACACTTGTTAATACCAAACCTAGATGTGAATTTCTACAACATTATACTTCCGACATTTAGTTGTAAATTTAATTACAAAAAATATAATCATTCTGAAAAGATTCATGAATAATATATTGAATGAAATCTTTAAATAATATAAAAACGTTATTTTCAGTTTTTACGAAATTTATTATAAGATAATGTGACATTATTTAAGAATTATATTTTCAATGTAACACAGTTAAAATTTCTTATAGAACATGATGCTAGTTTTTGTGATAATGTAAATTTATTGCTGACTGTTTTTATGTATGTATTATAAATATTACTTGCCGCGCATTAATACAGTTAAAAAGCAACATCTTTCAAAACATATTATTCTTTTCATAAAAAATGTAATCTAGAAAGA
The DNA here is from genome assembly GCA_037975125.1 of Latrodectus hesperus. NCBI lineage: Eukaryota > Metazoa > Arthropoda > Arachnida > Araneae > Theridiidae > Latrodectus > Latrodectus hesperus. The sequence continues at coordinate 33,808,352 of CM075856.1, read as the reverse complement.
TATTTAAATTTGAATATTTTTTCTTTTATAAAAAATATTTTTGTAATTACTATTGAAAGAAAATTTTTTTGAAAGAAACTGTTTCTTAAATTGATTATTGAAAGAACAATTATTTTGAATTTAATATACCATAAATTATATAAACAATTATATTATATAAACCATGACATCTTTTAATTAATTTTTTATTCTACTTTCACATAATTAGTTAAAAATGAAATTTTTCAACTACAAATTTTTTTAAAATTTTTAATTGCATGCTTTTAATTTAAATTCAACTTATTATCTTACATAATTGTACATAATATTATTAAGTTTCTTAGTTCACCACACGTAATTCATATTAAATTCAATTTAAATAATTAATTAGAACTTTTTATCATAGTATTTTATCATGATTAATAGGTAATTCTATCAAATATAATGATAAAATATAATTATTAACGCTTAATTAATAAGAAGCTTTAAAAATTAAGTATATATTTGTATGTAGTTCCTTTTTTTCTTGTAAGTAGCTCTTTTCACAAAATTTCCAGTATTTATGTTTTAAACAAGAATATGAATAATAGCGTTGAAATTGGTTTTCCTTTTATGCTAAAAACTATTATTTTAAAATACATTTCTTTACAAGGATGTGTTATAAATTTTTAATCAAAATAATATTCCTTATTTAAATAAAATTATTAAATATCACAGGAGTTCCGCTTGCTCTATCAATTTTTTAATTTACATTCTAATCTGATTTTTTTCGATATTGTCATGCGTTCGATATATGTTCTTAAAACTTATTTGACAAATTCTCTATTTTAAAATACTGTTTACTTAAGTTGATATAGTGCGGTATTATTTTATAATGTTTCATTTAAATTAAATTTTGAAACAGATGGACTGCATTTTTAATATTTAAAAATATGAAACGAAATAACCATGGTCTAATGTATAAAATCTACTCTTGATGTATTAAAAAAATTAAAATAAATACAATTTATATTATTATATTAGTAAAAGAATTTTTTGCAAAATTTAAATTTATATATGTACACAGATTTAGAAATTCATTTTAAATACTACATATTCATTATATTTTCCACTTAGTGCATTTCATATCTTCAATAACCATCATCTAATCCTTTAACTGGAGTTCTTTAAAGCCATGACAGTAGAATTTAACAAAATCATAGCAAAATTAGTAAAACGTGTACAATAACTCACAATATTGTAAAGAGAAAGGATGAATTAATAGAAAACTCTGCATAGTATATATTATACTTGCTATTGAAAATTCCTCGTACTCTTAACAAAACTATTTAATACGTATTTTTATTTAAAAACAGTATTTATGATACTTACTGAAAGATTCAATGAATCTTTTCTGGAACTATGGAGCATTTCAATCAATTCCATAGTTGGAGATAAAATAGCTTAAAAATACCCTTAATTAAAGCAATTCAATTCAGGATTGTATGTAATCGAATCTTATTTCATCATTATTTTCCAGCTATATGCCTCATTGAGACATTTATATAAATACTGAAATATTGTATTTTACTAATGTGACATTGATTGTCACTATATAATAATATAATAGTATTGATATATAACTAGTTTAATTATAATGCGTTTTTCATAAAAAAGAGCTTAAATTAATACCCTAAGTGCTTTATAGAAAATATAGATTACAATTTTCAATGTATGTTTGTGTTTTTCACTAAAGACATTTCAGATATGTTTAACGTCAAACACTCTGAAATATTAAATCAAATAATTTATTGTTATAAAACCCCATAAAATAACATACTATAATTAATTTTGATTGGGTTTATAAAAAAAACACGATGCATAGTATATTGCTCTTAAAAATCAATTTCACGCAACTTGTGAATAACTTTCATTGATGAATTTATTAAGATAGATAAATTACAGAATAAGATACATCTGAAATAGAAAGCAAACAGATATCTGAAATAGAAAGTTTATTATAATTATATATCTGAAATAGAAAGCAAACAGAATGTCAGATTTTTTTGTACGATAAAGCTATAAGGTTTTGAAATTTACATAATTTTAATGTTATATATCCACTAAAGCTGGATAAGGTATTACTATGTCTTAATTTATGTGTTGAGATGCATTTATTTTTTACTGGATAAGAAGATGAAATTAATTATATATGGTAGCCATCAAAGAAGTTATTCCTTATTTTACAGCATCATGTTTCGTTTCACCTCCAAACAATTTTAAGCTAGTAAAACATTAATGAAAATTTGGCAATATAAAGCCTTTAATATCAACAGATTTCTATATAAATTATTTGTGTAATTTATTTTATCTTAAAATTGTGTAATTGTTTGAAATTTATAAACAGATCGAAACACCAATTTTTTTAATAATACTATTTACTAAGTGCAGAAAAGGCTGAAGTTTATTTTATTTACTAAAATGTACGTGCTTCTTTGCATAGAGGAGATATAAATCTGAAATGCTCTTAAATACAGAAATGCTCTTAAAGTTTTCACTTTTTAATTATATCATGATGTTTATTATTTAAAATTTCGTTTTAATACTCTGTGAATACTTACATCAGTTAATTTCATAGTGTATTAAATTGATTTTTGTAATTAATGCTCAGAAAAGTATAAAAGTCTTTTATTTTCATCAGGAAATAGAAAATTTAATAAAAAATATTATATATATATAGTATATTGATTAAAATAATCGTAGCTGAAACAAATATCAGAAAAAATTTTTTGGCGATTATTTAGATCCATCCTAGTCCTCAGAGTAATACACCTCTCGATAAAATTCTTGCTAACTATTTTTACTCAAATCAAAGATTTTTTTGTTTTGACTTTTTAACATTAAAGAATTCAAAAACTGTAATAGCTAGTTTAATTTTTAAGATATCAAAGATTTCTTATTCTTCTCTTAAATTAAAAGAGCTAAAATAATCCCATAGGATAATTTAGGAAACCATGGTCATATAACTATGTTATTCTAATTTTTTTGGAATGATTTTCATCAAAATAATATTAATTAATTAAAACATTCAGTATTTTAAATTTGTGATATTATTTGTTGTTGATGATTGATGAGTTATATACATTGATAACAAATTAAACTTTGGTAGGAGACATTACATGGGATATGTGTAAAGACAATTGATTTCGTGAGATTAGAATTACATTTTTAATAAATGTGAAGAATATTTTATAGCTAAATATAAGCATTATAAATATTTTTAAGGGAAAATGTCATTCAACGAAATTAGTAGTTTTCACAAATATAATGTAATTGTAGGAATTATGCTGAAGAAAACTTTCAAATTACATATTTTTCTAAGGAAATTACTGATGGGTAAAACTTAGAATAATTTAGACAAAACATATTACTGTAATTTCCAATATATTTAAGCATTTATCCATGTTCTTACAATAATTAAATATCTAATTCATAGGTTTTAGTTTATAACCTATATATATATATATATATACATATATATATATATATATATATATATATATATATATATATATATATATATATATATATATATATATATATATATATATATATATATATATATATATATATATATATATATATATATATATATGTGTGTGTGTGTGTGTGAGTGTAATAAAAATGCTACTTACATTTAAATAGTTATATAACTAGTAAATAGAATTAATGTAAATTTATAAACGATAAATGCCGTTTTTTTATGGAAAAGAGCATGTATATTTTTGAGTAGGAGTTAAAAACGCCAACATAAAACTTTTGTAATTACTTGAGCGTAACTTTTGTTAGCAGTGCTCCCCCTCCCCAATATCTGAGAAAAGCTGTTTCCCCGTTTTTTTATGGGCAGTCGGTCAGATTGGTGGAAATTCGGATGTCGTATGCCAATAATGTTTTCTGCTTCAATGTGTTTCTTAGTGTTGTCCATCATTTGTGTAATCGTATCAAACCAAAACTTCTAAGTCCAGAAGACATTTTTTAGGCCGATGACGAGATAGAAGACTTTCAGATAACCCTTTTCTAGTTCTTTAGATTATAAATCCAACATTTCAAAAAGACATATTTATTACGGTGTCAGAAGAATAATTTGACCTGAAATCACATTCCTTAGTCCTATTGAGTTGTTTGTGTTCCAAGGGGGAACTGTAACAGGTGTGGGGTATTGGGATGGGATCCTTGATCAGTATGTTTTAGTGCAATCGCAATTAATTCATATTCCTGGATGATAAAGCATGACCTCATTGAGAAATAGTTCTTGGTAAATGTTTTCAAAATACATATTAATGAATTGCCTCATGCACACAGTGTTGCGTTCAGAAATACACATTAGTATTGGTTGTTTTACCAATATCAATGTCCTAATCATTCATTCTTTTTGTAAGATAGTGATTGTGATGCAAGAACTCTAAGTGTTTACTATAACTCCTAAATTAATTGGACCTGGTTAATTATTCATTATCAAAGGAGATTAAATTCTTTCCCGGTATTTTTAAATTTTTATTTATCCTGAGCAATACTCTTTATCTTGGCAAAGTGTGATTACGTTCCTTGTAAATTACTTCCAAGTCTTTAGTAATTTATTTAAATTTTGTGAGCGAAAACTCAGATTTAAGAGATTTTTCCATTTACAATTGACTCTGGTTTTGTGTATACATTGAAAGAAATATGTATAAAAAATAGAAAAATTAAAATAATACATAAGTTAATAAAATAAACTAAAAGGTTAGAAATAGTTCTTAAAATAAGTAATAAAAAAGTTCGATAAATAAATATAAAAAAAAGTAAGATAATAACAAAGTTAAAAATTAAATAATAAATAAATATGAAAAAGTTACAAATATTTCTCCAAAGGTGCTCTTCTGTGACCAAGAAGGAATAAAAAAGATATATAAGTTTGTATATTTCCATTTATAAATGAAGATAATGTTTAGAGGACAAAATCTATGAAAAACCAAATATTTTATTTTCTCAAAAAATACATTCAAAATCATTCTTCTTATCAATCAAACAGAACTATCTTGATGTTTATAAGCACTTAATTCAATTATATATAAAACTACTCACTATATTGTAAGAAATCATTATATTAAAGACATTTCGTAATTAATTCAATTATTATTAATAGCATCACTCATTATGTAAATTTAATTAATTATTTAATTCACTTATAATTTGTAGATTTATAGCAGTATAAAATAATAAAACCATTTATTAAATTTTTATACTACATTAAATGTAAAAATATTTAGAAAAAGTGGATCATAAATATTTCAGAGATATTGTGTGGTACAAATGTGTTTTATATTTAAATACTAGACAATATCTTAATTTAGTGAAGTTAGGAGGAAAAATTATTATTAGATACCATTTGCAATGAAATTCAGCTAAAGCAAAAGCAGTTTCTGAAATTTTCAACAAAAATGTTTTAATCATTATAATTTTGATTACTTCAAAACAATTATTTACAACTTAATAATAAAAGGATGCAAAAATAGCATTACACTTAATATAAGAAAGTCAATTTTGATTTTATTTGCATAAGGTACTATAAAAAGAATTCTAATTCAGTTGCTACATGCGAATAAGGAAGGAAATTACAAGAATGGTAGCTATAAAAGCTCGCTATTATCATTATAAACGGCTCTATTTTTTTCACCCAACAGGAAAAAATATCGCATTTGTAACACAGTTGTAAACAAATGCAAAAGATTCACACAAAACATGCGAAAAAGTACAGGATCATTTGAACAACGTCAACCGATTTTTCTAACAAAGAAAACAAGAGGTTGAAAATACAGGAAAAAAATACATAATCAACCTACAATATATTTCCGTTTTCTTCCATCTTATCTCTGAAAATAGAGGAATAAAATGAAAGAAGAGGAATGGGTAAAATAAATTGAAAAGAAAGGTATTTTTTTACTCTTTTTTTACATATTTGTGTTTTCCAAAAACATAAATGCAGGGATTTGTGTGATGGATTGTGAAATTATTTGACTATAAAAACATGGAAGAAATAAGCTAATGAAATCAGTAATTTTTAGATTGTAACCTGATTAAGTATAATTCGTATTATAAAATAAAAAACGTTTGTCTGTAAAACAAATTTGAAAATGACTGCTACTATTTTATATGGAAGAAATAAAACTTCTTTGAATATTGCAACCGAGCAAATAAAACCAAAGTAAGAAAAACAACACCCTGATATATTTGTAAAAGAAAGTATTCGTTAAAAAACATTTTAAAATGCTATCCGTACTAATGTGTAAATAAATACATTTTCTATTTTAGAAAATTAAAAAAATTGGCAATTAATGCACAATGAAATTTATAATGCAATTATACATAAAATATTGTTCAGAAGAAGTTTAATAAGGGTCAAAAGATTTTTGTAACAATTGGTATTTTACGTATTCAAAAATGTCTGCTGAAAACATTTAGAAATAAATGAAACTTTGTTACATTTACAAAACATATTTTTTTAAAATAAGAAAGAAAATTTTAATTTTTATGTCATACCAACTATGAAGAAATTAGAAAATAAAGTACGATGTATTTTTGAAATGGATTGCATAGTTAATTTTGGTAACTAGATTTTTTTATTCACAGAGACCTTCTTACAATCATCTACTAATTTTTAGTTGAAGAATAAAGGAATAATATCCATAAAAAATAATGATAAAATTCATTACGATTTAATTTTAGTAAACTTAAGTTTGCAGTGAAATTTCACGGAAACTCAAATGCTCACATTTTTTATCTTAGCTATCCAAAACGCAACAATAATTATCAATGTATCATTTTTTATTTTTTACAAAATTTATTACGAATAATTTAAAGGAAAACTAAATACATGAGTTATGAATATAATAATTAATAATGCATTGAAATTGATTTGTATAATTAATAAAGATTGAATTCTGAATAACTTAAAGATTATTTAAACTAATGCTGAACATATATGAATAAATTAATCTCATTTACTTTACATGTTGTGAAAAAATAATGAAATATATTTTTGGGTGTAATTTAATCGCAATGTGAAATATGTTCCACTGGTCTTAAAATATTACGTCTACTGCATTTATTTTTAATAATATCAAAACATTTTTTTGAATATAAATTCATAAAATCTTCATTGATGTGCCAATTTCTTCCTATCTAATACTATTTAAAATTCTTTTTAAATATTGATTTCATAAATCTTAAAGAATTATCTATCAATTTACAGACTGAATTATAGATTAAAGCATTAAAATCTTAATAGTTAAAATTAATACTTTTAGACATATTTCTTTAAAGTAATTTTAATAATTACTATGAATTACCTTTAAATTAAAAGATTATTTTATTTTTTGCTTTTGGTGGGTATAAAAAAATTTGAAAAAAAATCTACTAAATATTACGCCTCCATATAATAATGCATTGTATATAATGTATGTGTGTGTGGGTGTTAATTACTTTTATTTTACTTTTAAAGTTACAGATTATTACTGTTCAAGAAATATGCTTAACAGTTTTATGTATAGTAGCAATTTAAATATTACATTTATTCATATAATGCTATTAAAATATTAAGATGAAGAAAAACCTTCTTCAATTTAAATTTATCCTGATGACGTAATATTTTTTGCCCAAAATTAATTTTAATTCCTAAATTAAAAATGGTTAAATTAAATAACAATTTCTGAAACAAATTTAGAAATAGTTATTTAAGTGTTTTAACAAATCTTTACTAATTTTACATAAACATCATAAATTTTTAATCACATTTATCTAATTGAGATTTTATTTTTAAGTAATTATTATCATTATAATTTGAATCTTTATTTTCTTTCCAGGATCTTGTCTGTCTAATTATAGGGATAAATTTCTGCAAACGCATTTGATATTTACAATTTAAAGGCCTTAACTTTTCTTAAATATATCTATTTATAAATTAAATATTTATAATAAGAAAATTACTTCAATAAAACAAATAAATGAGCTTCAAAATTATAAGTAAACAAGCATTTCTCCCATATAGTTTTTGAGTTTTTTAATTAAAAAATGCAAAATTAAAATAAATTATGTAAAATATCAAATAACATTTTAGAACAAATATAATTTGTTCAAAATATTAACTTACAATATGTATCTTTTCCTATTAATACAGTTCCAAATACATTATATTTCAATAAAAATTATATAATTTCTAGGTTAATGAAACTATTATACATTCATTAATACTAAGATCTAAATAAATGCTTCTAAATGTTTAATGATATATATAAAAATAAATGTTTAACTTTGATGCATTTTAAGTAAATGAGTTATGTATCTATGATGTGTAATTCACGTAAATATTCTAGCGTAAACTCTTATCAAAATTTTTAAAAATCATAATCTTTTCAATTGATATTTTTAATAAAAGAAGCAATACCGCGGAATTATAATTTACATCAGTACATGTATTTTATACATCATGCAGATTAAATTAAAATAACTTAGATAAATTAATTTGAAATGAAAAAAATAATGAAGTCAACATGCTTTTTATTTTTCAGTTCATTTCATTTTTTTTATTTTAAGAATATAATGCTTTAATAGTTGCATTTTCAGTATACTACAAAATTATATATTTAATATGGTAAACAAGCAAATTAATTAAATGGGAAAAATATTTTTATTTATCTATTACATTTTGCATTAATTTTTTTTCCACTTTCAAAATTACTATTGTTTTTAATAGAATAATAAATTGTTTCTTCGAAACAAATTTGTCTTTATCAGACGTATTTAAACTTCTGCAAAAGTAACTAAATTTCTATTTAAATATTTCTATTTCTATTATTACATGTAAAGCAATTTACTAGAGAAGTTTAAATGATAAACATGTATGAATTCTTCAAATATGTTGATATCAGATTCATTATATTATTTATTCTTTTAAAATCACGTAGCATTTAATTAAAATATGCTGGAATTAAAAGCAGAAAAAATAATTAGCGATTCAATAATTCTGAGGAATAGAATAAGTTAATAAAATATTTATTGAAAAGGTATAAGAGATACACTAATTTAACTTAAATGAGAAATTTGAACAGTTTCTCATTTAAACTAATAAATCAAATTTAAATGCAAAATCTGCACAATATATCAATAGCAATAATTACATTAATAAATTTTACAATTTGCCATTTAATATCAAAAATGAGTGGTAAAGTGTATCATATTCAGATTAACATTTTAATTTGCATATTAATATATTAATTATTAATTGCAATATTAACATTTGAATTTGTAGATATAAAGGTAGAAGTGAAAATTGAATGACTAGCGCCCCAGCATTCGTTTCAAATATTCATGTGGTGCGAATACCTTTTATGGCTCAGATGATTGTAGTAGCTTGGAATCCATTTTAAACCGTGCCTTGTCTAATTAGCTATCATGTGTAAAACAGTGATCGTTGAACGACAAAAATACCTAACCAAATTAATTGTCAAAATTCTATGCAATTATCATGCAACACAACGATATTTAACCACTGAAATTATATTTAAAAATCAAATTCAAATAGATTAATTGCTGAAAATTAGAACTATATTTTAGCATAAATTAAAAAAAATTCATTCTTATTTATTTTTTCACTATTAATAATTTGTACTTATCTACTCATCATTAATTACTTAAAAATTATATAATTTGGAACAATGATAATTTATAGTTAGAAATTCCTTTATTATTTAAATTTTTCCAGTAGTATCTTCTGATTCGATATTTCTACCAAAAACATGCACCGTTTCTTAAGGGATATACCACAAATGATGAAATATACCACAAATGAAGTATATTATAATTTGTTAGATGAACTTAGTTTTTCAATTCTATTGTATCTGTTTTTTATGTTAACTTATTTCATTACCCGGTTTTTGGCTTTAGGAAATAAATTTAGATTCATTTTTATATTTTAAATTAAACTTTTATATGTCCATAATACACAGTCCAGTCACATTAATGTGACCACCACGTACTTTCCACGTCAGAGTTAAATAACCAATCACAGAAGGCAGGTGGCAGCACAGTGCAATTGAGCGTATATAAAGAGTGTGTGAGGGCTTCGGGAAACATTTCAATCGTTGGCGTAATGCAGAAACGAAGCGATTTATCCGACGTCCAAAAGGGCATGATCATTGGCTTTCGGGCCAAGGGTAGAAGCATTTCCGAAACGGCTGAGTTTGTGAACTGTTCGCGTGCCACCGTGGTAAAAGTGAACCGTGCATGGCAAAATGGGACTGTCCAAAATCAGCGACGTGGCAAATGTGGTGCACCACGAGCCATAGAAGACAGAGGCGAACGATGGTTGCGGAGATGCGTTCGGGCAGATAGACGGGCTACCGTTGAGCAACTGACAACCAAAATGAACGAAGAAGCTACCAAAAGTGTCTCCCAAACTACTAATCAACGAACATTGCTGCATCTGGGCCTCCGAAGCAGACGCCTGGTTCGTGCACCTATGCTGACAGCTGTTCATCGACAACGAAGGCTAGAATTTGCACGCCAGTACAGCAGCTGGACGTCCACTGAGTGGCGACAGGTTGCGTTTTCAGATGAATCGCGTTTTATGCTCCATCAGACAGATGGACGTTGGAGTATAAGGCGTGAAACCTCAGAATGGAACCACCCTGCAACCATTGCCGGAACGGTCCAAGCTGGAGGCGGGAGCATTATTGTCTGGGGAATGTTTTCCTGGCATTCTCTGGATTCACTGATCATTGTGGAAGGCACGATGGATCAATACAAGTACGCATCTGTCCTTGCGGACCATGTCCACCCCTACATGCGCATTGTTTTTCCTCAGGATGATGGCATCTTCCAGCAGGACATTGCGAGGTGCCATACATCTGCCAGTGTACGTACGTGGTTCCAAGAGCACCAGGATGAGTTTACCGTCCTCACCTGGCCAGCAAACTCATCTGATTTAAGCCCAATCGAGCATCTGTGGGACGATCTCGATCGAGTTGTTCGCGCCATGGATCCTCAACCGCGTAATCTAGCGCAGCTGGCCACGGTATTAGAGTCGGCATGGCTCAACATCCCAGAGAACACCATCAGGGACCTAAGTGACTCTCTTCTTGCACGTCTCACAGCAGTCCGCTCAGCGAAAGGTGGTTATTCTGGCTTTTGACAGATGGTCACATTAATGTGACTGGACTGTGTATTTCAAAACAAAATATAATTCCAGAAATGCTTAAAATATTTAATTTAGTTTTCACAATGCATAAAAAGTATTTTCTTATAATGATATGTATTTAATGAAAACAACATTTTACATACTGCAGACTAATAATGCTGGAAAATTATTTCAGCATGAATATAAATAGATAATAATAATCATATAATGTCAGATTTTTAACAAAATCCCTCAAGTGCTCATTCACTTGTTTTTGAATTTCCCCATGTTATTAATATTAATATGTGATTTAAACTTACATATTAACCAACAAGATAGTTTTATAAGCATTAAGTACCAGTAAATTCATTGTATATCTTAAATAGTTTTCACAATATAATTTCAGTTTTTTTATCAAAATTTTGAAGTAAATATTCTTACAAAATGAGGGTTTCTAGTTGAATAAATATTTCACAGCTGTGATTTTGGACTTTCCCCACATAATCTATATAAAATACTTGAAGATCATCATATCATTTATATGAAAATATATATATATATATATATATATATATATATATTATATATATATATATATATATATATATATATATATATATATATATATATATATATATATATATAGATAGATAGATATATATATATATAGCATTTTTCCTATTCTATTTAATATTGCTTTAGGCATCAAATTAGTTGTTTTTATAAAAAATATAAATAGTTTTTTAAAAAAGGTTAATATAATGTTAACAATATAATAAACTAATTAGCAATATAAGTCTGCATTGGTGACATTGCCTTTGTTTTTATCTGAAACTTGCAATTACTCATTAAAGAAAAATGATTTCATAGTACTTCAAATTCATTAGCTCACATAATAATTTGCTAATTGAATTGCATTTATCTATTTCATTCTTATGTAGAATATAAATTCTAAATCTATTGAAGCTAACAGATTAATTTTAAATGAAAAAGAAAAAAAAATTCCACAGTTGGTCTGTAAGAGATTTTGATGGTTTAGTATTATAAGGTATAGAGTTATATTCTGCTTCTTGTTCTATGGTTCACTTTATTCTTTTATTTATTTTTTGATGCTTCACGATTATTTTCCGTAATTCATTTACTTGTCTAGTGTTATATTTTAATTATTGACTATATTTTACAAATCGCTTTTAATATAATTGTGCTGAGTATCATTTGTTTTGGTTCTAACTTACAATAATATAATATTAATCCTTAATTTTTCAGAATTATCGTTTCTTTTTTTCTTTTCTTTTCTTTTTTTCTTTTTTGCAGAAACACGATACACTTTTTCAGAATGATTGAGGATTTTGCTTGATTTATCATCTGTTAAGATGCTCCATAATCATTTTATCAAACAGAGTTATATTATCATTGTAGAATTCTCCAGTACTTTAATTTCTTGTTCTCTAATTTCATTTAATCTATTTACTAATTTTTATCTTTGTATTCATCAAACTATACCTTGATTTAAGGAAAGAATAATAAAGAATAACTAATCGTTTTTAATTTAGTAAACTTTGTTCACATCTTATGAGTTGTTGTGAGTTAATTTCATTAGTTGATCAGGTATTACTGAATAAGTTCTTACTTTTAGACTGATTTAGTTATATGTTTTTGAGAAATTCATTACTTCCGCCATTGGTTTAGTATTCAGATTATTTTGTTTTGTTCTCTTTTATCTTTTACAGTTTATTTATTTTTTATTCAGAAGCTAAAAAAGTCACATAATTAACTAATTAAATTTAAAATGCAAATGATTTTACGTGTTTTTTTTTATTTTAAAAATATGTTCACGTATGAAAGGTGTCATATTAAACAGAGTGAGAAGCTAAGTTTAAGAATATTAACCTAATCTACTCCAAAAATGGGTTCTACTAGTTAGATAGAATGTGTAAGGAAAGAGCCTTCGTAAAATATAAAAGAATGATCTAAGCTGAAGACCACTCAACACTTGATTTGTCACTCTGGTATGTGCCATTTCAGTTGGATGATATACCAACCACGACTTATTTAATATGCTCCAAACGACATAAGTGAACACGAAGTTTCTTCACAGTCGTGGCTTGAACTTACAACCTGCTGAAAATAAGAACGATGCCCTTATCGAATAGGTTAACAGTGTAGATTAAAATAGTGCTAAATAATGAAAATTGTGTATGTTTTAATTCTAAAATAAGCAGATAATTATTATTCTAACTGTAAAAATAAAGAGATATTACCTGCTGAGTAATTTTAAGAGTTGCTTTTTTATTTTATGTAAGTAACTTATTAATATCAAATTTAAATTGAAGAAAATGAACATAAACATCTAAAATTCAGTGAAAATATCTTACTCCTTTGGCAATTAAGAGAAAAGTTAAAGATTTAATTAAAACGTGCAATTAAGGTAATTGACTTGGAGAAAAGTTAGTGCGTGCAGGATTATGATAAAGGCCAACAAATTGAAAGCATAGAAGGGAAAAAGAGAAATTGAAATAGAAAATGCCTGAAGTATAGTAGAGTAAGTGAGATCAAAGAACCGTAGGGAAACTCGAAAACAAAGACATTAATTGTTTTCTAAACTATTTAAGATTTAATTTAAAACTGACTATAGAAAATTTTGCAAAAATATACATTTCACAAAAGTCTAAATTATTTAATAGTCAAATAAAATTATTATATCTCAAGTAGAAAGTAAAATAATAAAAATTAAAAGTTTATTTAAAGGTTTCAAATATAGTCAACAAAAATATATTTTTATTTATTGAACTTGTTTAATATTCAGCTTGATATTAGGTATAAAACAATATTTATGCTTTGAAGAAATTAAAGTGTTTCAAAATTTTTTAAAGAAAAATAATTAGCAAATGGTGCAAAAAATAATAATATTAAACAAATAATTCAATAATCATTAAATTTAAAATGAGTTAAATAAATTATTAAAACGAAATGTTTCTAAACACTTGAAAGAAAGTATGGAGTGTTTCCACTTGAGAAAGTGATTTCATCGAAGATTCTGCTGAGAGAGAGAGAAAATGTATTATGAATCAGGCTGAAAACCGCTTTTTAAAAATTAAAGAATATATTAAATGAAGAGAACTTTTAGGGCATGCTATTGTTTCTTTAGTTGATTCATTATTATAGAATATATGTTTTAATAGCATCAATTAAAAATTCAGTATTGAATACTATCTGACAAAAGTATCAAAATTCTTGACAGATATTGCTAAGAAATAGAAATATTCTTGTAAAATCATATTTATATTAAAATTATGCAATAAAATTTTCTCATTTGAATTTTAGAGTACAAATACGTATAGGATGTACTCAAATCCTGTTTATAAGAAAGTTATTCCTCTTATATAATGAAAATTTGCATTAAGAAAATGTAATACATTCATTACTCCTATGTACTAAAGCTGAATTGGATATTTTCTTATAAATTTTTACTAAGAAACGAACAATAGTTAGTCACGTTGTGTAGTCAAACATATAACTACATTTACTACTAACTTTCAGTGAATCAACAATGCATTTTATTTAGTAAATAAATATTTTTTAAACGGAAAATTATAACTTAAACATAAAATTATTTCAAATTTAGCATAGAATGAATTCAATTGTTGCAAATATGATATAAAATAAATATGAGTATATGTCACAATAAACTCTATCATGCAAAAATTAACTAACAATCGATTTTTTAGCTTAATTGGCAAATGAATGAATGTTGTGACACCAAATTTGAATGACATGCATTAAATGATATTGAAGTTTACATAAAATAAACGCAAAAATGCTTTACAACAGCAAAGCAATTTTCCTGTAAAATTCCATTCTTTGTAAAAAAAAATAATACTCACTTTGTACGCATTCAAATGCCAGAGAAAATCTAATGAATTCTAATGAGGGATATGTAGACCTCTAGCATGAATGCATTAGCGGAATGGACATTTCCATGTTGTCAATTAAACTATTGGTTACCAAAATGAGAAGTAAACACAGGTAAGATATTTTAAAGCTTTCCTACAAGCATTGAATGAGTACTTAAATGAGCAACGTACCTACCAAGACAGTCACACAGATGCTCTAAGGTATCTAATTCTGGAGATCTAGCTAGCATTTCCTTTTGCTCTTAAGCCAGATACTATTGTTTAAAAACTACAGCTCGATAATGTCATGCATTATCATCTGTCAGATTGATATGTCGACTGTCAGATTGATACCATTACCAATTGCACAGATATATAGGGACTGACATATAGATCGAGGACCGCATCCTGACATCAACCACCAGCTATAGTTCTTACCTGGAACACATGCAATTCAATGTGACAACCAAGTAAATTACTGCCGAAACCATTGTTCCATCACTAGGGTAACTATGTCTTTTACTAGTGTTAGATCGACTAATATCTGGTGCTTTGTTTCCACCAGTTCACTACACGTTCTGAATCACTTTCCCGTGTGAATCTTTATTCATCTGTAAAAAATATAGAATCCAATTGCTATCTAATCCAGGAAACATGTTATCTTGCAAAAGATAAGTGAACAAATCTCTGCTATCCTGAGACAGAGACTAACTCAACTAATCATCTTGCATAGAGACTTGTATGGTGGAAACACCTTCACACATTACTAGCGGATATTCTTCTCCCTGATACAGCAGTAGTCTGTAACAAGGTCTGGAAAATAAATGCTTCCTCTTCTTTTGAAAGAAAAATTAAACAGTTCTCAGCATGTATGTAACTCTTGAAGGGCCTGTTTTATGTATTCTGTACAGAGAGGTATTTGCGTAATATTAATTTCAGAGACAGTAAACCACACTGTGCGACATCGCAGCATCAGTCTGTACGGTCCCAGCTTCCATCCATTGAGTCGACTGTCAGTTGAACAAATTGATGAAACAGCTTCTCTCAGACATTGAGGGCCACTAAATATTGTCGACTCTAACTTTTGTCAACCCCACAAACAATTGTCCACAAACCTGCAGACAAATTTAAATTCTTAAACCAAAACAGTAAAGTTGCACTCGTAATCAAGGAAGCCTGATACTTGTATATTTTCCTCTCACTCTTATACGATATACTTATTCTGTTCTTTCAAAAAAGTGTTACTAATCGTTTCTTCATGAATTTATATAAGTTTATTTTTATAATTTATATAAACTTTATTGATTGTTTTTTTATGGTGAGCTTAGGAAAACACAAGTAGTTCCTTAACTTATAAAAGTCAGTGCATGTAGTATTCCTTGCAAACATTTAAATAGTTATTCAGTTATGCACATAATTTAATTTTTATGGAAGTATGTATGCATTATTTTACGACTAAACAAAGTTTTAAAAATTTATTTTCCATATATATACACTATTGGCCTTTAAAATTGTTACACCAGGAAAGTAGCCCAACACACACGTGAAATTTGTATGACAGGTAGAACTTATTGCGACATGAAATGATTAGATTTTCAGCGGATTCATACAAAGCAGGCGACAGTAGCGACATCTACAATGTGTATAAAACCAGAGATTTGACAGCAGTTTTCTCATACTCAAATTCCGTTTCAACGTTGTTTTCGGCAAAGAAAGTTGTTGTAATGCCTCATGTAAGAAGAAGAAATGCCTATCAGCATCTCTCTGACTTTGATCGAGGAAGGATTATAGCCTACCGGGATTGCGGTTTATCGTACCGCAATATTGCTGCTCGCGTCGGTCGAGACCCCATGATTGTTAGCAGAATATGGAATCGATGGGTTCATTACAATCATACGGAACGTCATGCGGGATTTCAGCGACCCCCTGTCACTAACAGCAGAGGAGAAAGACACCTTATCCGCATGGTCACAAGGGATCGTACAGCCACGTCACGAACCCTGAGTCGAGAAATGTAGTCATTTGCAAGGCAACAAGTTTCTGCTCGAACAGTTCGACGACGTTTGCAGCAGTATGGATTGTCTGCACGGCGATCATGGCTTCGGCTACCATTGACTCTGCGTCACAGACAGGAGCGTCTTCAATGGTGTGATCAGCGACGAACCTGGACGCAGGAACGATATCACGCCATCTTTACAGATGAATCTCGGTTCTGTATTCAGGACCATGATGGCCGCATCCGTGTTTGGAGGCATCGTGGAGAACACGCATTGCCAGCTTGCATTGGACATCGCCATACTGGCCCATCTGCTAGAGTGGTGGTATGGGGTGCCATTGGATACACGTCTCGATCACCTCTTGTTCGCATTTCTGGCACTTTGAATAGCAACCATTACATTTCCGATGTGTTAAGGCCCGTGGCTCTGCCCTATCTTCGAGGCCTCCCTAATGCTTTGTTTCAACAGGATAATGCACGACCGCATGTTGCCCGTACTGTTCTGAACTTCCTTGATACAGAACAAGTTCGACTGTTACCCTGGCCGGCACGTTCTCCTGATCTGTCCCCAATTGACAACGTGTGCTCAATGGTTGCCGAGCGATTGGCACGCCATAACTCACATTCCACTACTGTTGATGAACTGTTGCATAGTGTTGAAGCTGCATGGACTGAGATCCCCGTACATACAATACAATCTCTGTTTGACTTCATGCCTAGGCGGATAAATGCTGTTATTGCAGCCAGAGGTGGCTGCTATGGGTACTGATTTCTCAAGATCTATACATCCTAATTTCCTGTAAATCTAATCACTTGTTCTTTCCACTATAATGTATGTATCCGTTAAATATCGTTCTGTTATTTGCATTCCTTCTTGGTGTAGCAATTTTGATGGCCAGTAGTGCATTTTAAAATAGATCAGTTAATAATTTTATGATAAGTACATTTCAATAAAATTAAACGTAAATTATTTAATAGCAATAATAAACTGAATTTTGCATGATCTAATGTTATAAATTTTTGCAATCTGACAAACTGTTATTTATTATACAGTTGAATCATGGAAATCAGTGAATTTAAATTCACAAATTTTTACTAAAATTTTATGAAAAAGTTATCAAAAACTTTTTTTAATAAATCATTAATGTAGATAAATTAAGAAATGTATTTTAGATTTTTTTTCAAATATTACAAGCTGATACAATATAGCTTACTTAAATTATTAATTTAATCTTTCCTCATCTCCATTTAAAGATCTTTGTTAAAATAATTTTAATTGATTTTATTTCCATATTTAAATCCAGAAAATTCTTTCTTATTCAAATAAATTCTTTAAATTTGAACTTTTAAATTTTTAATGAAAATTAAT
Source organism: Latrodectus hesperus (assembly GCA_037975125.1). NCBI lineage: Eukaryota > Metazoa > Arthropoda > Arachnida > Araneae > Theridiidae > Latrodectus > Latrodectus hesperus. The sequence goes on along the minus strand of CM075856.1, from coordinate 33,789,927 downwards.
TCTTAAAATGAATATAAAATTAAATTATAATAAAATAAAATTTATTAATGCTTTATATGCATCAATAAATAAACGATAAATAAATAATTATTCATTTTTTTATTCCTTTTCAGCACATTTTATTTTTAAAGTCAAAAATTAACATCAAATGTTATAATTTAGGGAAAAAACTATCTTTTACACAACCAAAATCTATAGACTGTATTTAGCTTTTGTTCCTTATTGTAAGCAAAATTCTTTAATCATTATGGAAACTTGAATAAATATTTTTGAAAAGCATCAGAAATTATTTTGAGTCATTATTCAAATCAGAATGAGAAAGGTAAAAAGCATAACCTTTTAAAAATACATGCCTGAATATATTTTTTGCCTTCTTTGGGAAAAAGTATTTTTCTTTAAGGCCTTTAAATAAGCTCTCGAGTTCTAATAAATAACCAATTGTCATTAGTAAACAACAACAACTCTGATTACTCAATTTTTTGTTAATTTGTTACGCATTTATAAAATAATTTGAGATGAGAAAGTTACTTTTAGATACAAAATAATTTGAAATTTCTATTGCAATCAAACATTAACAATTGAGAAAATTCAATTCAAGCATGTGTTTAGATATCGATTATTGGTTGAATGTATCTCTTTTACCACTTTCCACTTAAACCACTTTACATCTTTCTCTCTCTCAATGGTTTCATAGTTTACACCTGACTCACTTCATGTTTGCTTGGATTCAATTTCACCTCAGTAAAACATGAATACATTTTAAGAACCCAATCTATTTAGAAATTAAACCGTAAAACATTAAGATAATAGAAAAGAAGCAAAAGCAAAATTATGTTAGAGTTTTTGCATTTAATATAATGATATAAATGGAAATTCTAAGAATTAAAAAGTTCTCATTTTTAGGAAATTTAATTTTAAAATTAAAAAGAATAAATTATAAAATGCAATTATAAAAAAGGAGTTTTATTGCAAAATAATCTAATGAACAGCATACTGAAGCGCCGTTTTGAATCATTATATAACATCTAATTGCAGATTAACAATAAATAGAATGAAATATACAATGCTTAAAAATATCTTTAAATTAAAAGTGAAAATATCTAAGTCAGGAAATTTTTCATCTCCCTTACATTGTATTTCTGATATGAGACATACCACAAAAGGTGAAAACGCATTCAATAAAAAGCAAAAATATTTCTTTTTTAAAAAATTGAAAAATAAAATGAATATCATTATTTGTTCATAAAAATGCATCATAGGAATGTAAAAAGCAGAATCATTGCCATAAATATTTTTTAACATTTCACATACAAGATAAATTTAAAAACTGAAAGAATTATACACTTTTCTCGAAGTCTGGAATTAAATATTCAATCGTCTAATTTAAAACATATCAAATTAAGTAAATTTATGATGTCAAGTTTTTTAATAATTTTAACACATTCAAAATGAATTTGAGCCCATTTAAATTTAACTGTTTCAAGAAAATATGAAAAATATCTATTCTGCTTTAATACCTTTAAAATGAATGATTTTAAATTTTATGATATTTGAATAAAGGATATTTTCAGAAAATTTGATTTATATAAAAATCTTTGTATAAAAAAATAAACAATTTGAAGATGTAAACATCTTCAAATTGTAGTTAGCAAAATAAATAGTGGTTGGAAAATATGTGTTTCTATCATAAAGAGTTCCAATTATTTAATATTACTTACTTAGAATTATGTATATGTTGAATTACTAAACTTCACATTAGGCACTATCTTAAAGAAAAATAAATTTTATGTATTTTATTGGGATATCTAATACTGAACAGTGATCTTTGAAACAAACATCAAAGCTCGTAGTTAATATTAATGATTAAAAAATAGTAAACTTTCATAAAGAATTTATTAAAACATTTTCAAAGCATAAAATGCAAAACAAGTAGGAATTTTACATAACACACGTAATTTTGTTATAGGATTTTGAGACACCGAACCAAAATATCTCCTGAAGGAAACTTCATGAAAAATAACAAATTACAGCAATACTTACAGTAAAGCATTGTTCAAAGAGAACAGAATATCTCCTATAAAATGAAGTATTAAAACTTCGTAGAAAAAAATGTAAAGATAATTTAATTCAAATATTTAGATTTTTGCATTGCTATAAGAATATAAATTACAACAGCTTTATTCAAATTATTCTCCTTGCTTAAACTTTTTTTTTGCATCTGACAAACATTTATATAAAAACTTTTACAAAAAAAATATTTAAAACAAAATTCACTACTGTTTTAAATTTCAGTTTAAAATGAAAACAAGAAATTATAAGATTTACAAATAAAACTATAAGCGTTAAAATATTTAATTAATAGAATATCAAACGCTGATTCGCTGCAAGAAATATGACACACAACAATTTTCTAATAACCGTATGAGATGTTTAATTCTTAAAACCTTTCTCTCTACAAATTTATAAATTTATAATTCAGGACACTTTTCATTCGCGTTCCAATGCATTCTTGTTAAGTGATTGGGAAAGGTGAAGTAGTATGTGATGTAAAGGTAAAAACAATACTCTTCCAAAGAGGTAAAAAAAATAAAACTTAAACTTGAAGAATTCAGACAGAATAATAGACCAGATACATCAAATATTTTCCTTACCTTCCATTGTTATATATAAATAATCATTTTTAAATACAAAAATGAGAAGATTATTTTATTTCTTGAAGCAAAAAAGGCTTCTGAGTTGAATATATATATATACATATATATATATATATATATATATATATATATATATATATATATATATATATATATATATATATATATATATATATATATATATATATATATATATATATATATATATATATATATATATATATATATATATATATATATATATATATATATATATATATATATATATATATATATATATATATATATATATATATATATATATATATATAATCATATATACATTTATTTTTATAAAACGCAGTACTTCCAACTTGAACTTCCTGTGAGTAATTCCATTTTTGAATGGGTAAAACATATTATTTAATTTTAAATAAATAACTAATTTATTATGATAAAGCTTGTTTTAACTGTAAGTAAAAAATTCTATAAATTTGCTTTTTAAGAGTACTTTTTCCGAAGCAATTGTATTTATTAAACTATACGTGTGTCCGATAATTTTACTTCAATTTGATTGAAATACATTTAATGGTTTTATATCCGTTTATGAACGCAGAAAATTGTTAGCACCATAAAAGTAATGTTGCCGGAAATATTTTTATGCATTCAGAAAATCGAGTTAAATGGTTAAAAATTGTATGTCATAAATTATTTGATAAATATAATGTATGAGCTCTTTTTTATGATGTGAGATACAATTACATTTTCATATTTATGAAAAACACAAATTCAATCAGTAGTAAATGTAGCAAAACATCTTGCAAATATTCTTTTTAAAATTTATATATTAGAATTTTTCTTCATCAAAATATTGCCACTAGTTAGTAAAGAGGAGCTCTACCAAAAACCGAAATTATATGAAGTTAAATTTAAGATATACATACTTAATATAAATTAGCAAAGAAAACTCCATATTTTTTTCATAGCTATTTCTAATTTATGATTTTGGCATCATTTCTGTGAAAAACTGTGCACATTCCATTAAATGATTTGCAATTTAATTTAATTGAACAATTACGTTGATATGAGAGGAAATACCGTTAATAAAATATTAACAACAATATTCTGCACTCAATAAGATCAATCTAAGCAAAATAAAAGATAATGTAAAATAATTGGCAACCGAAAGAATTGAGATCGTTCTGCTGTCCTCAAACTAATGATAAAGAAATTGCATCCAATAATTGTGTTATAAGAGAACGTGTTTCTATAATGTGAATTGAAAAGCATTTATCCTGTGCTTAGATAAATGCATAAATAGGTTTGTTATTATGCAAAAATTTAATTGGCATGTATGTATTTTCTTTAACCTTTCCGCCTCTTGTTTATGCATTAATTTTTGTTACCCATAAGAAGATTAATGGGTAAAAATAGCATTTAGTATTTTTGTTATGTTTTCGATATTTAATTAAATACAAGCGTGTGGGCATGCATATGCATATTTTGAAGTTTTTAAAAAAACTTCTGTAAACAGAAAACTAAAAAAATTAAAATATCTACAAAAAGCTTTATTAATTTCCTTTATATATAAATTTAAAGTTCGATTTTTTCAAAATAAATTTCATTAAATGTAAGGAATTTTTATTAAAGTCTGAATTAAAATTCATTACGTGAATTATTGTAATATATATGAATATATATGCTTTTCTTTTTACGTCTGATAACTTTTATAATTAATCATTAAAATTTTAAGCAATATACATATTTTTATCATACGAGAAATGAAAAATATATTTCCAACATTTAGGAAAACATTTTTTCTAATGATTTGGCAAAGAGATTATTTTAAAATATTTTGTAGCACTAAATTTATGTAACACTCATAATTTTTTTGTTTTTGTACTTTTTTCACTAGAAATAGTATCCAATATTTTATCATTTTTTAATGATACTGGAAAATGATTAGAAATTTGCAGTTCCAAAGTTTAAGCGACAGAAAAACATGCAATTTGCAGAAAACCTCCCATGAAAGATTCGAATTATCTTTGAACTTCTCATTGAAACCTCATTCACTAAAGCAACTTTTTACTTTCGCATTTACTTTGCTCTTTTCTTTCTACTTCTCTAACATTTCGTTTTTGCTCTCTAATCTCTTGCAACACATTTTTCTTTGGTGATTATCAGGAGAGAACTTAAGTTTAGTCTATCGGAACCCAATTAGAGTAGTTTGAACAAATCAATATCCATATCTACAATTTAAATAAAAAAGAGAAATATCAGGTAGATCTTTAGTATTTCCAATTTTAACAGTTAAGATTATTCATATGATATTCTTTTATTTAATTAAGCTGATATTCTTTATTGATTTCATTAATTTTCTAAATGACTTTATAATTTATTTTTAAGTTAAATCTTTTTAATTGAGAAGTAAATAGTTATGAATTTAATTATTCTGACATTAAATGAGAGTAATATATTTTAGATTCCAACCTTAATTATATGCATAGTTAGATACAAATAAAAATTTAGATTCTAAAATGCGTGTTGCCTATTATACCATAAGCAAATGAAATTACATAAATTAAAATTAAACGCGAAATATCTTCCTCTTTAATATTGCAATGTGCTTTTAAATATTCAGGAAATTTTGCAGCATGATCTTCATAGTAATAAGGAAAAATAAGGCATATCTTCACACACCGCAAAGCATTCATTATGTGAAAAATAGTTCACCAAATAAAATTAAAAAATATAAAAGTAAAGGTAAAAAAATAAATTGAAAAATTATTAATATTATTCAATCTACTCACTTAATAAGCAGTATTGTATGATTTAATTAATCCACAATGAAAACTGTTGATATGCCTTTTAATAAACTTCTAAGCATTGCAACTGATAAAGCTCTGACAATGCTAGGTAAAAAATCTGGCTTATTGTGGTTTTAAGAGATGATTTTCAAATTCCATAATTCATACCAATTCACTGTATAATTCAATTAGAACATTTTGTTATAAACTATTTAAAACATCTTGATGTTATGACGGCAATGTAACACGTTGTAAATTACATTCGCATCAATGTTAAAAAACGCCGACAGTTAAAAAATGTCCTTGAAGAATTAAAGGACAAAGAACTTTAAAATGACATGAAATTTTTTTCATTTTTACATGGTTATCTAGCTATACAACGTATTAAATCAATATTATAGATTTGTTTGATCAAATAACTGCATTTTTAAAAGAAAAGGAAATAAACTGTTCAGAATAAGAAGACAATGAGTGGTTACAAGTATGTTTTTGACTAATATCAGGAAACATTTGCAAACCTTGAGTTTACTATAGCAGGGTAAATATAAAATAATATCCGATCTCTCACATTGCATATTTAGTTTTAAAACTAAATTAAAACTTTTTAAAAGGACATTAAAGCTTAACCATTTATTCATTTTCCTTGAAGGAAAAAAATATGTTCCAAGCAAGAAAAACTCTACGAGTACATAAAAAAGCTAGAAGGAATATTGATAGATATTCAAAATAGATTAAGACTTAAAATGCTTTAATTCTTCTGGAATTTCATCAATATTCTTTATAGCTTTTAAAATGTGTCTTGATTTTTTCTAAATACATTTGAAATTAACATAATCCATTTCTAATATAATTGTGACTAAAAATGCATCTCGAGAATTAGAAATAATAGAAATACAAAAAGATCAACTCGACTTTCAAAATATAAGTTTACACCGATTACTGAATTTTGGAAATTCGTACCAGAATCGAAATATACTGAATATTAAAAATTCTGATTTTCAAATTATTTTTAAATTCTTAACAACGTTCTGATGTGAATCATTTCATTTTACTTTAATATTCGTGAAATCCAAACACCGGTCAGTATTAACTAACCAATATATCTCAAATAATTACTGAAAAGTTCTGTCACCAATTATTCACCCATTTTAAGGAATTGTCAAGAAAAGTAAAAAAAAATGTGTTTAGTTTTTTAACATTTAAATTCCATACACATATTTTTCACTTTCATTTATTTGGTTCAATAAATATAATTTCTATAATTAGCTAGTGAAAAATTTCAAATTTTAAAAATATAGCCCTGACTAACAAAGAGATTGCCCCATCCCCTGATATATACAATAGGTAAATGAGCACATTTAGCATAATTAAGGATTTTAAAGTTATTAAATGAATTTAAAGAAATATAACATGGGATTATTATCCATTTTTTTTTAAATTTTTTAAGGAAATATTTGTAAAAGTTTACTATAACATTTATAAAAATTAATAAATGAGTTATTTAACGCATTGATAAATAACATTGAAGCAAATATAATTACATAAAATAAAGATTTTTGTTTCAATTTAGTTCATATATTAATATATGTGTATATGTTTGTGCGCACTTGTTATCAAGAGTAACATGAGGAATGTTATTTAGACAATTGAGTTAATTAGAATTATAATATCTAATTTTTTTGTTTTGAAAGTTATGTATACATATACATATCTATAGATATGTATTTGAAGATATGTATATATATATATATATATATATATATATATATATATATATATATATATATATATATATATATATATATGTATGTATATGGGTTTTTTCTCGTGTTTTTTAAAAAATACGTTACACCTTTATATTCCTTTGTTGTGATTTCTATTATATAACTCATGCAAACTATTTCGTGCTTTATGTATGGTAAAAATATTCATTACAAAAATTTTTGTCGTTGCAATATATATATATTTTTTTACTTTTTATATTTTTTAATTATTTGTACTTTACACATTGTAAGCTTTTGTAATAATTGATCACATTTTCAATTTTTATGTATAAAAAAATGAAATGCTAAATTTTAGTACCATACCTTATACATAATTAATATTATATTAGAAATCTACAACTAGGTTGCCTGAGTAGCATCCAAATTTCAAATCACTTCCACTATTGCATTAAACATAATTTGAATCAAATTTAATTAGTTTACTCTCCAGAATATGCTACAAACAGGATAAAAGTACATTTATACTTAAAGCAACTTAGTTCATAATCGTAACTTCTATAATCATTGAAACTTATGTATTTTTCTAATGCTTATATGCCTTTTAGATATAATTTTGAAAAAGATATGTTCAACATGAAAACTATCGAATATCGTATTTTTTCTTTATTAATTTGAGTAACAAATTAAGTTAAATATGTGATTTTAATCAAAATGTTTTTCATTCATGCCTTTAATTGAACTTAAGGCAATTTTAATTTGTCAGCTGTTTTACTGATATTATTCTTAATTCCTATAAGCATTTTCACTTAATTAGAACAATTTTCGTTAGTTATCTCCAGTCAGTTTGAAACTTTTATTTTATATGTTTTATAAATAAAGATAATTTTCCATTTATTTTCTTGACGTCTGAAATGATGCTGCGTTAACTTACAAATTAAGCCCAGAAAAGTTTTAATTTGATAAAATACCATAAAATAATCATTCCATATTTAGAAACTTTATTTTCTTGGAACTATGTATGAATATTCCACCAAAATTATTATTTTTTAAATAAACTTTTTAAATAGTTTTATTTAATATTTCATTAAAATTCATATTGTTTTTACAAAAGTCTGTGTTTGAAGTTTGTTGGATATTTATTTTAATGTTTTTTTTCAATTCACAGTTTGGTATGAACATTTTAATATAGTCTTTTTTAAATATGTGTATAAAAAGGATGAAATCACATGCATTAGTACTTTTCTTTTCATTCGTGTCGCCAACATTGTTCTTTATATCACAACATAGAACATTTGTTTAAAATTTTTTCATTGATATTATTTCAAGTTTAATTCAAAAACAACCAAATTAGTTAAACTTCTTTTACAATTTTGATATAAAATCGTTGAAAAAGTTTCTAGTAATTTACAAAATAAAAATTGTTTGATCAGTACACATTCATGTTGTATAACTTCCATGAGAACAGTTTTTAAAATTGCAGAGATAGTTTATGCGTTACATATAAATTGGAAACACAACAAATATATAATACATATGAACATGGAAACACAATAAAACAATAGCATTACAAATTATTTTATTTTCATAAAAATAATGAGTAAGACATTTCAAAACTGCCAATATTCTTCTTTTCTCAGTAAGAGGGAAAAGTAGAGACTTTGCTGTAAAACAATAAAAATATTGTCAATTAGTTATCAACTCCAATTTATCACAGACATAATTATTTCAAATATAATATTTATAAATTTCAATAAATTTTATTAGCATAAGTTTTATTATTTTTCGATTAAAATTATTCAAGGTAATTATATGTATTTAAATTCCCAAATTAAAGAAACGCAAGTTACATCATTTTTAAACTTATAGTACAAACTCTTGATATATTATTTATTCAGTATTGATATATGAGGTGAAACATGATAGTATGATAAAAAACAATGATTTTAACCATTAACATTGTGATTCAGCATACTTTGTATTCATTAAAGTACAATATAGTTAGGTTAATAATAACTCCCTTCAATTTTTGATAACGCAAAAATTAAAGCGTTATTAACAATTAATTCAATTTGCATATAATTTAATACAAAATGTTAAACCTTCATATTTATATATATATATATATATATATATATATATATATATATATATATATATATATATATATATATATATATATATATATATATATATATATATATATATATATATATATATATATATATATAATATTTTCCATATGTGTCCCATATGGAGTCTTTGATTACTTTATCAAATAAGATAGAACTTCAATGTTTAATTTCAGCTTATTAGTTTAGTAAATATTATTCCATCATTCGAATAAAAAGGATTGACCATGGACATATGACGACGTCAGACGTGTAAGAAAATGGAATAAATAAGATCAGGGAAACACTTAAGCATCCCAAGATGATTATGGAATACTGATCAGAAATTGGTTGACTAAATATGGTTTGGAATGAACTTCAGTAGAACTTGAATTATTTATTGTATATGTTCAATATACACAGTGGATCTTAAAAATTATCTATTACACTAGAATAGCAGTTATAGTTCAGTGATAATTTTCATTATTTTATAATTTGATATGCTTTAAAATATATGTTTTTTGCATACTCCGAAATGAAATGGAAAGATTTTCAGTTGAAATTATATTAAAGGTGCACTTTTATAAATTTTGAATGTGTTTAAACAGATATACAAGACAGATTATTAAGGAAATATCATTCTAATATTTTAACTAATCTAAAATCTATATTCTGAAGTCCTTACTCACCGTGTTAAATTAAAGAAATTTCACCTAATTTATACATTTTAAATACATTTTAATCACTTAAATAGTATTGTATTATTTTGCTTTTAAATATTGAAATTCATTTATTTCATTTTTTTTATATTTTTAATTGCTAACATATAACACTTTATCATTTGTTTGTCAGGAAAAGATAATTTGATTGGATCCAATATTTTTGAGGATGGGTTGTCAAAGATAATTCTTTTAATCTGGTAAGTAAAATACCTTTGGAAAATTCATATTTTCTTACATAGAATATTCATTCTAAATTTTACTGGATACTGTAGAAAAGTTTATCAATATAGACATTAAGTAGTTTTCCAATTTATGAATTATAATTGTAACAATATTAATATTATTAACTAATGAATTTTTCTATTTCATTAATAAATAATTTAGAATCAGTTAGATAATAGTTATTAAAAATGTCTGTCCTCTGAATGCAAAAATAAATTATTACAAAATATTCTACATTTGCTGAGCCATTAAACTTATAGTTAATGTACATTGAACTAATAATGATATTAAATTCAATGTGACTGTGGATTCAATATTCATGCAAATATTTCGATACTACAGAAATTATTTTAAAATAGAAAAAATATTGAAATTTATATGAAAAGTTTTATATACACAAATAGTTTTAATATACGTATATTTCCAATCTAGTAAGGGTGCATTAAGTGTGCAATTTTTCGGAGTAAAGTTTTAAGAAACAAATGTTGAAAATAGCATATGGCATTGATATTTTGTACATTCTTATGGTTAGCCTTTTCAATTTATGTTATTTTTCATTTGTTCGTCCTTTCAGTACAATACAAAAGCATTTCTTATAAGGAACTTTATTCAAAACATAATATTTTATCATTATATATTCTATATAAATTTATATAGAAAATATTTCCTTATATAACTAAAAGAGTAATATATCCCTGCATTAAAATTTAAGAAATTTAATTAATGCTTTTGTATTTTTCAATATTTAATAAATACATAAAATGCTTGAACATGAGTCATTAAAACCTATGCTTATGATTACCTACTGATTTTTGCATTAATTTTATTCAATAATTGTTAATATTAGCAAACTTTAAAAACGAAGTAGACTTTTAATTTACTTATAAATCATACTTTAATATTGGTTGAAACTTGACAGTATATTTTAAAGATATCTTTTCATTTTCGACAACATTTTTTCACTTTTTCCGCATATGTTTTGAATTAAGAAGTTCAGAGATTTGCAGTTCCATTACGTGTATTTTTAAACTCCATATTTAATCTAACTCATCCTTTTTAATAGTGAAAAATATCTAAAAAATGCCCTATAAAACCAGGGAATTTCCTTGCAAAGTAAGAAAAATTAATATTTTTTTATTTAGCTTTACTCTCTTTAGGAACTTAAATTATAATTGTAATATTACAATTGTTGTAAATAATTTAAACATACACTTACGCAAACAACTTAGGAAATAAAATAGTGTGTTGTTTTATTTTCATCAAACATTATTTTTACTTGCAAATATGATTTCACATTTTACTTTCATTATTTTGATTTATGTGATTTAATATCTGAAACATGTTGTATTATCGTGAGAACATTTTACTAATTCACTTTAAATAATCGTTTTATTTAAATGAGAGAGTAATCATCAATGAGAAATAGCTATCATGTTTTTCTAACAGTTGTGTACATAGAAATGTAAAATTTACATGACCAGCAACAGAATAAAAAATTATAATTTATATATTGATATTCGGTTATTATGGAATCTATTTTGAATTTGACTTGTAGTTCACGTTACATCAATAATTTTTGAGAGATTTTAAAAAGTGTTAGTTTATTTATTAATATTTGTTCTGAATTAACATTTTCTAAAGAAAAAATATTTTACAGTTTGTTTAAAATTCAAGCTATGTAATCTTAAAATGAAATTTTAGTTTTATTGATATGGTTTCACAATTTAATTGAAAACAATTATTTCTTTCTAATTAATTTAATTTTCATTTTTAAGACTGTTAGTATATGAATAAAATGCATCAGGCTTTTAGTAAATTGAAAATTAATAAATGAAATATATATATATATACATATATATATATATATATATATATATATATATATATATATATATATATATATATATATATATATATATATATATATATATATATATATATATATATATATATAATATATATATATATATAAGAACTGTACTTAACAATATATATTTTGAGCAATCATAAATATAAATGTATATTTTTGCTTATTACTTATTTGCACAATTTATTAGTAATTAATTGAAATAATTTAGAAAGATTTTCAATGCCATATGTATGATTGAAAATACTTTCGATTCAGTTCACGTATTGAGGGTAACTGGAATTATTTTCGGTATTATTTTCATAACTAATAAAAAATATTTTATAACTCATTAACTGCTTATAAGCTTTCAAAATATAATTGTAAAGGGAAAAATGTGTTAACACAAAAATAATTGAGTGGAAGCTTAGTTCAAAAAGAATTTAAATCACAGATCTTCATCGATTCTGTAAAGTTAGTTATTCCTAATTAATGTTTCATCTATAAACTTTACATTTTCGTTTAGCAGTAATAAACAATAAAAAATTCTTTATTTTTGTGGTTTCAAAGAACTTATTCTCTACATGTTTAAAAAAATTAAGTGAAATTAACTTTTATCAGTTTTTTTGATATGAGTGAATTTCGAAAAATAAAAACATTGTTTGAATCAAAACATAATTTGAAATTTAAATAAGTACCTGTTAGTTTCAATTCCAATGCAAGTCCAATGAAGAATGCCTATGAAAATCTAGATTTAATTCACGCAATCTAACATAAATTATTTAGATAAGATTTTATACAGAAAACATTTTTCACTTCTTTGAAAAGGTGATATTCAATTTCAATGTTTGGTACCCACACATAGCAAATTGGTAGATGAAAGGTTTGCACATTCAGATCTGAGACCAAAAGTAAAAATTTGAATTTTATCATGAACATAGATTGAAGTTTAAACCAGTTTAGTCTTTAACGTGCACTGCTGCCTAAATTACCCTCTTATATAGAAAATGACAAAATATTGACTGGGAATTGTATTTAAGGAGTATTCGTTTTGTTCGTGATTGAAAGTATACTCAAACATGGATAGTAATCTTTACGTTATTGTAAAAATTATCATATTCATTTTCATTAGCATTTTATAAATTTGTTTTATTTCAGTATTTACAAAATCAATTAATATTTTATTATGTTCCTGTTATTGAATTACATTTTTATTAGTTAGTTGATGCGTAAATATGCCTACAACGTTTCAAAGAATTTATGCTAGGTTATTAAATGTTTTGAGATTTGTAGGAAGATAATCATGATTAATATATTTTTTTTTAATATTCATGAAGTCAATAAATTGAATTTTTTCTGAAAATTATTTCAATATTCTATTCATTGTAATGTAAAATTCAAATTAAATTCATTCTATTCATTAAAAGTTTGTTAAAATTCCTCAAGTAAATGTATTTTATGTTTTTTTTATTAATTTTAATATATTAATTGTTATATAATATTAGATTAGAACTGGATAATTTTATAAATTTATTTTATAGTTGGATAATTTTTTAGTTACCATTATAATCATAATGTTTCAACAAGCCTTATTTTTAACCGAAAGAAACATATTAAAAAACTATAAAAATAAATGCGAACTCCAAAAATAAATCATTATATAAATAAATGAATAAATTAATAAAATTCAACCAATCAGAAAAAGTAAACACAACTATCACATTTTATTAGTCTCTATATAGTGAGTTATATATTTTTAATCGAATTTAATATAAACCATATTCATCTTAAAATACAGATTCATTCATTTACCTTCACAGAAAAATCTGAAAGTAAGTTCATTTTCATCAAAATATTTGCACAAAAATACTTGCGATATTTAGAGAATTAGCACAAGCATTTATGTAAAAATAAAATGTATAATTTAAATCGTTCTATCACTTACAACATTACTTTTTGTAATTTATTTCATATTTTTCGAGAAAAAATTAAATAACTATATTTAATTCAAAAGCTACTTATTTGTGAAACGCTTTATTCATTTATATAATTTAATTAACTCATGTAACAGAAACCACTGATATAATTATGATATTCCTGAGAAAAATTCAATCATCTCATGCAAATAATACTCATGAAATATTATATTTATTCAAATTTATCAAAAATATCAAGATTTTTCATTTACATTTCCTTAAATTATATATGCTAAATAAAAGAATTAATTAATAAATTATTAAGATAAATATTTTTATAATGTTACTACTTATAATGACATGGTAAATCATTACGTTAAGAATAATATTAAGATACGGATATTATTCTTATTTAGTTTATCAAGTGTACCTTGTTCTCATTAAAAATTATGAAACACGAATTTTAGAATAAATTCACCTATAGCATAATTTTTAAATGTAATAAAAGTGATCCACAAGCATACAAAGGGGAATTAATCTATTATGATGATATTTAGAAATATTGTGGTATTCTGATTAGGATTGTACATAAAGGTCATTAATAAACGACATTAAATGAAATTTTTATTTTAATCAAAAAATAGTGCTAATTTGAATTTCATCTAAAATAATTCGTTTAAAGAAATAATAAATTTTCTACAATAGTATAAATTTTTTTGTTTCTAACAAAAACAATTTTTGTATATTTATTTAAGTTAAACTCTTCTATATAGAATACAATACTGTAACAAAATGAGAATGAAGCTTTTGAAATGGACAAATATCAAAATACAAATCTTATTTTTAATTGAAAAATTAAAAATTTGGCTTTAAAATATCAAGACAATATAATAAAAGATATTTAACAGTATAATTTTTATATTTTACATATTTTAATGCGAAATTTCAAAAATTTAAGCATTTTCATATATATGTAGCATTATGGAGAAATATTCAGAAGAAAAATATTGAATTCATTTCAAAAAAAAAATTGAAAATAAAAGCAATAAATCTCTAAAGGAAATCCCTAAAAATCCCCATAAGTTAGCCTCAAGGCTAGAATGTGAAGCTTTATTTGAAAAAAATTGGTTCAATTCGTATGAATAACTAGGAAAGGTATATGTAGAATGCCAAGATAGATAATCAACGGAGGATCAAAAACGGATAGAGACCTTAATAAGGTTTCCCTAAGGAAGTTCGGGCACAGGTCTTGAATATGATCACGTTAAAAAAGTGGAATATTTACTTGAATGGTTCAATTCCGGAGTACAAAAGATGGTCCTCCGTATCTGCACAGAAAAGAAATGCTATGCTTTATCCTATAAAGATCAAAATTGAAAGCAAGAGGCGTAAGTACTCGAAAACATAGTACATATAACCAACCATAGTATACACAAAAAATTTAATTTCAGATGCATTAAAAATTTTAAATATATTAATGTATTTGCAGATAAATTTAATGTGATGCAAAATTATTTTGTGTTGGGTTGTATTTATTATTAATTAACATACAGAGTATATATATTTATATATATAATTTTAAATTACAAAAACATGTATCTGTTTCCGATAATAAAATTAAATATAATTTATACGTTTTGTAGAAAATGCTTAAACTATTTTAATTTTTTATTTACTATGAAATAAATACACATACCTGAAAAATCTATAATCATTTCTTTATTTTAACAACTATAAGTAATGTGTTTCCCAAAAAAATTAAATTATACTACATTTTTATGATTGAGCAGCTGTAAACGTGCAAAATACATCTTATCTTACTATGTTATCTATATTAAATCAGTTCTAAGTATGAATTTTTTTATATTTATAGAATTTTCGACATAAAATACGGTAGTCACGTTGATATTTTTTCAACTGATCAAATGTTTTGGAATATTATATATTTTTTCATTTATCAGATTATATTTTGGATTTATATTTTACAAATTTGGAAGATGGATTTAACGGAAAGCGGTTAAATTTCATAAACACTTAAAAACATGTACTTAATTTTACTCATTAATTTTTATACTTAGAAACATTTCTTATATAGTTATCAAATAAAGAAAACTGTTGTAATACACATGATAAATCTTCTTATGAAAGTACTATGCCTTTATATGAATATTATAATATAATGGTTGAATTTCTAACCAAAAAATGACTAATTGAAAATAATAATTTATAAAAACTCAACGGTAATTACTACTCATTGTGAAATTAAACATGATGATGTATGTTTTAAGGAGAATGGTTCCAGAAATTTTTAAGAAAATGTTGCTTTTTCAAAAAATAAACATAATTGAGATAAAAAGTTAACACTTTTCTTTTATATTTTATTACATGCATGCATTTCGCATTTTTAAGGAATTTAAAATTAGTTGAGTAAAACGAAGCACATTAACTAAAATGTAGCTGAAAGATATACGAAAATCTTAGCTAAAACTTAATAGCATTTTTCTTTTTTAGTTACGGAGGCAAGATAAGAAGCATATCTTTTAAAAATACCTAAATTTCTAAAAAAATATTAATTTTTGGAGATTTTCTAGATAAATATTGATTTAAAATAGTGAGAGGGTTGAGTAGAAGTATATGGAAATAAAGTAAAAAATGATCTAAAAATAACCAATTCATTTAAATATTTTTGCACTAGTTTCAATTAATTTACAGTTAACCCTTAATTTACAGCATGCATACTTATTTTAGATTATACAAAGGAAAAACATGTTTGTAGATTATTTATGATATCGTTTAACAATTAGATAATTTTTCCATGCAGCATACAGAAGTAAATAAAAATAAAGCATTTCTGATTAAAATTTAGTTTAAATGGCAAAAGATTACCTTTTTTTCTGTACGACAGATAAAAATGTGCATTTTTTAGTTTTTAAACAAATTTAATTAATTTAATGAAAAGCAGAAGTAGAATTTAAATTAATTCTTTCTCCTTATGACATGCAATATAATTAAGAATTTAAGAAACTAAAAAATACTTCTGAATAAAATTTCAGTCAAAGCATGAATTTATAAAATCTTGCAATTTAACATGTAAAATTGTGTCGACATCACAAAATAACTTAATTAGCAACTCCTCAAACATATGTTTTACATTAAGAAACTTACGAACTCCCATGTATAACTTAGCTAAAAACAAATCAAAGTACTTATATAAAGCTTGAAAATCTCCTATATATGTTATTAAATACTTAAAGTCAGGAAATTTTATTCACACTTAGAATGAAAATGTATAGGCAAAAGCAAAGTGCAATTTTTACAAAAATAAAAAAGTATGTAATATTTCATTTTAACTAAGCGTTATACTTTGGAATTTTAGACATAAATATGAACCATAAGAGATACATAGAATCAGTAATATTGGGAGTAGTAAGAAATTTTGGAAATCAGATTTCTTAAGTTTATTTAGTCCATTTTATACTGTTACACATAGGGAACATTTTTACAAAAAGCAAAATAAAAACATTCTTGAATCAAGAAAATTTCCGGAGTGACATATTACAAATATTACATTATATTGCTCTAATAAATTATGTAATTGCAAAACAAATTCCCCAGAAATATAGATCAGTTATTATTATGTCATACATTAACTACGAACAATGTTAACAAAATTTTGAAAAAAAAATAGTTTTTATTTTCTCCAAAAATTACATATATTTACATAATTTTTATTTCATATAGGCTTATTATTATTATTATTTGAAAACAGTAAGATTATATTTTAATTGCTATTACTTTTCTACATTTATAGAGATCAGTCACAAAATGCCTTCTGTAAATGCAAAATAATGACAACAAAAAATATAATAGCTCCTTTCTTTTTTCAATAAAATTCATATTAATAAAATTCTATTATAATTAAATTATTACTTAATTCATGTGCGTTAAAAATATAAAACCAGTTTATAGAATAATAATAGTTTTTGGATTTTTGCAAGCAATTTATTTTGTTGCATGGTAAATAACTTCTTTCCCTCTACATTACTATTAAATTAATAACTCTTCTCTTCTTTCTTAGTCTCTCCAGTGACTCAAGTAAATTTTCAAAAAATTCTAAATCTTTTCAAATAAGTTTCTTACAATGTGAAATTTCTTCTAATATATTATATATAAGCAAAACCTTTTATATTTGCTTATAAATTGTCTAGAGTGGTGTGTTGAAATGTTTAATCTAAGATAAAATATATTTCCTTACTTTTACCTTTTAACGACAACATTGCAACTTTTGTCAGTAAAGTTCATGTCGAAAAATATGTTTAATCATTAGTTACACAAAGCTTTAGAATAACCTTAATTCAATTGTTATTATATTTGTATTTGAGTGCAGTGGTTACAGAAGATTTATTGTTGAAATATTTGTGCCACACGAAAGTGAGGAATTAGCAGCCAAATTTTAATTTATCAAAACAAAATGACTAATTTTATCTTCGATCTGATAAATCTATTGCATTATAATTTGATTTAAGTGTGGTTTTTTTATTTATATTAAAAGTGTTTTTCTATTAGAATCTAAATGAAAGATATTAAATGTAACTAATCTAAATACCAAGTTTTTGACAATAATAACTTTTAATAACATTTTCTTAAATAAAAAAACAGTCCAACAATTTATATTTCGATCAACAGATGTACATACATATAAATATTCTCAGATGTGTTATTCATCAGAATATAAGTTTATCTCAATTCTTAATATAGTGTGAGATATTTATAGACATCATAAATAATATGATATTTATATTGATTATATTGTCTAAATCGTATGTAAAATTTATTCCATTTAATAGGTTCTAAACACTTATTCTTTTTCCTAACCAATCAATAGCCGTACAAAATGAAAAGGAAATAAAATCCAGGATAAATTAATAATGACGTATGGGGAGAAAAGTCTTTTTTTGAAGGATATTAAATATCAGTAAATATTTTAGAAAAATAAGAATAAAGATTAATGTTTCCTATTTTAAGAGAATATTTATATAAATACTAAATAAACCCATAACACTTTCAAGATTGAAAGGTACTTGTGTGTGTTCTGTTAGAAGTGAAAGAACATAGAATTTATAGAATTTGAAGAATTTTACCAGTGTTATTTTTCGGCTGGAAAGAACAATATTTTATAAATGTATACTTTAAACATTAATTATTTTGTACCTGTTTTAATACTGATTGCAACAGATTTTCAGAAATTTTCTATCATTGTATTATTTTTTTTTACAAAAGTACAAAAATACTGTTAGTTTCACATATTTTCAATCAGATCACAGGTGTTGCTGAAGCTCTTTTAATAAATAATTAACACTTCTTTAATAAGTTTTATAACAAAATTTCTTACCTTTTGATAACACATTTAAAGCATTTTCGGAAGGCAGTTGCAAACATTATGGAATCTTACTGATTTAATTCTGGTATACTTAGTAAGCAAAAATTTGTTTCAGCTTATAATTCAGTTTTTAACTTCAAACTTTTAACTTCGTCAAAACTAGATGAATTCTGAAACCTTATTTATTTTCAAAAAAGTAATCTAAAATTACATTACTTAATTCCCTTAAATTTGATCATTTATTTTGCTATGCAAACTCCCCCTATTCATAAATTTTGCCCGCAATCAGGATAATTATTCTCTTGAAATCGATTTTATTTTATGTTGTGCATATATATGCTTGAAACTTTAATATCTAATATATTAAAATGGAAAAACTGAACTAATCTACCTTAAAGTTTATATAAAACACGAAAATTTAAGATTTAATTTTTCTTGAAATTCATTTTGCAGTAAAATATTTAAGAATTTTTTATATGTGTTTTGTATATGAATATGAATTTAAGTTTAAGAACTGATATTATCATTAAATTTTTAAACAATATTAAAACTTACCAAAAAGAGTGAACTCATTAGATAGGTGACATACCGTTTTTATAAATGAAATAGAGAAAGTTAGATTTCAATATACTCTAGGTATGGAAATCAGCAACGAAAGTGATCGGACACGTCAAGCTCGATGTCTTAGAGTTATACTCACTTTCAAGGTAATGTATTAAAAACTGTTATTATGCCTGTAAGCTAAATTGACTTACAAAGTCGTTAATGAAAATTCGCTAGAAGTCTAAAAATAACCAATCAAATACACGGCAAGCAATATAATAGGAACTAAACGAACTGCTAGAAAATAACAACTTTGAAGACAAATTTAAAAACTCAATCTGTGCAATATATTGACATGTATTGCTTTATTGTTTGAATCAGTCGTAGATTATTGCAGTATTGTAGACATTTAAATTAATAACCTCTTAAAATAATAAGTACGGCAACTTTGATGAATTTGAGTGTGAATATAAGCTTTGTTCCCAGAAGAGTTGCTTTAACCCTTCTTGGAATTGCTGAAGCAAATATGGATGATGCAAAATGCGTTAGATTGAAGTGATTTAATTCCAAAATTTCCAGTAAATATAATAATTATTTCCAAAGTTAAGAAGTTATTTATCTAAGACAACAAGGAACATTAATATTCAAGTATCTGCGTTTATATTATTGTAATATTTACTGTTCCATTTATTTAATATTTTGTAATACATATATATCACAAAAAACATCTTGGTATTAATGTGTATAAGAGTTAACTATTTTAGCAGTGCGCAGTTTCTAAAGATTGGCATTTGCGTGGAATTTTAAAATAAAAATTGTCTATTGTGATTTGAAAAATATGTAATAAGTGCGTAAATTATCAGTATTAACGAAAATAGAGATGCTAAAATAATTCGCTAATATAAAGAGACTATACAGCAAGAAAATAGTAATAACACACAGCTAATTTCGAGTCTTATTTAGTTTAGAATCTGCTATGGTTTTAAATTAGATATTGAAGAATTAAGTTTTGAAGATTTCACATAATGAATAGTTAAGTATAATTGTTTTGGATATCAAAATAAAAATTTCTATTTTCATTCCTTTTAAATATTTGTTTTTGACTCGTTTTGAATAACATATTTATCCATATTGTTACCATTATTAACGTAATATAAGTAATATTAATTTAAAAAAAAATTAATAAGTACTTTAAAGTATGCTTTGATTTTATGTGTTTTTCATAGTTGAAATACTAAATATGACTTCATAAATTTAAATTTTATGATGAATAAAATTTTTTACAGAGATACTACTAGGAATTTATTTCAGATGGTGCCTACATTAACAAGGCGTTTCATTTCAATTTCTGGATTTCAGCTGACAATATCTCAGAAGTATGTATTTTATACTATGATACAATTAAACCTCCTAAAATTAAGGCATTTCATGAAATTCTGTTTTCAAGTATTTCAATTAAGAGTAACAAAAAAGTATGTAAACTTGGCATCGAAATTAATAAGGATAAATTGAAGACTAAATTAATATCATCTTTTTTTTCTTAATCTATAATAAAAGAAAATAGGTAATTCTCTACATAACTTAATGAATTAATGATAATCCTTGTTTCTAGGGAATCTTTTTTTATACATATTTATTTGCAGACATATTTATTGGTTAAATATTTGAAGAATGAACTGAATTATAAAAAGAAAAATTTATTTTATATTCACAAACTAATAAACAATATTTACTTAAGTTTCATTATTTAAAGTCTAGTTAGTAATTTGATGAACTATAAACTTGAATTTTTTTTTTAATTTAGAATCCTGCAAATAAGTTAAATATTTTTTTGGTTTCTCCATTTTATGCCTCTACAGCAATGAGAGAACATTTATATACATTTGTTTAGAATGCTTTGGCCAACTTTCCTCTGCTTCGAGGGACGTGTCTTAAGTATGGTAAATAACTCACCAAATTGATTTGATCTTTTTCTCCTTATTGAATTCTTGAAAGACATAATATGTTCAGTTAATATATAATAATTTATCTCTCAAATGCAGCTTAGCAATCAGCACATTTGTTGTATTTATGGAATCAAATCTAAAACTGCCGTTTTCTGTACGAATTTAGGAAGATCTGAACATAATAAGTTAAAATATACTTTTTGAAAAATCAAGCAAGCATTGACTGAGATTATTGTATTGTTATTCACAAATGATGTGACATTTTATGTTCCGAAATCTAAATAATGAATTAATAAACAGTTTCTAATAATTTCTTCCTATATAATAAATTGTATTTTTCATAATTTTAATAAATCGTGTAAGCTTAACAGTTTTCTTAAGAAAACAAATGTTACTTTACATAAAAAGAAACATTACATTTTGAAAATCAATAAATAATTTATTTTATTTACTTAATTTTTTCTATTAAAACATTAAATGTTTCAAAGTAAATCAAAATTCAATAAGAGATTTATAATGCAAAATAATATTGTTCATTTATCAAATCAATCTAAAAATTTCAATTATACAGAACAATAAATAAATTCAAGATACTTGATCGAAGATACTGAAGTTACTTGCACATAAGGATACTGTCCAAATAAGATGTTATGCAATTAATGTTCAATGGTCTGAAATTAACTAAATATGTTGTACAAGAATTTTTGAAAGATTTTTAACAATAAATAATTTTTATAAATCAAAACTTGTATTCTTCCTTCAAAATCCTTAATATCATATCTTTCTTGTTAAACATTAGAGATGACAAAATAATAGTAAGCTTTCTTGTTTTAGGTTAAATAATTCTTGGATTCAAACTCCAGTTCAAACGTAGAAGTTTGTAGTGGTTCAGAATCCACTGTAAGCAGTAAAGTATCTTTCTAAAATACCTTCCGTGTAAAATTTGGTTGACGCTGTGGTCATTTTTCGTTCATGAAAAATGACCATAGAATGCCTGAATAAGCGTAAAGGCATGCATCGTTACATACTCTCTTAATAAAATAATAAGAACGCTTGAGTGTAAGATATAAAACAAGATATTGTCGCGCAAATAAATCAATGCGTTTCTGGTAACATAATTAAGAGTATTTTAAATCTGTTTCGTAATAAATTGTTAATGTTTTAAATTAAATAATCAAAATTAATTAAATTAAAAACTAATTATGCAGTTTAAGTAATTATCACTTGGATTATTTTTTATTTTGTGCAGCATTTGTCGTAAAATTCAATCATCACTTTAGTTTAATAATGAAACTGCTAGCATATAAGAGCTTATTCGATATGATTGCATTGAAATCAAATTCAATTTATGAAATAAAATATGAATGCGGTCATTAAGATTAAAGTAACAAATGATATATATATAAATACATAAAATTATACATACATACATTTATATATATATATATATATATATATATATATATATATATATATATATATATATATATATATATATATATATATATATATATATATATATATATATATATATATATATATATATTTATATTTATATTTATATATATGCATTTTTTTTCTTTATATATTATCACATGCGTTATCAATGCCCCTTCCAAACCTGATTTATGTTAAAAAACTATCAATGATTAGCAAATCCCTATCAGTTACTTACATATACTTAGAACTTCATTATAAAAAAAAACCATTTGAAAGCACATATTTTTTTCACAAATTTTATTCTTCAATAGTTTTTTTCTTTTCTCAACTTTAATCTGTAGTTACATATTTCTCATGGGTGAATATCCAGAAATAAAGGAGGAAAGCTTGGTCTATTAGAATGTAATTAAGGAACTTTCTTCAAATCACCCTTTACCTATAATTTCAGCGACAGAATAAATTTATTTATTTATTCACTGCGTCTGTTATTATATTCATATATATATATATATATATATATATATATATATATATAAACTCCTGTTTGTGAAAATTGCAACACCACGAAGGACATACGTGAGTGAGCTGAAATTTTCAGGAAATGTAAAGTAGGGCATGATATGCAAATGATTAGAATTGCAGACCGGTAGCGCATGCGTATGGTGTGCAGCGCCCCCGAACGGCGGATCGAACCGAATATAAATAGACGGCTGTTTCGAGGCGTGTATGATTATCGGTGGTTATATGCTAGTGGTAAACGTTAACTGAATCTTTACTATGCCTCTTCGACGAAAGAGAGCGAAATTTGAGCAAATTTCGGAGTTTGAACGGGGCAGAATCGTCGGCCTTCGTGAAGCTGGATTATCTCATGGTGCAGTAGCCGCTCGTGTGCAGCGTAACAGAAGCACAATCATGCGTGTTTGGAAGCTGTGGACGGACGAGGGTCGGACAGCTCGGAAATCCGGGAGTGGACCCCGGAATGTGACGTCAGCTCGCGATGACAGACACCTGGTGCGTATGGCGCTGACGGACCGCACAGCTTCTTCCAGACAATTGGCAGCACAGTGGTCAACAGCTACAGGTGTGTCATTGTGTGCTTCATCAATTCGGAGACGTCTGCTGCAGCGTGGGCTGCGCGCAAGGGTTCCCTTATACAGGATTCCTCTCACACAAAACCATCGCCGTCTGCGGCTACAATGGGCCAATGTCCATAGGAGCTGGCGTGCTGATTGGCAGCAGGTCGTCTTTTCTGACGAATCCCGCTTCAATATGTGGCACCATGATGGCCGAATTCGTGTCAGGCGCTATGCCGGTGAACGGAACATCCCGGAGTGCATTATCGAACGCCACAGTGGACGAACCCCGGAGTTATGGTCTGGGGTGCCATAGCATATCATGGACGATCACAATTGCTACGAATTGTGGGCAATTTGAACAGTACCCGATACATAAACGAAGTTTTACAGCCCCAAGCTATTCCCTTCCTGCAAGGATTGCCAGGGGCTGTATTCCAGCAGGATAATGCCCGTCCACATGTCGCCAGGACTGTCATAACCTACCTTGATTCGCAGCAGGTACAGCTTCTTCCTTGGCCTGCGTATTCGCCGGATATGTCACCGATTGAACATGTGTGGGATATCGTTGGGCGGCGTCTCGCTCGTGATCCTCGTCCTGTTGCTTCGACAGACGAACTTTGGTTGCGCATACAAACAATATGGAACACTCTTCCGCAGGCAGATATTCAAAATTTGTTTCACTCCATGCCGCGCCGTGTAGCAGCTCTTATTGCGGCGCGTGGTGGCCACACAAAATACTAATTTCTATCTCTTATTATTGTTTATTTGGTTTGAAAATGTAATCATTTATTTGTATCATTACCACTCAACTGTGTATTAAATTTCATTCAACTATGATGCTTCCTTCATGGTGTTGCAATTTTCACAAACAGGAGTTTATATATATATATATATATATATATATATATATATATATATATATATATATATATATATATATATATATATATATATAAATGTAAGATTCTTTACCAACATAGATCTTTGAATGATTTTTCAATTTCAATTCAGTTACGAAATGGAAAAAGATGCATATTGAAAATATAAGGTAACTGAAAGGGAATATCGTTTTTATTATTAATGTTTTCTAAATAAACATTCTTAAGAATATTAGATTACAAATATTTTAGCTTTTTATATTAATCATTTTTCCTTATACTTCTCAATGAATGTATATATATATAAATATATATTACAAATTATATGAAATGAAACTACTTTGTTTTAAAATATAAATATTTAGTTGTTTTTTTGCGGCTTATCCGCCAAACGTCTGATGTTGTCACACAGAAAAGGTGAGATGCAGCTTCTATTTATCCGAGGATAAGGGCACTATTATGTTGGAAGTCTGTCTTGGCTGAAGTTTTGTACCATTATGTGCAATTATTTTTAAACTTATGATGTATGTCGTTTCGTCAATGTTAATTATTAAATTGTATTAATTATGTGTAAAATAATATAACAATGAAACATTAAATTGACATAGATATTAGTGTAAATTTGTGCTACATATGTAAAAAGTATTGTCAATTAAGTAAGCGGTATATATATATATATATATATATATATATATATATATATATATATATATATATATATATATATATATATATATATATATCTGTAAGCATAATAAATAATTTTGGTTTTACTTTTATTTTAAACATGTACAAATCAAATAAATAAGAAAAACTTTTCCCATTAATTTTCTTACAAGAAAAAATAATAAGGGGTTATATTTAATGAGTATTAGAATTCAAATATTTTAAACAATTTCAATGTATTAATTTCTCTTCTTATTTAAACTTGTTTAATATATTCTCTTTAAAATTCCCAAGAAATTTTTTTTATTTATGTAAACGTTTTCCACATTTATTATTCAATTCCAAAGAGTTTATTATTTCAGAAATTTCTTGTTGTTTTTGGTATTATTTTTCTTATTTAATAATAGATATTATGAATATTACATGACTTTCATTTAACTTACGCATTTTCTTTTTATGTTTATATCGGTAATAAATACAAGGATACTTAAAATGTAGAAATGATAAACAATATCTATATCTGTCTATCTTTCTATCTATCCATCTATCTATCTATTTATCTATATATATATATACATATATATATATATATATATATATATATATATATATATATATATATATATATATATATATATATATATATATATATATATATATATATATATTTATATATATATATATATATATATATATATATATATATATATATATATATATATATATATATATATATATATATATATATATATATATATATATATATATATATATATATATATATATATATATATATATATATATATATATATATATATATATATATATATATATATATATATATATATATATATATATATATATATATATATATATATATATATATATATATATATATATATATATATATATATATATATATATATATATATATATATATTAGGTTGGTGCGTATGAAATGTCGGATTCTTAAGTGATTGTATAAAACTGCATATCTTTCTTCAAAAGCTGTTTATTCAATCAAAGTATGCTCCATTCGCTTCAATACACTTCTCCCAACGAGATTTTAAAGCGTAGATGCCTGTCTTAAAAAATTTTGGTCTTTAGAATTAATAAACTCTGATATCGAGTTTTTTAGACTGTCTTCATTTTCATAGTGTTTGCCCCTTAAAAACAGCTCTAAATGCATGAAAAAATGAAAATCGGTCGGCGAGAGATCCGGTGAATATGGTAGATGCTGCAATGATGAGCATACGTTTAACCGATCCAGCTTATTTCGCTCTGTCAGTGCGTGCGGTACCCACTTGTCCATCTTCTTAACCTTGCCAAATTTCAGAAAGTTGTCTCAATATCGTTGTATGGTCAACTTTCATCCTGATAGCAAGTTCCCTCGTGGATACGGCTGGATCCGCTTCCACTAGAGCCTTCAGGTCATCATTCTTCACAGACGTTTTGGGTCTTCCGCGTGGCTCATTTTGCAGTGAAAAATCGCCAGTCCGAAATTTTTCGAACCAACGCTGCACTTTCTGATCGTTAACCGTATTCTCCCCAAACGCTTGGTTTATGTTGCGTGCAGCTTTTGCAGCACTATTACCAAGTTTGTACTCATATAAGAAAATGACGCGAATGTCGGCAGAATTCATATCGGCAATAAACTCAAAAGAAATAAAAAAAAGGGAAGACCTTCGAGAAAACCTATTTTGCTGAAATGAGTCTCTGGCAATGGACAATACGAGTATGAATGAGGTTATGTCAAACTCGTATAGTATGAATGAGGTTATGCCATTTTAAACAAAGAATTTTATGTGTAACATTTTTTAAATTACTGAAAATATTTCGAAGTGATTTATTGATTAGCTAATAAAATGTAAATATTTAAAATAATTTTTCCTTAATATCGTTGCTTAAATATTTGTTTGTTTAAACATTTTATGGTTTACAAGAAGAAGTATATTTTGGTATCCAAGTATTTTATGCATTTTATGTTTTAATGCTTAGAAGTTGTTAGAAGGGTCTTTGGCAATAATTTTAAATTAAGATACTTTTAAATTTTTTTTTAAAATTTCAAAATTCAAAAGTGAAGCCATCAAGCTCAAGAATAATTTCTGTTTCAAAACTTGCTATGAAGGCATATTTGCAAATCTCTCGTCATCTTTTGAAAGTGTGATTTCCAACCCCATTGAATTACAATAACCTACACGTGCTTGAATTGAATAACGAGTATTTTCGACATACTGCAAGGTTCTGTTTATATTTATATCCAAATAAATACTGGTTTTATTTTGTCTACGGCGTATGGATGCAATCATCGAATAAATATTTTATGTATACATAATATCTGAATGTATATTTACTTATATTCAATCCATGAAATCCTGAATAGATGTAACAAAGTTTTATTGACCATTATCCAGTTTTCTTTAACTATTATTTTTGAGTGTTGATACGATTTTTGAAAGAAAACATATGATATTTAATTATGACACGTACACGCGCACACACGCACACACACACACACACACACACACACAAGCAGTAAATACATATAAAGCTGTAAATACATTTTAAAGCAATAGTTGCAATATATGAAATACAGTACATTAAATATAAATTACAATATCAACTATTATATAGGGGGTACCAAAACGACCGCATAAGCTCTGCACAGCTAAATTTCTCGTTGGGAGTACATAAAAACTGCCCAAAGAAACGTTCCTGTACGATCTATAGTTTACGAGAAAAATACAAAAAACAAAGCATGGCGTCACTTCCGGAGCAAGAAAAAAACACTTTATTGTACATATCGACAACAGTATTTGCATATCTTTTCAGACGATAATGTTTAAAACGTTTGCCGCGCATATCGCTTTAATGCATGTACGCGTGCCATGAATGCGCACGTAGTGACAACACCAATGGCTGCATGCTGCTTTCACTTCGAGATACAACGTGTGATGGCAGCCATTCCACGGCGTGCTCAAGCCTGCCTCGACATGCACGGCGGATGCTTTGAACATCTGCTTTAAATTGTGCATATACTGCTGTTGATATGTTCAACAAAGTGTTATTTTCGTCACTTCTGGTGCAAGTCAGAAGTGACGTTATACTTTGTTTTTCGTATTTTTCTCGTAAACTAGGGATCGTACAGGAACGCTTCTTCGGGCAGTTTTTATGTACTCCCAATGAGAAATCTAGCTGTGCAGAGCTTATGCATTCGTTTTAAGACACCCTGTATATTACAGGCAATCTAACTATTGCAAAAACAACTAAAGAGAGATATGTTAGTATATATATATATATATATATATATATATATATATATATATATATATATATATATATATATATATATATATATATATATATATATATATACATGAATACTGAATTACTGATTATTTTGAATAATATTTTAAATTATCCTTAAAATGCAGCTACCTTGCAGGATTTTAGATTTAATTAACAATTTAGCTATAGGAATTTAATATTTTTTATTAAAAAGTAATATTTTAAGTGTAACTAAGCACTTATATATACAATTTACTTATAGCTTTCTTCTGACACATTTAACAATATAGTTTGAAAACATTTTCTTAGAAAGAAATTTGAAAAAAACACACTAGATATTTACTACTTTTCAAATGGTCCACATCAGTCCTTTAAAATCAATTTATATAACATATTAACTGCTTAAAAAATTATTTAAAACTATATCCTTATTTTCTAATTGAATATTTACAAACATGTTATTGTATTTTTAAGTAGTTAGTTTTACATCAAAACTAAAGGAATACTAATTTCATTTTGATATAAATTCGCATAAAATATTATAACAAATATATAAAGTAATACTTATTCCTTAAATTTTAAGACAACTCCTTCCCAGAATTAAATTAAAAGAGACTTAATTGCATAATGGCACAGAATTTACTCAAGATTTAATTCATTCTCTTATAATTGCATTTACTTCAACAAACTCCTATGCACTTTAAATTATTCTTATAGTTTTATAAATGTGAGTTGAAATAAAGACTGTAATTTTTGGTATCTAAATTAGGTTACAATTTCATTTTGTGTAATTTAAAATACTAAATTTAACAATAATTACTTGTCATCTGAATGCCATTTATTTCTCAAGATAAAGCCTTAAGGTTTATAAGATATTTTTAAAAAATAATGTCCAAATTCAATTGATAATTTAATGACTGTAATTTACTTTGTTTTATTTTTTTTAGAATTTTAATTACCACATTTTTATTATATTGCACAGATTTAGATATTAAATACATACTACGACTATACGTATTGAAAACTGAAAATTGGTTTGTATTATAAATCAACAATATATATCATTATAATTTCTTTGTCGAGAGAAAATATATCCGTTTATTTTTTTCCATATTTGCAGCACACTTATAAAGCATGATTTAAAATACGTAAAAAATGGTAATCCTAGTAATATATTAAAGCATATTAAATTCAAAAATATATGAGTAAGGAAACCTTTGCTTATTAAAATTTAGTTTTATTGTAAAATAAAGATCGCAACAATATTATTTCATAACGGAAAGGGCTCTTACATTGCCATTAATAATTAATAAACTTATTATTTTTAAGACATCATAATTCTCTCTCTCAAGAAAATAATGTTACTACGATATTTATTAAGATAATTTCTTAATTATGATTTATTATTTATGAAAAAATTCCATAATTTTAATGCTATAAATCACTTGATATTTTGGCAATGCAATCTCAATAAAAATGTCATTAAAATTACTTAAAATATATGTTATCTTAAGGGAAACAATTCTAAGCGTTTTCCAATATTATTGCATTTTAATTTTATCTATATTCCAAACAGAAGAATTTAGTAAATTGTATTATATAATCAAATAAATATATATGATTATTGATAAGATTTTCTGCGTCACATATGTTCAACGTCTAAAAAAAATCTTGCTTTTTAATACTGAAGTTGCAGGTTTATTGCTTATTAAATTTCAAATTAACGATAGGTGAAGTTGGTATAAAATGAATCATTCTCGTTGTTTGGTGAAATCTACGAGGTAAGGCTGATTTTCCTCGGACGTACGTCAGATTTTATAAATTCTCCTCTAACCTTTATAGTTCAAGATACGATTCTTTTTCGAAATTCTATCGACAAATTGCTGTTCTGTTGACAAGAACCATAACTTAAATAAAAGAAAATTTACATTCATTTTGTTCAAAAAGTTTTAATAGAAAAATAAAGGATTTAAAATTTAAATTCACTTGAAAATAACAAAATTAATTAAGTTGCACATTTCTGGCTTAAATTAAATATATGGGAAATATATATATATAAGAAGAAAAATATAAAAGATATTTAATAAATATAACATTACAACTGTGTAATAATATTGTACCATTGTGAAACTTTTTTTAACTTAACAAATATAATTTAATTAATGTAACTTAAGATATTCTTTATATTGCAGCAAAAATAAGAATAATCAAAAATTGGTAGTTTGTAAATTGTTCAGCTTTTTATGAAAATTAAAAAAAGTTAAATACAAATGTATTTAAATGACTAAAAATGATTTAAACATTATAGTTACCATGAGACTTGAATCGTAGGAAATTAAAATTGCAAACCCTAAAAATAAATAAAAATCTATGACATGTTTTTAAATTATTTTAAACTCATTTCTTAAAATACTATATATGCCGCTGTCAACTTATTAATAAAATTTAACAATATTTTTAGAGTGTGAAATCCATTTATAGATTCTGATTATATATCATTATAAAATGTATTGAAATCATATTTAAATAACTCATTTTATATAATTGGCAAAACAACACACAGATTTGTGCTTGTAAATAATTTCTCTTAAAAACACTTGAAATGCAATATCACATAAAAGTTTATATTAAAGAATTTCAATATAATATAACATTCATATTATCTAAATATAAAGTAAAAAATAATCTAAAAGCTATAACTACGTAACTTAATTTTATGCGTACATTATAAGGCAGCAACATATGCTAAATAAATTATATCTAAAAATATTCACTTATCTTTAGCTGTATTTTTTATTCTTTTAGTGAGTTTAAACAAAAAATTGATTAAATTTTTCGTTATATACTGAAAAACCATTTTAGTTCACGACGTTCAAACATCAAAAAGTAGCCCACAAATTGTGCTGGTATCAACAACTTCTTCGGAAATAATCAAATTCGATTAAAAATAATTATCCTTTCAATGCAGATCCAGTTCTCATTTCCATTCCATATAAATGGACAAGCATTGCTGAGTAGGAAAGACTTAATTTTGTCCATGAAATTATTTTTACAGCTACAAATTTCATAGGGCTTGTTAAGTGATTTGAAGAAAACTGGACAACAAGATGATCCAAGATGACAACCAGATGATTACCAATAAGACAAATCCAACAAGTGTAACAACTAAAAAGGAACATACGCGTAGAATTCTGTTGCAGGATACTTCATGGAAAGTTGGCAGACGCTTCGGCTTACAACCACCTTCGATTTCGTAATATTTTTGTAATTTGTATGCCTTTTCTTTCATTTATTTATGACAAACGACCTATTGACTGATATCCTTAAATTACACACACACAAATGTATATATACATATTATATACATGCATACATATAT
Organism: Latrodectus hesperus; assembly: GCA_037975125.1. Classification (NCBI taxonomy): domain Eukaryota; kingdom Metazoa; phylum Arthropoda; class Arachnida; order Araneae; family Theridiidae; genus Latrodectus; species Latrodectus hesperus. The sequence goes on along the minus strand of CM075856.1, from coordinate 33,757,353 downwards.
ATATATGTATATATATACATACATATATATATATATATATATATATATATATATATATATATATATATATATATATATATATATATATATATATATATATATATATATATATATATATATATATATACAGGGTATCACAAAACGAACGTATAAACTCTGCACAGCTAGATTCCTCGTCGGGAGTACATAAAACTGCCTAATGAAACGTTCCTGTACAATCCATAGTTTACGAGAAAAATACGAAAAACAAATTATGACGACACTGCCGGTGTAAGAAGAAAACATTTTATTGGACATATCAGCAACAGTATTTGCATATCTTTCCATTCGAAAATGTTTAAAATGTTCGCGCATATTGCGTCATGCATGCGCGCGCCATGGAATGACGTTAAGCTACCGTTGAACTGGTATTTAAAAGGCTGGCAGTTAATAGTAATCTTTGTATGGTGCCATGTATTCCTTTTGTGACTACTGCGACATGCACTTGATGTATGGCCGATGTAATAGAAATGTCCTATGATCTGCTAGGGAGTATGCCCCTCGATATCCATTCAGCCATCCTCCCGATGTCAACGTCATCCGTAGGCTGTACGACTATCTGCGAAATAAAAGAAGTGGCTTGTGAACAGCCAATCTTCACGATACTGGAAGACCGTGGAGTGGCCTGACGGTAGAACAGGAAGATGCAGTGCTGCAGTGTGTTCCGAGGTAAGCACACGTGCATTAGCCCGTGAGATAACTTCGAGTAACAGTACAGTGCACAGGCATTTACTGCCTGAGAGGCTACACCTATTTCGATTGGCAACCATGCAAGGTCTAAAACCACATGACTTTCAGAAACGCTTGGCCTTCTTTGAATGGCTGTTGCAGTAGCAGAATAATAGTTTCATTGCACATATCCTGTGGACCAATAAATCATGTTTCACTCGTGACGGGGGATTCAACCATCACAACAGCCATAGTATGTAGCCCCAGGTCAATTCGTTCAGGAACGTTGGTCTCTTAACTTGTGGGCTGGCGTACTCGGGGATCACCTAATTGGACCATATCTGTTGAATGAAGAGCTCTCGAGACAGTCGTACTCGGTGTTTCTCAATGAGATTTTAACCACGTTCCTCGATGGCATACCATTAGCGGTAATACAGGGACTTTGGTTCCAGCATAATGGGCCTCCGGCGCATTTCTGTGTTACTGTACGTGGTAGACTGGATATGGAATTTCCCCATTACGATGGATCAGACATGGGGTTTCGGTTCCATGGCCACCACATTTGCCAGATCTTACACCGTTGGATTTTTTTCCTATGGGGTCATTTCAAGGAACTGGTGTATCAAGACGTAGTGACAACACTAATGGGCTTAGTGGTTAGTCTGCATGCTGATGACAGCCATTCCACGGCGTGCTCAAACTTGCTTCGACATGCACGTAGGATACTGAACAATTGCTTTAAATTGTGAATATATTGCTGTTGATGTGTTCAATAAAGTCTATTTTCCTGTAACACCAGAAACTTTTTACTTTGTTTTCCGTATTTTTCATGTAAACTATGCATCACACAGGTACGGTCTTTGGGCAGTTTTTATGTAATCCTAACGAGGAAATCTAGCTGCGCAGAGTTCATGTGGTCGTTTTGGGATACCCTGTAGACACACACACACATATATATGTATGTATGTAGGTATAGTTAAATAGGTATAATAAGAAAAAAGATTTTAATTTATCGTAATTTCACCAGTTTTTTTAAAGAAATTAAGAATACTTCTGTAGAATTTAAAAAATTGACTACAATATCAGAACTTTTAAATTACTTTGCTAGGTTTTCAAGCTATGATAAGTAAAATTTCATTGAAATTTGCAATTGAAAATTTTAATGTCATCAACATATAATTCCTGTTTAAAATAATAAGTAAAAATAGGATGTGTGTAATTGAGTTTTTCCATTAATATTTAAAGAAAAACCTTCAATTTTGGCTATTGATGTGTTAATTATTGATAACATTATAATTATTTTAGAAGATAAATCTTGTAAGTAAAATAAATTATCTGACCACACGTAATCTAATTTCTAATTATTATCATGTAATAAAACTATGATTAGTTATATCTTTGTTTTCTTTTTTATTGCTGAAATATATGCTATTTTATTTGTGAAAATTTTATGCATTATAAGCACAATTAAACATTACTTTATAAATTTATTATTATTTTAAGATAAGGAAATAAGATGCGTTTATACTATAGCTAATAAATAAATATTTAAAATATATATATATATATATATATATATATATATATATATATATATATATATATATATATATATATATATATATATATATATATATATATATATATATATATATATATATATATATATATATATATATATATATATATAATATTAAATTGATATTTCTTTTAATTTTCCTATTTACTTGTTACAGACGAACGAAAAAATTTAACTTCAAGATATTAAAATGTGATTACGTCACGAAAAGTATCCATTTCGGAAATATTGTTTAATAAATTACTGCAAAAACTTTTGTTAAATATTTATATTTGAAACAGTACATGAAAACATTGTTTTAACTATAATATTTTTTCTTTTATCGTTACTTACAAATAAATATACAATTTTAGAACTCATGCTGATAAAGATGAATATGCTTTAACACTTTGCATATATTGGCATATACAGCATACTGCTCCAATTCAACAACTTTTTCAGATATTTTGAATTTAATATTTTTGTGAATTAATTTTTTGTATTAAAAAACGTTTTTAAAAATTCTAACATAAAATACTTAGGATTGTGTATAAAAAGCTTATTGTTCTATAGAGAATACAAATAAAAAAAATCGAAGCATTTTGTATTCTTTTATATACATAATTAAATTGCAATTTAGTTTTATACGAAAGTTATACATTTAAATTCTGATATAATGTACTTTTCATTTCTTAATGTTGTGTGGGCTAAATTTCTCAAAAGCTAATATGTCTTATGTGAATTTACTCTACGATGCACATTTAAGAGAATATTTATAAAGCATATAAAATCTTCGTTACAATATATTGAAAAAATATCATTTTACTTATTAAAAAAATAGCGAACAATTTATGAAATAATTTTCCATGCTCATTAAATTTTAATATTTTAAATGATTTTTATAAAATTTCAACAAAATGTAATCTTTGCTCTAAAAATTATATTTTTTTATTGCAAAGCATTGAATGATTTCTTAAGTGTTTTTTCAAAAGTTCAATTTAAAGTTTGAGAAATTTAATATTTTATGCAATGAATTAAATATACAGTTTCACTTTGTTTGAAAATTAATAAAAAAACATGTTTAGTGGTTTTTTCTATCTTCAACCATAATTATTCAAGGTAAAAATATCAAACTATGTGCAGTGCTTTTTTTACATGCTTCAAAGTTTATAATTAAAATTATTTTAAAATAGTTTTCTTATTTTCATAGCTTTCTTCAACCAATCTTTTATTTTTTATATCATTTTTATGCGTGGATTCAGTGAAGATGAAAATTAATATTTTCTAAGTTAACGAAAAATATGTTAGTTTCCATTTAAATATAACTAAGTTAGAATTAAAAATTCAAATATTTTTATGTTTATCAAACATGAAGAAATGACGCTATTATATTTTTTTATCAAATTTATTTAGCGATTTTAAAGGGATAAGTCTTTCCCAGTTTGATGTGATTTTTTTTTCATTATTAAAGTAAATATTTTTTGAAACTTAATTTTATTAATCATATTAGAAATTTTGGAATTAAAATATAAATAAATACATGCATTTAACTCTTAAATAAACTGGTAAACATTTAATCAAATTTAACTAGCTTTAATTTAATTTTAAATATTTCTTACAGATAAAACTGCTGTATTATTTAATATTTTTGGAAGGAAGAAAGGCCAAAGCAAATATTGCCATTGAAATGATAACTTTTAATTGCATTAAAAATATCTATATTTTTTCAATTATGTAGTATTTAAAGAAAGAGTTGTGAGCTTTTATCATTATCTCATCATTGTCGTTCATAACATTACATTGTAAGGAGGTACTAGAGAAAATAAAAAAATAAAGGCTTACACGAAGAAATGATATTGCAGTTTATTGTTTATTTAGAATTTAACTTTATGCTAATGTAAACAAATTTAATAAGGGCTGAAATGAAGGTTAAAGAAATTTTAAATATATCAAAAAAACAATTCTTACATCATTAGAAACATTCATAGCATAAATACATACTAAGATTCAACTTTAAATAAAAACAGCATTTTTTTTGACACACAGTCTAAACACCAAATCAACTAACCAAATATAGAACTTTAAAGGTGTTTTAAAAAAAAACCGTAATAAAGTTATTGAATTTCAAAAATTACCTTCATTTAAAACTTAAATTGATTCACTGTCGATCATCTTGTGACATGTAATATTGTAATTTTTAAAATGTGTTTGCCATAGTTTCAGTACAAAGTATTCAGTTATAAGAAAAGGTAATAGCCAAGCATGTTGATACCGCAATTATTTACTTTATCCAAAAAATCAAAAACAAAGGTTCAAACTGTTTTATAGCATTTAGCGTAAATATAGTTTTTATTAATTTATACCTTAAATTTTTTTACCATATTATGTAGATATTATTTATATAAACATGTATAAAATTTAAATTCGAATACTATAGCTGGGCATTTAAGGAGAGATATAGACAGCAGAAATAAAAGAAAACTATAAAAAGCGACATGACACATTACTTTTCACTGCATCAGAAAACTAAGGTCTGAAATTGCTGCTGCTTGGGAGATAGTGGGATTTCTAAGTAAATGAAATGAGTTTGATTGTTACATTTTTAAAATGGCGAAAAAATGAAAATAATGATTAGATGATGTTTCCACAGCTAGGTATCTTTCACTTTGATGAAGCATTTCGTTCTTAGAAATATTTTTGAGAGCACAATGTGAAGAGGAAGTTGCTTAAATGTAAGACCACAGTAATGGATGAAGATGTTGAGATCAAGTTCAAAATTGTCAAAAACTAATCCTGGTCATGATTGATATTTAAAAAATTAATACTCCCCAACAGAATATGATTGGTGTACTAATTATTGCATATTAATAAAAGTAGACAAGAAAGCTCTAGCAATTTACGTATTAATTCTCTAAAAGATTTGCAATCAAGAAATGTTTTCAATATTAAATACTTTATATATCATAAAATCTTATAGGTTACAGTAATCAATGTTTTGCTCTAATCAATATTTTTCTGTTTTAAATCACTATTTGAAATGTATAATAATTATTCCTGAAAACTTTTTCCTGAAAAGTAGAAAAAACGATTCGCTCAGAGAGTTAAAAATTAACTCTTTATTAGAATATATGAGGAACGCTTCATAAACTAGAGTAATAAAAAACAGGACATAATATACGATATTAAAAACCATAAAAAAGTAAAGTAAAAACTACAAGATGCGCATAAAAAGAATCTCAACTATTTATTTACAGTTGGGTAGAGAATTTAAACTTCAAGATTAATATTCATAATGTACTAATTAAGAAAAATAATTATATTTCATTAACTAATAATACTGTAAAAATACGTAAATAGTTTTAAATGTTATTAACTATAGGGTGTAGAATAATTTCTTCATATAAATCAGCTTCAATATATTTTAAAAAGGCTACATTACCATTCCTATATATTATTGCACAAAATTTCGTTATATTCCATTTAGAAAATTATAAAGCAAATGACTGATAAATTTGTGAATATGTACAGTTGAAATGTAAAATTTCCCAGAAATAACAAAAAACAAATAATATCACAAATTAATTCAAAAATCAACGAATTAAAAAACAATACAACATCATCAGTTTGAAACACAAGATCATTTTAATCATTAGACCAAGAAGTCTCAATTATGAGAAACATAAAATTGTTTTGGAAAAAAGACATCACTATTATAAAATTAAAAACAACAATGGAAATGGAGCAAAATAACATAAGCACTTCTAAGAACTATCCTAAAAGTGTCGTACAACAATATATTGTTGGAAAGTATACAAACAGCCACTAAATGTTAATTTTTAAAAGAAACATGTAAATTATAAAAGGACAATCATTCCAAAAATATCTCTACAAAATGCAATTGAAATAACGTACGCAAAATTTTGATACCAGATTCATGTAATGATCCCTGTCATTTATTAATATTTTTATGTCATGTATGAAATACTTGGAGATTGAGAGACTGCTAAACGTGATGGCAGGTGGGGAAACATTTTTAATCTGTTTTAAAAGGACATCATTGTTAGAAGCCTCGAATTCTCTTCTGTAAACGTGTTTATATGGAACCAATACCTAAAGTTAATAATACTACGGCTACAGCGTTCTAATGGAGTCTCTGGTAAATCTAAAGAACTGCTAAAGTACATTGTAAAGCGAACTACTGAGGTAGAATTGTCTTTACAAGGGAAGGAAATTCAGAGTAAATGAAATGAAAGAATAAAAATAACTCCTTCGGTACAAGAGGCAGAAAAGACATCTAAACCACCCGTGGTTATGGAGCTGAGTTACAAATCACCTTCATAATAAATCATATATAAATATATTATTTTTATTATAAATCACATTAAATATTTTCTTGTATTGATGTATGTAAAATTTTTCTTCATAAATCCATTCCCACAAAAACATCCTGTCTTTCTTTATAAAACATTAAGTAGGAAGTATATATTTAAACATCAGTACAATCACTTGTCATAAAAATGCAACCTATGATAAAATGTTTTAGATATTTAAATTTCTTGCAATATTCCCTTTTGAAATAGTGTATGTTCTATTATTCATGGTCTATATATGAGAAGTTTAAAATAAGGTTTTATTATTTATATAAATTAAGTGGGAAATTAATTTTAAGATTTATATAAAAAGAATTGTAACTTAACTCAAAAATAGAGTGATGCAAAGTTTTCGAGGCAATTCTCATATTGCATTTTATTCATTGCATTTGCATAAACATAAATTCTTATTTCGTAAACTAAACCATAAAGAGAATATCTAAAATTTTTCATTAATAGATTTTAGTGGTTTTAATAGATACAAAATACGTCAGAATCATAAATTTAGCCATGTCATTTAAGTATGTTATCAACAAATGCAAGCATTCAGCACAGAAAAATTTTAATGTTTATTTATTTAAATATTATAAGCATTTAAATTTAATTGTGTTAAGTACAGTTCCCATCATCATTTGAACTTTTTGTCATATTTTTCTTGTAAAGTGAAAAATACTTGGAGAGAAACACGTTTTATAAGTTCGATTCATGTGCCTGAATTTACTTAGAATTAAATTTTACAGATAATTAATTAAGAAATTAATAGATAATTAAGAGATAAGAGATAATTAAGAGATAATTAAGAAATTTTGAAAAATGATTACCCTTGATAATTCAGAAATGTGTTTCACGTTCTTTATATTTTCATAGGCAAGTAAGAAATAATATTCCATATATGAATTAATAATATTTATATTGAAATATTTTAGAAGAATAAAATTGCATCCAGTTCACATGCAGTGTTCCAAGAATTATTTTTATGGCTTTTCCATAACAAATTGAATATCAGTTTACTAATCATGAAACACAATAAAAAAACACAAGGGCTAAAATATTGCTCTTAATTTCAAGGGCTAAAATATTGCTCCTAAAAAAAAGACTGAAAAGTTAACACTGAAAACTCTCTAGTTTTCTCAGATAACAATTACAAAGAGGTTTCAAAAGGAATTTTATTCACTTTGGTTTTAGTAAATTAATATAAGTACTTAAAAATATATATATATATATATATATATATATATATATATATATATATATATATATATATATATATATATATATATATATATATATATATATATATATATATATATATATATATATATATATATATATATATATATATATATATATATATATATATATATATATATATATATATATATATATATATATATATATATATATATATATATATATATATATATATATATATATATATATATATTAATCTAGGATCTAGGGAGAAGTGAGCACTCTAAGGGCACGAGCAAGAAATTAATACTTTAAAAAAATCATTAACTGATCAAAAGGGAAGCACACACACATACAAAGCACATTTTGGCATAACACTTAATAATTAATTTACTATATTAAAATAACTTATTGGATGAAAACTTACTAAATTACTAACAGATTTAAAAAGTATTAGAGGTCTTGTTCTGGGTCCATGGGTCTGTTTTGCATAACACTGCCTTGTGAAGGAAGTCTTAATACTAGAAATAGCCACTCTCAGTTCATTTTTTAAATTTAAATAATGTCTGTATTTTGTCTTCAACGAAGCCACCACAAAAAATCTAGTTTTGCAAAGGTAGATTCTTCGAAATGGTAACAAAACACAAAATTTCCATCTTTTAGTCTAGAAAACTCATTATCTGCTCCATTCCAAAAATCAAAGTGTGATTTATTCCTAAACAATCTTTTGAATTCGCTACTTGTCGAGAAGTATAAGAATGCTTCTTCGTAGACAAGTTAAGTCTTTCGGAAATAATGTGAAATAGCTAACTAATCCACACGTAACTTGCTATCAGTTTGTCGTCAGCAAGAAATTCTTCATTAGCTATTTTATATGAAACTTTATAAGAGGCAATTAAAACTTTTTCATACACAGGCAAAGTTTTCCTAAAAAATAAATATTGCTTTTCATAAGATTTCAATTTTGACTCAAAGAATTCTCTTAATTTGTTCACTTACTCACTACGGTGCGTTTCCAAATACTGTTTTAATTTATTATGTTTCATGCTTTCTGTTGACAATATTTTTGAGCAAATGATATACAGGGGCTTTTCTTCTTCATTTATTTCAGTACTACTAAACCCAAAATTTAATAATTCCTGAAAATATTTTCTTGATTTTATTTTCGGAATCACGGTTGTCTTTGTACTAGTTTGATTATCTTCTACTGCTCGCTAACAAACGCTTAAAAAGTTATCCATTTTTCTGCATATACTTTCTACCGTTAATATTTAATACATTGAACTATAATTAACACTCAAAATATAATAATACATATACATTCATGATAAATTCGAAATCGGTCACAGAATAAACTTAAATGAGGCTGGAGCATCTTGAATTGGAAATTGGCGTTATCAAACTTTCTGTTTCCATTGATATAGCAATTGCTAATTCCTGCCAATGTTGGAGACGACGTTGTGTTGAATTCAAAACTTCTCACAAAACACCTAGAACATCCGACAGGGTGGAGACAAGGGCAATAAAAAAAAATCAAATTCTTGTTTTATAATTGTTTTTGATGGCCGTTTTCAAATGTCATTAAATTTCAATGTAATTAATCATTTATAAGGCTTAAATTTAAGATTTATAGCGCGCAAAAATACTCGAAATTTTATTGATAAAATTTAATGTATGCGGGGGATGCGCAATGAAAATTATGATATAAAACTGATCCACGAATACTGAAAGCTTGAGAAACGCTGGATTCGTCCGTGGCATTTCTCTGGTTTTCAGTATACACATCAACAGCTGTTATTCCTCGAAGTACAGAAACAGTATTCATCTGTGAAAGTACCCGATGGCAATTGATGGTCCAAATATGATGATGATAAGGCCTCACCAGAAGTCTTCCCTGAGTTAAATAGTTAGTATACTTCACTTTAACTTTGGCGTGCACATAGTCCTTCTGAATCCCACATGTGATACACAAGTTGATGTACTAGATAGAACACACGTTGGGTCCAGAACGACTCCTACTGTTCACATCGTCAAACCGAGTTCATGAAAATTGATAATATGATAACATTCTTCTCCCCGGTTGTTAACTTATGCTCTCGAGCTGGAGAGTGATTAGATATAATATATGACAATATACATATATAAATATATATATATATATATATATATATATATATATATATATATATATATATATATATATATATATATATATATATATATATATATATATATATATATATATATATATATATATATATATATATATATATATATATATATATATATATATATATATATATATATATATATATATATATATATATATATATATATATATATATATATATATATATATATATATATATATATATATATATATATATATATATATATATATATATATTTAAAGTTTTAGTGTTACTGCAATTATTATTATAATTGCAATTGTTAAAAGCTTGTAATTCTAAACTTTTCTGCATAATAATGTAAATTAATAACAGTGTAATATATAGTAAATAAAATATATGTAAAAAATAAAATAATTACTTAAATAATTGTTCATTTTAAGAAAATATTGCGGTATTTCTTCCAAGAAATGCGCTTACGGCTCTCATCACAATAAATTAAACTATTGGTAAATAATAAAAAATATAAATTTTAATATTATTTTGAAAAAAATATATATATATTTTCCATGATATAAAAATAAAAGTTTTCTCTTTTTGATTAACAAGTAAAAGTTATAATACCTTTTTTACAAATGGAATTTCTGAAATATATATCAGAAATATATGTAACAGAATAAAGGATTGCTATATAAGATAATCCCTTTTGGAACTGTCTGCTGTAAGATATATTAAAGAAGATTGCGTAATTTTTCTCTGCAATGTGGATCGAAAATAGTTTTTCTTGTAACATTTTAGAAAGAATTCAACCAATAAGAATTACAGTAAAAACACAATGATGATGATATGCGCAATTATTATTGTATATTGTTCAGCTGATGTTTGATAAAATGCATTCGATTTAATACATAATGTATTATTATTTATTACGTAATGATTGCATGTGCTGGTTATCTTATATCTAATAGTTTATCATTTGGTTGCGTCTGACATAACAAAATAATATAATATCAAGAAACTTTTAAACCGTTAGTTAACCCACACGATGATTTTAATATAGAACAGTAATGTTTGAAACGGTAATGTATAAAACATTAATGTAACAGTAATGTTTGTTTTGTTTCTATCTGCCTTTTAATTAAAATATTTCAATGAAATGTGTGTAATGGATTGAATAAAAACGAGGAAACACACACTTCTTATCAGTGATATAAATATTTTCCGCAATAGAAAATTTCATTTTCAGATTTTCATAATATCCAGTTTTTATTTTTAGTTCATCATTATAAAAATACCTAATTCATTTTTGCATTAGTATATTCAAACTAAAAAGTAGATGAATTTGTAATTATGAATCAAATTAGATTACTTAAATTACTAAAGTAATTTAATTTATTACACATATATAAAGAAAGTAGAGTAAGACATTAAATGAAATTTCTAAATTCGTAAATGACTTTTGCCTAAATAAAATTTAAAAATTTTCAGACAAATGAGTTATGAATGAATAATGTTTCATTTAGAGCTTAATAAAATATCCATTGTAAATTATCAAAATGTAAAAATATTTTCTGGACTTTATTGAAATTTAAAATGTGTTTTATTTGAATAGTTAAAAATAACTCAATTACACTCATATTTTTAAGCTTCCTAGTATAAATATGAAATATGAAATAAAAATGAAAGCTATAATTAACTGTACTAATCGTTCATCAAATCTTTGGAAATCATTCACCAATGAAAGTGAAATTGTTAATCGAAGCTTTAAATTTATAAACAAGTGGTTCAATATAAATGTTTTTCTGATTTCAAAAAATATGAAGAATAAATAAAAAAAATTATAATACCAATGGTGCATTCAATATTCTGGTCAAAACAAGTAAGAAATATAGCAAGATTTGTTTGAAACTCGTTGAACGATACTTTCAACAAAAAATAAACAGAAAAATTTATAAATGAATTTATGATGTTTATAATGTTAGAGAAAATATCTCTTTTTCCTGTCATATAATACTATACGTTTTGATATCACTTCTGTACGAGTGAGTCAGAAAGAAACAGTTTACGGTTAATGCATATTTAGTGACTATACAACTTAGAATTATGAATAAAACAATATCTCATAATTAATTCTCTTGACATTATTACATTTTTAATTTAATTATTCGTTTTGATGACATGACAATATTAGTTTAATTAGTCATTTCCATGGTTATCAGAGGTTTAGAGGCAAATCAAAGGCAATTTCTTGAATAAAAGTTTATGGAATTGATATTTAAAAATTAGAAATGTTTACTGCGAATCAGGATAATGTCGTATGCTTGTAACTATAATCAAAAATAAGTGTCAGATAAGATTCGCAGTAAACATCACTTTATTGAAATATCTTGTTAAGGCTACCTTATCAGAATTTTACGTCTGACTATAAAACAACTTCACCATTGGCGTTTATACAGTATACTCACAAAATTACGCATTATGAAAAAACGGGTTAGAATTAATCTGTTTTTTCAGATGAGAGGGCAGTGTGTTCTTAACAGATGAATCTCGCTTCAGTATTATGGGAGAATTTTGTTCTACAGAGTGAACACGTTCTCAAAAAGATCTTTCGATTGTGCATAAAAGTCTCCGATTTGGCAGTGATGAAATACTTCTCTAAGTAAATATATTTATCAATAACAATAACCTCTTGAAATTTATCAGAAATGGAGCACAAACTATTTATCTATTTAGAGATGCAATATTTACACTAATTGTAATTCTTCATTCAGAAAATATCAAAGGAAATTAATTCTGCAAATGGCATCGATACGCCAAATAGACAGTGGACAGTTTTTGAAAGAAAGAAACATTTGAAAGGCAGAATCAGATGAACATGTTCTTCCTAGAAGACGTTTTAAAATTTTTAGGTTGTAAGAATGCTTATCACAACGAGAAACATTACTTCTGTTGGAAAGCTTTTTTTTACAGGAGTGCAAAAATGCTCTACAGGAGTGGAAATGCTCTAGTTGTTCATTAATATCCTCATTGATTTTGTGTCAAGTTAGTGTACGGTATCATTAAAGTAAAGGAAAATCCTACACTTTACTCAAATTCATTTTGCTTGCCTGTATAATGTGTAATAATTGCTCAATTTTTCTTTAACGGCATCATAAGTATATCATCAACAATTATCAGTCACTAAATTAAGTTTTTCTTAAATCATCATGCATTGTTTTTCCCGTATGTACAACAGCTAAGTATCATACATCATTCACGAAGACATTCCAGTTATCATAAATATTTTCAAAATAATAATATCTTATAATTGATTTAAATAATGTTTTAAATATAGAAAATATAAAAGTATTTTCATTGCATATTTATTAGTTGTATGCCTCAAATTTGATAAAAATATGCTAGAATATATTTGCGTAATGTTTATGGTATAAACACAATAATTGAAATTAAAGCCATCATATATTTGTGTAAAATTATAAAATTAAAACAATTTTAAAATATTATTTAAAATTTCCATTTATTTTCATAAAAATTACACATTTAAAAATTTTTGTTGCAGTTTTTGTGGTTCAATTAAAATTAAAAACCAAAATTTAAACTTACATTTTACTAAAAAAATTATATTTACAGGAATGTGTTAATACTCATTAAATTATATAATTCCTTAAAATTTGATTAATTTGATCATAAAATTATTTAAAATTTTTATATATTACATTAGCAGAATTAATATTAACAGAAATTTAAGCTAAATATATGAGTCTGATTTTAAATATTTTATTAAATTCCAAATTTAAATTTATTGGGAATATTATGAAAAGTAAGAATCAATATTATTCAATTACACATAGTTTTACGCAATTAAAATGGCTTTTATTTCAATAATGAAAATTCTGTATAGAGTGTTTTGTATAATAAATTAAATCAATTTTGAAACAGTATAGTTCACATTATTTTTTCCCCTAAAATGATTGATTTTTCACAATTGAAATTGAAGAAAAACTTTTCTTAATTACATAATAATTTAATTCGCAAAGAATTTATTTCTCATTATAACAAATATGAATACACAAAGAAAATACCATTATTATTTGCGCATAAATTTATATTAATGTATTTTCTGTATATTAATATTTAATGTATATTAATGTATGAAAAATATAATAAGCAAACTTTTTTTAAAAAAATCTTAAAAAGCTAAATCAAATAATGTATATAAACTCTACTATACTTAATCACAAGAACCGCAAACTTTACTACATTTGTAACAGATAATATTCCAGTGGATATATTTATTACATTAACTTAGGTGTGACATCTTTGATTCTCATAATCGGAATATATTAATTTGGATAACTGACACCAAGCCTCATCTTATTAATAGGGCCTATATACATTAAATTTTCGTGGAGCAAAATGATCTTTAATGGTTGTGAGAAGTGTTATTGTCTGTCACTTGACTGAGGTTATAAAGTAGTGGGCTATATTATCACTTTCAAACTTATCATTGATACATGCCATGCGTGTATATATATATATATATATATATATATATATATATATATATATATATATATATATATATATATATATATATATATATATATATATATATATATATATATATATATATATATATATATATATATATATATATATATATATATATATATATCGATCAATGTTATATTGCGGCTTGAAAATAGACACAATTTTGAAAAATAATGTTATATATGTTTACATAAAATTCGATTCTTATTTCTAGAGTGGCCTTATAATTCCCGAAAATAAATCTTCATGATTTTGATCTTCCAGTACCTATATATATATACATAAAGTAATAAGCGTCTTAAGGATATTTCACAATTGAGCGGAAAACTTCGAATTACCGAAATTTCATTTACCAAAGAAATTGTAACTATATGGAAGCAATCTAATAGAATAAGATTGAAATTTTAGAGGTTTAATTTTTTTTAAAAAAATCATTTAATATTATTTATAGTTAACACTACTAGCCAAACTTGAACTGTGATGTTCAACTCAATGCTTTATTCTTGCTTAATTGTTTTCAAATTTATGAAAAAATTCAACATGTTGAATCCAGTAGATCTGGAGAACTAATAAAATATACACGATTTTTGATAATATGTAAAGAATCTTAAATATTGACATAAGGATGCAATTTCGTTCTGAAATAGTGCTTTCAAAAAGAAAGAAACAAAAAGCATTTAGCAAAATTTTCTGAAAACCACTGACACGCACCATTTGTATAGCTACGGTACTGTGGAAATATAAACAAATATCGTTGTGAATATTAATATAGTCAGAAGAAGAACTTAAAATGTATAAATTACAAGCAGCAGATTCCACTTCAATTAATCTTGAAAAAGGCAAAGCTGTATTGCTGGCAGAAAATTTTATTTTTGTTGAGAAAACAATGTCTTACAGTCTTATATTAACTTTTCTCTATTAGTGATCTAATGCAGACACAAGTGCTCAATAGATCACAAGTGTTTAAAATAATGGACGTTTGCAGGGGAATTGCCTTAGAACCCAACAGAGTAAGATTTAAATTTTACGGGCTCGAAGAAATTTTTAAGTATTTACAGAATGTGTCAAGTTAGATAAAGTGAATATGGTTAAAATATGGAAATGATTCCAACATACAATTGAAATGCTATTGTGGTACGCTTAATAATGTTTTATTTAGAATATCTACTCTACGTAAAAATTAAAATAGTTTTTTAATAGTTTTGCTATATATCTTCTGAGAACTATTTGCTAATGTGTATGCCATAGTAGTCTACATTTGACAAATGCTTGATGATTAACGTTTATAATCTTGTCTTCGGTTCAACAGTTAGTGGGTTCGAATCCCACCTTGGGCATGGATGTTTGTAGTGGTTCGGAATCCACTTTAAACCGTAAGTCCCGGTCTAATTAGCCTTCGTGTGCAAAAAATGACCGTTGAGCGACAAAGAAACCAAACCAAACCAACGTTTATAAATGAGCAAATATGAAATAAATTTCCTAGAAGTGAAAAAACATTTAAAGTCAATTTCAAATGAAAACATTTAAAATTTATGTATTTTTTATCATCTTATGTATTTTGGTGTTATAAATTATGATAAAGTACATTATTAATTTTTGGAAAATATTTACCATTGAGTCAGAATTTTTATATTGCAAATTAATCAGTTAAACCAGCAAATAAATAAGGTTTTCAATTATATTTCTAATCTTTTTATAGTTAATGCAGTTGGCAAATAAGGGTTAAATTACATTTAATTAATGAAATAATTCAGTTGATAAATCAATATTTAATATATTTCCAGGTATTTCTGTATTAAATAAGTTTCAACGTTGTTAATAGAATACTTCTAATGAAATACTGAGTTATCAATAATAATGAAATTTAGAAAAATCCAATTTTGAATAAGATGATTGCTTATTGTTATGTATAAAAGCTTTCTCGGTGCTCATACTTAAAAGAAATTAATATGTATTCCTAAATGTAATTTATAACTCAAATCACTTAAAACAAAATATCCAATATTTAAGGTTTAAATATTAAGAAAAAAACATAAATATTGCAAAAATAATTTTAGAATCATTTAAAATCGAATTTTAAAAGATTTAAATATAAATTGAATTATTTTTCTTCTCAAATATAAATAAAATGCAAGAATTAAAAAAAATCTTAATAAAAATGGTATGGAACTTTTTCTTAAACTTCAAATCTACAAATATATATGCTAAATTTAAGTAAGCGCAAGTAACATGTGCAGAAATTAACGTTCAATAAATTCAAAATAAAATAAGCAGTTCCATTTAAACTCATATTTTATAATTAAATTAAAACTCATTATAATTTAAAATCATATCTTATAATGATAAGAAAACTCTTAATATCTTCATCCCAAAATATTAAAAAAATAACGATTGAAAAGAAATTTTAAATGGAGCTGTATTAAAAGATAACTCTAAGATTTTCATATATAGTAATATTAGCATGATTCGTTGAACAATTGTAAGTACTAACTCTTGACAATGAACACAGAGTGAACTATCAAATGATTAAGATACTTAGAGCTCACAAAAGCCTGCTTTAGAAAAGTTTGCCAAGAGAAAAAAAGTTGATAATGTTTGTTACAACTGTTGTAAGTGATTGATGACAGCGTTTATTGTGCCAAAAATCATGATTTTTTTCCCTGCAAAAATTGTTTATCTGTGGAATGCTATGTTCTAAATAATTACAAGGCAATTTCTAATATTTTTCATGTTAATGACGGCTAAATAATTATGATTGATAGACAATAAAAAAGTTTCGTAACAAAAGAAGCTAGTAATTTTCCTTTTGTTTTGAAACTGTAATTAAATCTTTCAATTAATGTCATTCAAATAATAAAACAAAATACTTTCCATGTTAGTGCTGCCATCTGTTGGAACCACAAAATATAATATTATTTTGAGAAAGGAGGCAAAAAATAAAGGTGAGGAATGATATGTAGCTGAACATACTTCATATTTCCAGGGAAGTAAAAACCAGAATAGTTATTAACTTTTGGTATTATTCTTACACTTACAAAAAACTATATTATTTCTTTAATTCTGAAGAATAAAATTTAATTTTGAAAATCCTCATGTAATAAATCTCTTGAAACTATTTTTAAATTAAAAGGAAAAGTTTTTATCTCTTTTAAGAAAAAACTAAAATGGATTATAAATTATAGCTTATTTTTTAATGAACCTATTTTAAAGCAAAATGAAAGATAAAATAACTAATTAGGTTTAGTTTGTTTATTTTAGTTTCTCTGAAAAAACAGTTTCAAAACAATAAAAGTTTCTTTCCAAAATAATTCTCAATAAATTTCGTTAACTACCTCCTTCTCAGGTGTTTTTTAGTCAGAATGGTGAACTATATATTTTTTAGAAGAAAATATACTCATTGACGAAAATTAACTGTGTTATAAATTAAATTCTAATCATCCCATTCTCTGAATAAAAATGTTTCAAGATGATGCGAATTAGCTATTTTTGACAAAACTAAGAAACTTCTCATGAAATCTAAGCATTTCATAATTTCTGTGTTACTAATATGACAAGTAGTGATCTTTTCTTTTGTAGTTTATAGGATAACTATATTTAAATAAAAATAAAGTAGCAAAATAATGTTAGTTAAAATAAAGATACAATACTTAAATTATAATTTATTAGAAAATGACAAAAAAAAACACATGAAAGGTTTTCTTTTTAGTCCAAAATTAAACAAATACATTAACAAGACAGTGATGCAAGCGTTTTTCTCTTTTACGAGGCATGTATGAAACTTATAGCTTTGTGATTCAAATATTTAATCATTTTTGCACCTCATTCATGTAATCATATATATCTAACTGTATATATAATAAATTATACAACTTATACACTTTTAAAATTTACATCCTAAGGAGTTTAATTTTCTTCAACTAATTAAATAATCGGAAAAATATTCGTACTGCACAAATAATCAAAAAATGTACAAAGATAATTTGTCTTTTATAATACATGAACAAATTTATATGAAATTCAGAGAATCATTTATAAGAATTTGTGAAAGTGAGTCTTTTGCATAGAGTTATAATAAAAATTCTGGACATTAGTTTGATATGATTGATTACATTAGCTCTGAGTTACTTTGGATAATACATACCATTATTGTCGAAATAGTCCTCTTGTGCAAAAAGTAACTCGAAAGCAATAAATCAAATTAGAAATGGACACCGTTTAGCTCAATATCTAGCCATATCTGTATTATGCAAACAGACAATTTAAATTGATTTCAATATTAATTCAGCTTTATTCGCAAAAAGGATAGACTGCCTCATTTTATATATTTCAAATATTGCAATGGAATTGTATAGAGTAGTATATCTTAACCAGTTAGGAATATCTTCTTTATATTTTTACTGCTTCAGACAATTTTATATGAATAAAGGATACAATTATTTGTGGTTTCATTTTTAAACATATTTTCATGTTAAACAACTTAAATGTATAACTCAAGTATATAAGATACGATTAAGTATATTATAAACTCATTTTTTATATATAAATGTTAGACAATTTTCTCTTTTCTATATTTTTATGCATTACTCTATTTTTAGCATGCTTCAATATAATATGGCATGAAATATTGTTTTTTAAAATGAATTAAATTTAAAAAATTTATAGGCTAAGCATCTTTTCCTTATTAATAATAAACTTAAAAAGTCCAAACATACTTCTTCATTTAATAAAGAAAAATGTGTAGTGAATTTTTGTTATAAAAGCCAATTATTAAAAATGCTCAAATTAAAAATATGTTAAAAATGATAACCGATAATTCTCAATTTTAAAGTCGGCTCTTCAAAATTGCGTTTGTTTAATAGATTTTAATGTTTTAATTGTTATTAAAATTGATCACCTTATTTATTTTTGTTTGCATAATATAATTTCCAATCTCATTACCTGTACAATTTAATGGCTGTTAATAACTGTTATGTATTTCAGTTAAAGCACTCATTACACTTTATTTCAGGATATTTTTGCTATACATTATCGATAATTTTTCCTTATAGTTATTTAATAAAAGCTAATCCAGTTAAAAATTTAAAATAATTTTTCAAAATATTTATTGTTTTCATCATTTCTGTAGAGTTCTGTGGGTCAATTTTATTATAGTTATGCTAATAACAATTTAGGGTTCAATAAATTCTGAAATATGTTCCAAGATTGTATTGTAATCACAATTTGAATTTCAGCTATTCATTAGTGAACTTTTGTAACTTGTTTTAACAGAAAAAGAAAAATGTATCCAAAAATAAAAAAAACAAATTTTCAAAGCCCTAATTAGGCTGACAAAATGCATTTTTATACATTTTTTGTTTCTCAATAAGATTAAAAATTCTCGTTTGTGACTAAGGTTTCTTCAGAAATATATTAAACTCAGAAAACAAGCTTTAAGTCATTACTTTTTTGTTGGAAACATGAAAGTTTTTCTCATTTTTTCACTACAAACTTGAAAATTACTTTTAAATAAAGGATGGAATTTTAAAGCATCTTTTTGGAAAGAGTAGCTTTTACATTTGCAATATATTTATATATTTATAAAACAATTTATTATCCAGAAATAACTGTAAATAAGTTAAAAAAAGAAAAATTACAACTCATATTAATAAACAGAAAAGTAATAAATGTAACATTAGAAAATATTTAAATTTTATCAGGCTAATATTAAATTATAATAGTCGTAAATCTATTTAATTGTAAAACGCCGTGTGTAGTAACTCTGTTTAAAAGAGAAATATTAGTCTTCCTTATGTGAAACAGACTGTAAATTTCAGTTTTTAAAAGAAAAAACTAAAATTTACACTAATATCTATCAAAAATAGAACAAAATCGTAATTAATTTATTAATCATGACTATTAGATAAGTTTTGCCATTTCAGTTTCATTAATCATTTTCACTAGTTTTTCATGTACACGTAATCCTTCAGGAATTGAAGTATTTGTTCTGGAGCTCCACAACGAACAACATTGTTCCACGGTCTCAATTAAAAGTAAATTCAAACTTACATCAAATATGGCATACTGTGTAAATATTAAAATATTAAGAAAATGCTTACTCATAAATTAGATTCTCGTATTTCTCTTCCATCTTTGCTTTACCTTCTGCTAAACAATGAGATATTTACGGAAAATTACTTTACGTATAGTTGAAAAAATGGTTGTATTTTCGTCTTCAGGTATCAAAAATTTTCTTTTTACAATGAATTATGGAATATGTTCCAGGTTAGTCATTTTGAAGTAGGAATGAAAATGATACAGTTTGATTGGTTTTAAAAAGTAAACTCGTATATTGCATTCAACTGGTGCATACGTATTGCTCTAATTCATTTCAAACAAAGAAAAATAACAAATTGGATAATCATAAAAATATATATCTGGTTATTCAATTTACCAGTACAGAATATGAAGGCCTGTAGACATGGAAAGAAATCTCACTTAAAATATTGTTATCTTATATAAAAGAACATAACAGTAATATATAAGGAATTAATGTCAACAATGAATTTAGCGCGGTTCATTTTTTCAACGTTTCCAAGCTTTAATCAGCCGATAGCATTTTGAAGTCGAA